>LT855409.1:2874960-2921966 GCA_900184765.1 Hymenoscyphus fraxineus
GGGTGAATGGGAAGGAAGGGCCCCAGGGTTAGGGATGCCTGGATACGCCGATTTCTGTGTGCTGGGTGCTGGGATGTGGAAAATATCTGACTGGCTGTCTGGCTGTCTGTCTGCACTACACGACTGCACTCGAGCACACTGCACTGCACTGCACCCACGCTGGGGCTGGCTTCGGCGGGCAGAAGAAGTGAGAACTTTGGCGCCTGCGAGGTCGATATTCTAGCCTTCTAGGACTTTTGGCTGTGCTCTGCTGCTCTGCTGTACTGTGCTATGTACGGAGGCACTCACGCTGTGTGTACGGATTTAACTGTATCCACGAAGCACTCCGTATGTTCGGTGTCCAGCTGCCAGGGCCGTGAGGGTCGAGGGTCAGTGGCCAGTGGTCAGTGGTCGTCACTGATGGTCCGGGAGAGCAGCTAGACGGCTTTGGGTTTAATCACCGGCCATGCACCGGGCGGCGGAGAAAGAAGAAGAGGTCACTGTTTAATGCCTAGAGAAGCAGAATGGCTTAGGGTTGCCAGGGCTACACTCCCGCGCCGGTGCCTGTTTCTGTTGCTTGTTGGGGCAGGAAATTTGGAGTTTGGATTTGGGGGAGTTGTATCTCTTGTCCCCACCGGCTGTGGAATTGGCATGCGATGGGTCGATGGCGATGCGATGCGATGATGGCCGCGGCGATGGCCAGGTTCTCCCGTGGACGATCGGAGGAAACGGCGAGGAGAAGCAGAGAAGCTTCAAGCAGCAACGCAGAGGAACAGAGGAACAGGCCTGGCACTGACTACCACTGACTACCTAGGCTAGCTATACTTCGAAGTATAGAACGAAGTATAGTACTTCGAACACTGGCTACGAGAGCGATCGTAGAAGTAACGTACAAGTACTGGCAATGGTCATTGGCACGGCAGCGAGTTGGTGAGAGACCTTGTCCGGCAGCTTCAACAGCTTCAACAGCTTCAACAACCAGGCGCAGGTACGAGTAGAGGCACAGGCTTAGGGTTACCTAAGCAGTTAGGGCAATCAGACGGAGATACCTTCGTGTATGGCTGTACGTATACCAATCCACCCTACGGAGTACCTCGCAATTTGGGATTTGGGCTTAGACGCCTAAAAGGACGATCGGAACAGTGAAATGATGGAACTTTGAACACTTTTTTGTGCAGGGACGGCACGGCAGACAGGAAGACTTCAAGCGGGAGCTTTGAGAAGCCTGCAAGTAATAATAATGGGGGATGCGAAAGGGAGAGGAGACGTGCGCGCGCTCGGGGGTCAAATTTCTCCTTCCTTTTTTTCAGTTGGTGAGCGAGGCACTACTACTTCGAAGTACGTAGGTACTACTACAGGGTACTGGCAGCCTGAACTGAATTACTGCTGCCCATCAAGCACAGAGACCTCAGAAGGCTCACACAGATAATAAAGAGACGAGGGCCCTGCTGGCTCTGGTGTCTCTAGGTCTGAGACTCTTACATCTCGTTGGATGCTCAACGGTGCTGTACAGCAGCGATTCGCGGTGGGAGACGCCTGCGAACCTCTTCTTCGTGCGAGGACTCATCACTGCTGGAGATCAAGGGCAGCAAGTCAGGCGTGAATGAGTCCTCCGTCAGTGTGGAAGGATGCAGCCCGAAAGACCACGTACGGAGCACTAAGAAAGAAAAAAACAAGAGTCTCGCGCGGAATCAGGTCCCTGTCAACGGTGGATTCTGCTGCAACGACGACAGCCAATCAGCCGACCACCGAAGTCGAAACACAGGCGCCCAGCGAGCAAAGACGGATCCAAAATATCTCAAACATCACGCCAGAAAGATGACAGGTCGCCAAGCCTAAAACAGATCCACGATACGTCGATAGAGGCCGAAAGAACGAGGCCGCCGAGGGAGGGATAACGACATCCAAACAACAGAAACCCGTCCAATGTCAGTCACTCATTGCTGTACAGTGTCCTCATACTTTGAGGTAGTACCGCTCTTGAGGATGAACTTTCTTTTGACCACAGTGTCTTCCCTCCGGTCGCTGGCCTCTGGCTGGACAGCTTGGAAAATACGACAGCTCAAGGGGCTGGGAGATTGAAGTAATAGAAGCGAGTGGAGCTTCGGTGCAGTCGGTGCACAACCTTTATGAAAGTACATGACATGTACACCGGCTGGCGGGGAACAAGGGGAGAGGGACGGAGTAGCATGGCCAGTAGTCTAGTTACTTCGTACGAAGTAGTCTACGAGGACTTCTAAAAAAGGACCCTGTCGTTGCGCGTGTAGCTGGAGGCTGTAAGTGTGGCGCCGACTAAGACTTCAACGTTCAACGGCTGCCGTCTTCGAGGCTAGACCTGTAGCTAGATGAATGGTGTATGCTGGGAAGTTGGGGAAAAAAGAAATCGAGAATTTATGCCTCAAAAGACCAAGACGGTCCGTCCCAAATCCAGTACTCCGTAGAATCCCCAAGCTTCCTTTTGATGCTCCCTCTCCCTGCTGAGCTGGCTTCATGCCCTACTCCACTAGTACTTCGTAGAAGCAGCAGGAGATGGAATTCCTGCCGTCAGCCATCAAATCTCGCCTCGTACGCCAGCTACAGCTAGCTTCATGTATCAGTACGATGGGGCACCAACACAAATAGAACGTCTCTATCCGACTCATCACCAGAGGCCTACGCTACACCTCATGACAGATCGCGTGCATGAGCCCACGGAATCCGGCAAACTCAAAAACCCTTTTCTTCAATTGCATGAGTATTTTCCATGCATTGCCCGCTAGAGCACATTCATACTTTCTGCCACTGCCAGAACCACAAGAGCCGCGCGCCGTGGCGCACTACCGGTGGGATTGGGCTCGGATGGTGGATAGTGGATGGTTGATGGTTGTACTTCGCCCTTCGAAGTAGGGAAGGGGACTGGACAAGGAAATAGAAATTGAAATGACCCTCTCACCAGAAATCTTTCGACAGCCAAGATCAAGAATTCCCGGAAATGGCCAGATATGGAAGAATAAAGGCGAGAAAAGAAAATGGATATTGTACTTCTAGCAGTGGCGAGACTAGGTGGCTGGTGAAAAAGGCTTCTCTGGGTCAGAGCGAGCAATACTTCGAAGTAGTAGAGATTCCCGTCTTGGGGGCAATATCTTTGCCCGTGCCGTGCTCGACCCATACGCTACCGTCCGTATATCGTACTACTGGTATAAGTTCGTACTACGGCACGGCGTCTTAGCAACACTCTTTTATGCGTTGATATGAGCGTCGTTATGATCGTCAAAACTTGGTGGGATGGCAAGCCCCTTCCCAGCAACTCCTGGCCACTCATCAATCGTGCAATGCCAGCGGTGCTTCTCGAATCTCCATGGCGGGGTCAATCATTGAATATGAGCTAGGATGATGCTGCTATGGTTCTTGTGGCCTTGGAGTTGCGGACTTTGGCTGCGCCTTACTCAACGAGTCGACGGACCTTATGTGACCGTTGACGAGGAGTGGCTGTGATCCCCTCGGTTCTAGATGGAAAGCTAATAGCTGCATCTCAACATTCCCAGCCTTCCATCCTTTCACTTGAACTTCAAGATACTGTTGGCTGGAGTACTGTACATCACTAGTACTCCACAGAGAGCTTAGATACCGTACATCTTAGATACCGTACAGTACTCCATACTGTACTGTACTGACGATGGATGCTCTTCTCCAGGGTACTTCGTCAACGTGGTTGGTGGGTTCGCCATGTGTAGTCGGCCACCAGGATTTGGATCTCGTCCCGCGATTGCGGCGATGCGTGGTGAGCGATGGTTGGTAGCCTGTAAGCACCATAGTCATGATGATGGAAGTCGAGGTCGAGGTCGAGTCTCTTTCGACATGCGGGGGATAAGATAGAGGGGGAGTCTTGTCAAGATGAAACGGCGCTGAGGATAGACAGGGGAATTCTCGCTTTGCTTCAGATTAGAGTCCCCTGTACTCGCACTGTACTCGCACTGCACTCTACTGTACAGTCAATAACGGGCGAAATTCCGTACGCGTACAGCAGGACGCCATGCAGTTGCATTCATCCCGATTCGCCATCATGACCATCGACAGCTACTGTACCTACAGTATCGCTGCCCAGGCAAACATGTTCATCGCAATTGAAAATTCATGCAAGCCCTGGATGCTTCTTTTTCGGATGTCTCGTTGCATGAAGATGTGATGGATGACAATAATCATCATGGCCAGCCAGCCGGGAGAGGGTCAGAGGGATGGCAAAGATCCGACGTCCGCCCTCAACCAAAGAAGGTCGGTAAGTAAAAAATGGCAAGTACTTGTAGATACGATCATACGGACTCCTCATTTTTGAATTTTCGCAAAAAGAGAGTTTACCTATGGATACGCCACGCCACGTGCGGCTACTACGGGAATGGATACTGTTCACCAAGTACCAAGTAATGGTGGTAATGTACTCCGTACTGTGCGAAGCAAATCCTCAGATGTGAATCCATCTCCGCACTCGTACCATACCGATTCCGCCACGAGGTTACAGTAAAGTTACCACAGAATATCCATCTCTGGATATCAAAATGGTCAAGCTGCATGAGCACGTACTAGAGCCGTACTCGGCATCCTCTTTGTGGATGGAGATAGGACATTCAGTTCTGTACCTGCAGCCAACGAACGTCCTGGTCTTGAGCAACTCAGATCATCGTGGTGGTCCAGGCCAAAGGCGCACAACATCTTGCATCCTTACCGAGCATCGCATCGCCAAATCCTGAGCAAACACCAAAACAGATCCTTTGGATCTGTCCGTAGCGGACGAAGATACCAGAGTGATACCCTGAGACAAGAAACAACCATCACCGCAAACGAAATGTTTCCGCTCCGGACGAAAGTAGAAGGTGGAAAATGAGGATTTCCCAAGAGGTGATGGGACCTGCATCGGCGGCCTCTGGGCTGTACTGTACCCGATGGTACCTACAGTAGATTCAACAGAACACCCACTCAGGGGTAGGCCCTCGGCAAAGAAACGTGACCGGGAAGAAAAGAAAGTCAGGGCGAAGGGCGAATGACGGTACAGATGGCGACATGGGAGGACCCGGTCACACTGCATGTGTACCTGTGTGTACCTGTTTGATCATCAACATCTCAGGAGTCTGAAACTCGCCTTCAGATTGCACGTTCACTGACTTCCCCAAGGCCCAACTCGACCAGGAAGGGCGCTGACGAAGCAAGGGAAATGGCTGTTGTGCTGGTAGTCTGGTAGTCTGGTAGACTAGAAAGGAGAGCAAGAACAGGCGTAAATGTATGCATGCGTGATCGTCCCGCCTCGAGGCCACGATTCATCCTTTGGGACCCAGGACTTGCCTGACAAGAACCGGTTTTCCAGAACAGGCACCTCTTCGTCGTATTTTCAAGGCCTTCTCAAGAACCTCGGTCCCAGTCCATCACAGACCACCAGTCAGCATCAATAATTCCCGGCTATTATGGAGGTCTTCTGTCTTCAAGTTCTTGGACTTTCGGAGACGAAGTTGGCGGTGAAAAAAAGGCTCCCCCACTAAGGGAAAAGTATGTCGTTGCGAGAGCCTGCCCTCCGGAAAACCATCCAAACTAGGCCAGTCCAAAGAGCAAGATTCTGGTCGTTTCAATTTCCCAAAACCACCAACCTCTCGACTTTCAAAATTCAATTGCAAATGCCGATAAGTGGATAATTCCCATGATGCCACTCGCTGCGGGAACACTCACATACTTCGTAGCAGCACCAGTGCCCAACTACCCGCTGAAAATTGGTAATTTCAAGACTCAAGGGCTCAAAGATCCACCTCTCATGGAAAGAACTGCCATGATTCATTCATTCTACTCGCGAGTGCAACTGGGAAAAAGAGGTCCCGAGCGTGTCGCCGCATCCTTCGACGAAAAACTCCGTCCATTGCCCGAATGGGTCGGTTTATTTTGGGAACAGTCCATCGAAACTATCCGCTGATTGGTACAGAAATGGGTTGCAGAGGCTCGCTTGCACAGTTTCTTATGCAGCCACAACTTGAAACATGCAGCCATTGCAGCCTCTTTAACGCCTGATTGGACCAGACCTTCGTCAACGGATTTTCGTACTCCGCACTACAACCCATCTTTGGCCCGCAGGTCAGTGACCATCTGGCGGTGCATGACATCCCAGCCGCTGAGATCAGAATCGTGACTTTCTTCAATGATTCCTGTCCACTGGCGGCCCCTTCCAGAGACCTTCCAGGCAACTTTTGCCTTTCTACAGCATCGCCATGCTATCCCCGGCCATCATCAGGGCCGGCGGCTCGTTGAAGAATATGTCGTGCTTTGAAGACCAACAACTTGGTTACACGTGAGGGATTTGGAGTCGAGCGCGTCGCTGAGCTATTTCCAGACGAGTTTGTTGTACACGAGCGCCAAATAATATCCTCAGATGTGTCTAATTATTCCAATGAATCCAATCAAGATATTTTTGTACTCTGGATCGTCCCCACAAACAAAAAGTTTTAATCCAAGATACAGTAACGCAGGTTTGTCCAGGCCCACGCACAAGGCGCGAACGTCTTTGCATGTCAATTCCTGAAACATGGCAGATAGGGAAAACTCATGACCTTTCAATGAAAGTTCACCAAGCCTTGCCATGATTTCTTAAAGCGAGCAAAATCATCTGGGGCGCCACGCCTTTCTTCGGAGAATTTCTCATGGGCCACGATTCTAAGGACGATTACCAAATGCGCACAGCGCACTTTTTTGTCATTCCCTGGGTACACGATGCAAATTGTGGATGTCTGGCAGAAGATGAAACGCGGCCATAATGAAGACGGTCTTCTCGCTTCTCGCCTTGGGGGAGGCTCCAGGAGGCTCAAGGCATGGTAATCCGGGTTGCTTACCATTTTTAAGTGGGGTTGTGTTTTTGAGATGCCCGACCGAAAACGAGGAAACAAAGATCATGAATATTGTCCGGTTGAAAAGGGGTCTGTCTGATGATCTCCAGGATAAAGAATAATGATCGTGTTGTGATTTCTTGAAGGAAGGACCCTTGGGTACGTTTCGGATCCTTCTACTGTACGACTGTACCTGGTGCTGCTCAGTACAACATCGCAATCCTCTTTGTTTCGTTTCGTTTTCTTGTAGATGTGGGTAGCATTATTGATGGCGGAGGGTGATCATGCACGTGTGTGGCAACGCAACGCAGAGCAGATTCCGTTGAAGAACGTTTCTTTATGTGGTTGCATTGCCATACAGTACAGTCCATCTTGAAGCTTTTGGGATTAGGTGACCCATGTAGTCTCGCAGAGAGATCCGATCGGGTTGATCAGCTTTCCGGGCTCGGCTCCCTTTCTATCAATTCCTTTCGGGATGATGCTTGCGCTCTTGCTCGTTTCTGTTCTTGCGATGATTGTTTGAGCCCTATGCATAAAACCCGCACGAAGTGCATAAGACGAATCTATCTTGCATTTTGTACTGTATTCTTGTCTTATTCATTTCGCCTGCCGTCGTAATTCTTGCCACTAGATTGGCAAATTGGGTTCAAACCAGAATTCCAATGCAGGCCTTGTCGAAAGGTTAGACTTGGTACAGTACAAACGTATGATTATAATTGCAAATTGTCAGATACTGGACGTCCCTCGGACTGGATAGCTCCGAAAGAGAGAGAGATAGCTCAGTAGAATATGCACTCTATCTATAAACATCCTTCTAGCCTACGCACTGCTACTTCCCCTCTCACCTCTCTCACTGTCATATTCGCTACTATTTACCGAATACGGAAATACACTTTTGTCATCCAAAAGACAAAAAGGTTCCGGTCCGCGTTACCTTCCGATTTATATTTTGGAAAAGTCTTAATTTCATGACATGTTGATATATCACTAATCGAAGAATTCAAGGGTCTTCCTGATAAGTTATTAATCTATTCTTGTGAGAGATACTGGTTTTTGGAGGGATGCTGTTATGAGGATTAGATTGTCTGCAATGTCCTCTTAACAGAGTCTTCGTTATTGTGTTACTTGTTGTTTGCGACTTGTCTTGCACCTGGTTGCTATGTCTATCTGGATTCCTGGGGGTTATTTCGTTGAA
The DNA here is from genome assembly GCA_900184765.1 of Hymenoscyphus fraxineus. Taxonomy (NCBI): domain Eukaryota; kingdom Fungi; phylum Ascomycota; class Leotiomycetes; order Helotiales; family Helotiaceae; genus Hymenoscyphus; species Hymenoscyphus fraxineus. Next base: position 2,882,968 of record LT855409.1, read on the forward strand.
CTTGTGATAGAGGAATTGGAATACGATTCTCCTGGTTGAACACAGATTGATAATGCGTGGCGGAGTTTTCATGCTTGGGACGCCACTTCGATATGCCATACGAGCGATTACGAATGATTGGATTCTTTCGTATTTTCAGTCCATTCTAAGTTCTAGTAAGGTTATACTTGGTCTTGTAGCATAGCGCCTTCTCGTCGATGTCCGTCTAGCCACCGCAGGAATTCATGTACCGTGGTAAATCGATGTTAACAAATATGCTAGGGTAGCGTAGTGGATAGAGCCAAATTTATCCGTAGGCTCCGACTGTCTTAGTGACGTCGTAGGATATTTATTATTATACGTTTTAACAGTACTAAGCTCCTGTGTATTAAAATTAGCGTAGATTGTACCCAGTTTCGATGAGTCGAGGCTTCTTCGTCGTAGCTATCCAGCCAGTCGGAGCCTACGGATAAATTTGGCTCTATCCACTATGCCACCCTAGCATATTTGTTAACATCGATTTACCACGGTATCGTTAAGGTCTCCGGAAACCAAGGCGAAGGTGCTTTGTTAATGCCTTCTTACCTTGGGCCCCTTCTCTTCGTACTGTACTGTAGCTATGGGAGGCGAAGAGGATTGGTGGAAGATTGATATACGTGATTAACTTTCTCACTTCTCGGCAAGAGACGTGGATATTGCTCTCTACACCCCTAGCTTAAAATAAAGATATCCTAAAATCCTCGCACAACTAGAATTAGAAAAATGGAATACAATGAAAGACTTGGTATAACATTAATATACCTGTACCAAGATAATTGAACCGCTTGTGCTAGGCGTTTAGTGTATATATATATATATATACTAAGTTTTCTTAGCTGTGCAGAGTATTAACATGGTTTATCACACATGATATTCAAAAGTATTGGTAAGACACTAGTTGGTCCGCTCCTCTCTCTTATTGTACTTGGCTTATGCTTTCGTTTCTTTCTTTTATTGCTGGTAGGGTTATATTCTGGAAATTCGCCCAGATTGTACAGTACTGCCACGTTATTGTAAATGATAAATAACAGACAGTGGCTATTCTTCTTCCCGGGCTTAGTCAACACTATTAACACTTGACGAATATAGGTCGCGTTGTTATCGGACATAATAGATAGATATGGCATCTGAAACTGCGAACCCTCGCCCTGCAACGATTGACAAATATGAGAAAGGGGTTCTCGCTCTCCACTATTATACTACCTTCCCAGCCTTGCTGTCTCGCCATGAATATATCTTTACCGCTGAGTAGCTGATTGCCCTACTCCTTCTTTTGCAAAACAGTGAACTGGACCTGTCGAGTGGAAATAATTCTGCTGTTCATGGAAGTAAGACCCATTTATTTATAGGCGCATTTCCATGACTTTAAACTGTATGCTCTCCTTACAAAAGTAAAATTCCTGTTAATTGTTTTTGAGAACCATTTTGACAAATACATCAGAAATACTACGCCCACCACCATGGTCTCTCATCTAAGTTTTTACAGTTGCAGACCTTCAACATCTTACTAAAAGGAAAAGACTTCACCCCAAAGTAAATGCAATAGGGCTTTTGCTGCCATGGAGGGGCAATTCAAGAACTCACCCCCGTACACATAGCTGATTGTAGGAAGAATAAATATCCTGTATGTACAGTTCGTACTTCGAGAGAATCTTGCCTTGTGGTCCTTATTTGCACTGGACTCGCAGCTAAAATTCTGGAAGGATCTTCTGCTAAGAAAATATTAAGCTTGGATATGCTGGTCTGATTTTGCGTCATATATATGTCATGTAATATACCTATATTATGTGTTCAGCTAAGTCTTATGTTACATGTTGAAGCAGGTGTAGCTAGCGAAGTCCCTTCGTATCTAGCTAATAACCATCACTAACATATATCAGCCGGAAGAATCTGGAAAGAAAGTCAAAAAAAAGTTCTGCAAAATGGCGATTTTCGAGTTTCTTATTGTACTCCTGATATTTATTATGTGTAGCTGATATACACGCCTGTAGAATCTACCTAACAAATACTGCAATTCTTCCTGGCATAAATCGGGCGGATACGTAATGTGAAGTATAATCGGGTTCGCTTCCTCCTCGAATACACTGTGGCTAGCTAGTACCTGTGCAGGTGGTTATGTAGCTGTGTATGGTGACTAAAATTAAAACTTAGCCCATAGTGGAAGAGGTTGGTTACGAGGCTGGACGAAGCGATTAAATGAGGCTTACGTCCAGACATCTCTCGATGGAGGGATGACTATAGTCTATTGTATTAAATTCCACCTTGAGATACGAGTTGCCAGAATGTGTACTCACTATCAAAATCATTGATATCGTGAAGGAGATAATCTTACTGTACTTCCGAGATGAAAGAATGAAAGAAACTCTTTCTAGGCGACATTTGAGTGAGGACTTTGTTCAAGAAGTATTTTTCTATGACCAAGTTATACTATCTTTCCTCGCCTTCCACAATCAGTAGATGCCACCGGTGATCCCAGCAAATGGGGTTATTAACAAATTTATCTCTATCTTCATTATTGCACAAGTTCGTATTTTGAGGCAACTGTGACTGTTATCTGCGTCGCGTGACTAGCCTCAACAGCCTTCAAACACACCAATAAACCTGGAACATTCGACAAACCTCGCGGGAGAAGTATTAAGTATAGACCCAAGCTGTTTTCCGAGGTAGTTGGTCTCTAATAGAAGTTGAATCTGTCTTAATTATTCATACTGAGTAAAACAACGGCAAAATCTTAGGCTATTTTCAAGTTCTATTCGTCTCAATACCATGGCGGCAATCTAAACAAGAAGCAATTACAAGTAAAAATCACAAGACACTATACCAACAGAAAGCCGAAACTGATATAATCACATTATCCAAACTAGAATAGAAATGCGCTTGAACAGGTACCAAAAATTGGGTAAATGATGGCACAGAAGCAACTCCTGAGAGTATCCAAAGATATCCCAAAAGCATGGCTTTATATGATACGAATGTAATAGAACTACCAAACATTCAAGGTCTCCTTGGCATGTGAGCTTTGCTGTCCACAACCCGTGAGTCCCATCCTCGAGAAATGCTTGGAAGCCGGAAATTCAGGAGACCCTCGCTTACTCCCCTTTTTATACGCTCTTGTAAAAATTGAATGGAAAGCCTTTCAGGATTGGGTGGTGACTAAAGGTCTTACTTACTATCTTGTAATTCGTTAACGTACCAATGACATTGTTCTAGAATTCATGCCAGAAGTCTCCTCTTTTTAGCTCGAAAAAGGATGCTTAATTCGTCAATTGCATATCTGTTGAATCTTATGCCATGATCAGTGTGGTCATGCTGCATGTTCTCTCGTTACCCTCAATGGTTTTCATGTGTATCGATCACCCGGTAGCCACCCCGTGGATATCTGATTTCTTTCTGAGCAGAAATGAGGTCAGATACTCCCGCTCGTTGGGAGCTCATCATTAAGAATAGCGCGGAATATGAAGTTGTTAACACGCAGTATTTAAAAGCGGGGGAAAACGCCTGTCAAAGATCGCAAAAAATAGATAGCCCCTAGAAACGGGTATGAACCTTGAAGAGAGAGCAGAATAATCAAACTTGCCGTGCGATTTTAGATATGGTGACAGGCAGTTGTGATATACGAGCCAAAAGGCTCCTTTGACACTCTCACACAGACATGGGAAATTGCCTCGATTACTTGACACCGCCGAAATGCAGTACGTTGATCGAACGTATAGGACCGTTCCATGGTGCTGAATGGGACCCATGAAGTGCATGAGGGAGGCAGAAGTCCAAGACTACGAGAATAACTAGCCCCAAGTCTTCGATGTTCCACAAGCTTACCCAATAACGCTCATGCAATGATGACTCTATGAACACGCCCAGAATTATCCGTTGTCGAAAACGGAGTGCCTGTCTACTGGTTACATAACTTGTGGGAAAAATATAGTTGCTCAAGTGTTGGAAAACAATAACTCTAGCGAAGGTATGTTTTATGACAGGAGCGTTCGAAAGGGACTCATTACTCTGTTGTCAAAATTGGATAACCGACTTCTGGTGAGTGATTTTGAGAAGTCCTTGTCGTTGTATAAACGGGAGAGAGGAGACCCTGAATAGGCTAAACAGTCAAATGAAATTTACCACTCGAGGACTAAGTAGAGAAATGTTCGGGTCAAATGTGAGCGAAAAAACGACAAATTGCTGAGGATTCGTATTTGAGACTTTTTTCTTATATGGTGAATACGTCTAGCTATTTGAAAGCTGCAATGTTCTGGGCAGTTGGAATAGGAAGTGGGATCAGAAAAGAGCAATCAATAATACGGATAAAATTGATTAGTGTATGGAAATACCAAGGTCACTTGCTGTGCATAACTGGTTCCAACTCATTTAGCGCGATGGAAAACATCAACTCGAAGCAGAATCCCCCGGGACCAGTGCCCCAAAAAACCGCATAAATCTTCTAACCCTTGTAACCAACCGAAACAAACACTGTAGTAAATTCAGAGAAGCAAGAAAAATTGTTAAAAATAAAAAAGCTTATCAAAACTCGCTTAGTCCAACCCCCCCGCCTCATATAGAAGCCACCTAAAACCCAACGTATCGCTCGCTAACACCTACAGCATCCTTCCTGATGTCCCCAAATTCGAAGTTTAATTCCGAGTAAGTGTGATTCCTCCCAATGATGGGTGTCTCGACGGCAGCCCTCATATTCTCAAAGTATCTGTCCCCGTCCTGTCCATCACCGCCAGCTGGTGCCGCACCATCCACGAGTTTCCAGCCCACTCTGTCGAATCTTAATTTGACTGGAGCCGATAATCCCACAAATCTCAACTCCACTTCATTACCCTCATTCGCATAAGTCCGAACAGCTGCCTTCAATTCCTCGAGATAGGTCAACGTCGTCAAGTCCACAAATCCCACTCTCGTAAAATCCAATATCAACACTCGAAGGTTACTTTGGCTTCTCGTCAACGAAGCCCTGTCATCCATTCCCCATCTTGGCTCACACCAAAGTCTCGCTTCAGGATACATGTTGGTAATTCTTTTGTAATCCTCCCCAGCCCTCATAAACACACTCTTCATGATCCTCTTCGCGTTGATATAATAAACATCATCTCTCATCTGGAGAATCTTCACCCCGTCCTGGACTACCACACCCCTCTTTGTCTCACTAACTCCAAACTTAACATCCAACTCGGCCGAAGTCACAGGATCCGCTCTTTCAAAAAGAGATCTTAACATGGTATAGCCGACCATGAAAAAGGCACCAGCTAATACTCCTGTGTCGAGACTAGCCAAGAAGGCCCCCTGAACGACGATTTGACAACTCAAGAAATCGATGAAGGACCCCTTCCAGTGAGAAATTACGATCTTGAAGTCAGGCATGGTTCCTCCTGCGGCAACAATGATCATTCCTGCAATGGTGGCGCTTGGGATGTAGAACACTGCATCCTTGGCAACTTGGAGTCCAAGGAGAACGACGATGGTGGTGAAGATTCCCGAAAGGGGAGATTTGACATCACTCGCCTCGTTCACGGCTGTCCTAGAAATTTCGGCAGAGACTGGCATGCCCCCGAGCAATCCCGAGGCGATATTGCTTACTCCAAGGTAGGTGAGTTCTTGGGAGGGGTTTACATCGTATCCATGTCGACGACTGAAAGATTTCGCGAGGGCGAGATGCTGCACAATAGTCGCCAAGAACACAGGCATTGCCTGCCTTAGCACCAAAAGAGAAATACCGAAAGAAGGGCCACCCGAGGTTTGGAATCCATTCCCTTGTTGTCCTGCTATGGCCCATAATGGGCGGTCTCGGTTTCGATTGATGAGGTAGCTTATGATGGTCATGATCGTGAGGACGAACAAATACCTACTCGAAGCAACGAGATGGATGATGAAGTTTTTCTTCCCTAACTTCTGGTCGACAGTCTGTAGAATGGCCAGGATAATGATGGTTGAAATTCCCATGGCGATTGTCGCGGGCTCGGCTGTGTCGATATGTTGAAGAATCTCTTTCGGTTGTGACAAAAAGTCATTGCCAACACCTATTACCCCAAGTAATGGTGCAAGTTGCCCCTGAACAGCTATGAGACTTGCTGTGAGCATAAATCCGACTAGTATTGGAAGCGAGGCAAAATCGAGAATCCATCCCATGTTGAGAAGTCCCAGAAATAGAGACATCAGTCCCACAGCAATCGCTACGCCTGCACCGAGAAAGGTTGGGGGAATTCGCCTCTTATCGGCTCGGTAATCCATGATCACGAAGTTTGTAAGTATTCCAGTAAGGGATGTTGGGCCGGTACTGAGATCTATTTTCGCTTAGCCTTGAAGTCCTCTTGTGTGATCCAAATCCTACCTTTTGATGTCCCCATGATACAGTATATGAGTGAAGGGATCCACGTTGATTGGATTCCATTTTGGATCGGTATTCCCGCCAGCGTTGCGTAGGTAATTGCCTGTGGGATCAACATCATCCCCATCGCGGAACCAGCAATTGCATCGCTCGCAATCCACTTGAGGTCATAGTTTGGTAGCCATCCTACAACCGGTACCTTCTCGCGCATATATGTCTCCGTCGCACTGGGTAACTTCTTCCACCCCCTCTTGATCGCATTCCCAGATCTTTTGAGATTGCGATCATTCTTCAACGATGTCTTGATCTTTCTCAACTTCTCCATGTCGACCTAGGCAGCGAGCTGCGTCTGCGCCAAAATGTGCTGTCTTGGAAACGAACGTGCCGTTGGACGGGAATCCAGTCCCCTTTACTGTTAAATGAAAAGAAGTGGGAGATAGTGCCAGCACGTCGTTCAAAAACCAAGGAAGTCGGGACTACTCAGTAGTCCATATCTACCAGTACTGACATATACTGACAGACTTTAAGCATTTTCGGAGCGTTTTTTAATCAAGCTACGGTGGCGTACAGGGTAGATGAAACCTTATCCTTGTTTCAATTCATCCAATCTTTGCTTCTCCGCAAACTCCCAAGAAAACTGACGGATTCCGGGACGCTAGATAGCTTGGTAAGCTACAAGAAATGCTCCTGATTGCTGACACGAAAAAACACCCATGAGAATCCATCAATTTTAAGCGAATACTTCTAGATTAATAGATGCAAAATATTTGGCAACGGAGCTCATTTCTTGCTGAATGCATATCTCAAGGCAAACATGGTCTGTAGTTCACGGGTTAGGGGTTGAGGTATTCGGTGTGCTACTGTACTACCAGTAGTTGTTTCGACTCCACGACTAGAAACCAAAGCAAGCAAAAGTAAATGTCCGTGCTTGAGATCGCTCGATCCTATCTGTAGAAGAATAGAGGTATCTGTAGAAACATGCAATCTGTATTCATAATTAAAGGCGTGAAAGCAAACGGTTGCTAATAGATAGGATCTAAAGTCATCACACCGAAAAATGGAAGAGAAAAGGGGGTATGAACCCTTCTCAAAAGAGCTTCCGGGATCTACAATCCCCCGGGCGGAGTTTCCGGAAAAGGTGTGTTTTCAGATGAAGAGATTGAGTGTTTTACTAGAACCCTCGGTCCTCTGAGAACCATTATTTAGCGAAACTTCCAATCAAAAGACTGTATTATGAGTAAATGTTGTCAGCTAATATGCTGATATGGTCTTTCCACCACTCCACCATGAAACAGGTAGAACAAGGGAGTAGGTTTTGTATATATATTAGGTAGTTTCCTACTCAGACTTTCTGGAGTAACTCATTCAATACAATTATCTTCAGTACTTCAAGCTGGCATACCAGGCATCCCTCGTATATATATATATAACTGTCAACAGTAAATTATCCTTTTATATATCAGTGCTAGGTTTATAAGGATTAGTCCATTCAGGCTTTTCCCGGAAAGTACGCCAGGGGGACTACGTTATTGACGTTATAAGCTTAACACTATTAAGGTTGTGTGGCGTGATGGAGATCATGCACTATTGACCGCCCAAACAAACTCAACCCCATAAGTTGGAAAGCAGCCAAGAGATGGACAGGCTCGGAAACCAGTTTACCGGTAACGGGTACTCAGTAATACCGCTGGCTTCCTCCCAGTCACAGATAACTGGAGGTGGTAATTCTTGTGGGAGCGGCTGTGAAAGGAAGGGATGGATCCTTTGAAGCTACGAATACGAGTAATTCCCTTGGGCTAAGAATTTTAGACCTTACCACAAGCCAACTTTGCTCACAACTTAATTCCCTAGCGCAAGCCAGAAACTATCTAGTGCCAGATTCTGCTGCATCTGCGCTTTGGCAAGAATTTCGCTTATAGGCTAGATAAACGGATACGATATTTTGCAATACCAAGTAGAACAAATAGTAGCTCCTATACCAGATGTTTTACTCAATCCTCGGAGAAGACAAGATGTTACAGAGTCGTGGTCTCAATGCTCACTACCAAATAGCAAGTGGAGCCGCTTAGGATTACTTGAGAGCGGAGAAAATCCGTTGTAAAAGAGCGTTATACTAAAGAGATAGACTTTTGATATCAAGAACTGCAACATTAAGATTTGTCTCGAACAGAAATAGTATAGTTATTGAATCTTTTGCAAAATGTATGCCAGACTCATATGACAATTAAGAACTTAGTATATAATCAAACTCGTTATCTCTTTCTCCGACACCGACGACCACTTTCATCCCTCTCGACAATGAGAGGTACATCGCATTTGAGCACATCGGAAGGCTCCCATGTTCTGTCATTCACGAGAGGGAATCCCTTCCATTCGACGAGATCATGCAAACCACCTTTGAAATTTCGACGACCAATGATCCTTTCGACCTCGTATACCTCAGCATCACCCTCTTCCTCATCAACTGCAAGGTTGTGACCATATTTCGCTCTCCTTGATAGCTTGAAGATTATACCTAGAATTCCATGCCGAAACCAAGCGAGGTACACTTCTATTGAATGAATCATCCGCTTCCCAAGTCCAATCCTTGTTGGAGTGGGAAGCCTTTCCACTCGGCCAATATCTAGAGTCCTTCTGGTGTGATAGGCTCAGCTCTAAACAATTCGATCTCATGTTCGAGAGCGATGTTCTCCTGGGAGTCGCTAGGTGATCCACTATCAAGATTTGATTCTGCATCATCATCAGGCTTGGCTCAAGTCCTTCTAGAATGAGCCACAGGACTTAGCGTATTCATTGATGCTTCGCCAGTGAGTTGTGCAAATATTTCCTCCTCAGTCGTTTCCATTGAATCAAGAGGAGAGAATACTTGTTCTGGATTTTAGCATATGCAGCTAGAAGGCGATCCGAAATTTGCTTATTTATCGAGGAGTGTATCTGGGGAACCAGCACCTCCCCTCATTGTCAAACGTGGCTGCTTCTAGGAAGCTTGGGGAACCCCGCCATTATCATTTTCGCCTCCATCGGTGTACGTTTCACTGCTTGTTTCCGTTATGGCGAAGGCAGCTTAGGATTTTTGGGAATTTGTAATTCAGTAGCTGAGGACAGAACAGTGGTGCCAACAACTGGGTGCTTGTAGGATGTCCATGGCTTGGCATGTTTAGGAGGGTGTGGTAGCAGCTCTTCCAATTTCACATGTTCCAGGGTCAATAAATCCCGAGACTCGACGGTTGAAGTCAACGGATCAAGGACTTTCCACTCATACTCGGCAAGAGCTCGAGACCGGGGATACAATCTCAGTAGAAATTCCCTTTCCTGGTGTGAAGCCTCATCATGCCCGCTATAACATACCTTGATGGCTCTCAAATCCCGTAACTGTGACAATAATTGGACGTGTTTTGTCGAAGTCATTACCAATGGTTCGGTGAGTGCTCCCGGGAAAATGGTATAACAAAAGAAGAAGGGGGGCGGCATCTTGGGGTTAGATTCCATTGCAATCTGCCGTAGATGCAATTGTTCGACGGGTCCAAGAAGGCTGGAGGAAAGATGTTCAGCACCCATGCGCATTAATAAGGTGTCATGCTCAAGATGCACGCAGATGTTCTGTAAACGAGAGATGGTCTCTGGTGGATACAGCTTGCTCAATCTAGCAAACGGCGCATGGGCAACACTACCCTTGAATTGGGGGAGCCACGGTTTGTAGATTCGCAAGACCACTTGTCGTGACTCAGAATTGACATGGAGGAGGGGTGGCGGTGTTGTTTTCGAGTAGAGGATACCTGTAGTCGGATGTATGCATATTTCGACGCATCGTGGTTCCAATTGGGGTTGGTTCGCGAGCTCGTAGATCCGCAGACGGATTTCAATGGGGAGTTTGGGGAATTGGAATGTCCTTTTCATGAGCATCTTGAAGTCAACTGATGGGTGGGGAGAGTGTGGAGGGGCGAGGGGCAAGGGGCGAGGATTCTTGTACAGCCCCTTCGACAAACGGATACATAAAATAAAGAAGATGACAATATGAGACGTGTACTCTACATACACACATTGAGCATCGAGTGGGGTGAGACGCGCCGTCGTGTGCATGTGCATGGACCTTCTCTGAAATCCGATCGGCAATACTGTAAGCGCCCGACTGTATTTCGTAAGCGAAGCTAAATATGGAAGGTTCTATTCGTTGACCACTACAGTAGGCTCCATAGTCCTGGAGGACGTCAGAATTTGCTTACTCTCCTGTACCACATAGTACCCTGTCTCTTCTACACTGTGCCTCCATCTGTTAACTGAATCGGGTCCCTTGGCAAAGCCAGTCTCATGTCGTCTCCATGAAAACTCACTTTTTGATGTGGCCATTGACACTTCAAGAAATTGATCTTGAGATGAATCATGACGCAAAGCGAGTTACGAGTGCCGCTGGAGTCCTTTGCCATCCTATGCTTGAGCCGCGCCTGTCCCATTCTTTACGTTTGGTTGAGGTGCGAGGACTTCCACTTTGAAGCGAAGTCCTTCGCATCGCTACTACTGGATTGATAAGCAGTTGGGTCTTGATAATGCTTCATATTCATAGTATGCCGCGTGAGCTTGCACATCTCCCTCGACTTCTCTGCAGTATTTCTCGGGGTCCAGTACTTTGGCGGCAGATCAGTATCCTATTCATGTAACAGTCATTCTGCAATCAAGAAGTGGCACAGAATCGAGAAGAGGGGCAACAGCTGCTAGAAAGTTCGTCTCGCCTCTTTCGGTATCGATGCTGTGCTGGCCTGTTAGGCTATGCCATTCGATGCCCTCAGGCAAATCGATATCTAGTCACCTCGAGTTGGGGTATCTCTGCATTGTTGTTGGGCTTCTCATGGACAAGCACTGTCCCGCGCGCGCGGAAATCTTTAAGCATAACTCGTAAGCGAGGGTCAAGATGATCGTCCTAGCCGCGCAGGTGCTTCAGACTGATGGAATGGGACCGTTTCGAACGGCTCACCACTACAGTACCTCCACAAACTCTATACCAAAGGGACCCTATCATGAACCTCAAATTACACTGCCACATCTACAGCTCCTTCAAACTTGTTTCCAGAAATGGGGTACTTTTCAGATGAAGTCGTAGGGTGTTTTACATAGACCCATGCTCCTAGGAGATCTTCTAATTAGAGAAACCCCATCAAAAGAGTGGAATCAACTTTTTACTGTATCTACTTATTAGCGCTGGGTTTCTGAGAATGTAGTCATTTTTACTCTTTCGGAGCTCAGCTTAAAGGCACGGTAAACATCCATGAACGTCTCTTGTCACTTTGGCCACATCGTAATCAAGCATCGAAAAATACCCCGTGCTCTGCTTTAAGTTTATCCCAATAGCCCTAAGTCTACATACCATGAGAAGCTGTAGTTTGCCCCCACACCCTCATCGGCCCTTTGCTTCCGTACAAGAGGGGAGGGTTCGAGCCCTCTGTGATACAAACCACGAGCTCTTCGTCTTTTCTTTTACGATTAGTTGTCTTCTTATAGGCTTGCGGCCCGGTCTAGTTGTAGCTATTTCATTCTGACCAGTCAATCATTCTATCTTCTTGAAGATAACTCGCATAACACACCTTCCTTCAGCTTGCCCTATTCGATTCGTCTCATTTTCTTGGAAGCAAGATCTTGCAAGCGTTACAATGCATTACACGTCTCTTCTCTCACTTCTCGCCTGTTGTGGTACAGTTTTGTGCAATTCAGAAGAGGTTTTGGCCAAGCACGAGGGTCATGGAGGAATTGACGGATGGTTTACTGGCAAACGTGCCAATGCATTCTATGGAAATTGGGTAAACGATATCATGTAGCAAGTCATCGAAGACGTTGTCACTAAGTGATCCTCAGGATATTTACGCACGAAACTTCACTGTAACACAGATTCCAGTTTCGAAGTTGACACATATTTCGTACGCTTTTTGTAATATCAGTACCACTACCGGGGAAGTGTAAGTCATAGTGTGCGGAATTCTATACAAATCAACTAACTGGTTGCAGTGTTCTTAGCGATGAAAACGCAGATTTGCGATTTGCCTACCCAGGGGACCCCAAGGGTCTAACTAATGCGACTTCCTTAAAAAATGTATACGGCAATGTTAAACAACTATTCCTACTCAAGAAGAAGAATCGAACTCTGAAGACCATGTTATCGGTCGGAGGATATTCGTTCTCCCCATATTGGTCTGCCATGCTGGCGTCTGAACCGAAGAGAGCACGATTTGCTTCATCTGCTGTCAAGTTAATGACCGATCTTGGATTCGATGGCCTGGATTACGACTATGAATATGTTACAAATGCTTCTCAAGCAGCGGACCTCATTGATCTCTTGAAGAAAACTCGTACTCTCATGGACGAGCATTCTCAAAAGAACAGTTTACCCCGGTTCTCACTTTCTTTCGACGGCCCTGCCGGTCCCGCCAAATATACACTCCTTGATATGAGAGGAATGGATAGATATCTAGATTTCTGGAACTTTATGGTAGGTCAAATTCAATCATCAGAAAACACACTTTATAAATTGACGTTGTTACAGGCTTTCGATTACTCGGGAGGTTGGGATACTATCGCCGGTCACGCACAAAACCTTTATGGTGAAAACTCAAAAGGCGATGCTATTGCTACCCCCTTCAATACAAGTACAGGCATCAATTACTATATCGATAATGGCATTGCCCCAAGCAAAATAAACCTCGGCAATCCGCTCTACGGCCACGCATTCTTGAACACGACGGGACCAGGTCAGCGGTTTAATGGCACCGGAATTGGCAGCTTCGGAGAAGCAGGTGGAAACTGGGACACCAAGGCTCTTCCCCTGAGAGCGAACTACTCATCTGCTGAAGTCACCGAACTGAAGGATATCGGGGCAAGCTATAGCTACAGTGCTAAGGACAAGATGATGATTAGCTTCGATACGCCAGACATTGCGAAAATGAAAGCTCGATATGCCATGAAGAAGGGCTTAGGTGGGGCTATGTGGTGGGAGATCTCGCAAGACAAGAGCGGTAAGGATAGCTTGGTCGGTTCTTTCGTAGGAGAGCTTCGTGGATTGGAGAAGAGTATGAACAACTTGAAGTATCCCACCAGCGTGTATGAGAATATGAGGCTTGGCTTCCCTGACAATTAAGAGAGATTTAACTGTCCAAGGACAAAGAATAAAATGAAAAGTCACGAGGGCAATACAAAAAAATACAAAAAAATAGGGGCAGGGAGGATTCGGCAATTGTCAGGCGAAGCTTGGAAGCGCCAACAGGAATGTTTATCATTGATGGCCGTACTCCTACACCAAATAATGGAATAAAACAAATCAGAAGCTACTTGCAATAGAAGGCATCATTTGTGCATAAGATAACCGGCAACAAAACAGAAGAAGGTCCTATCAAGGCGGCCACGGTTAGCATTTTATAAGTTTGACTGAAAAACCCGCTCCAATATCTTTTTACATCTGTCCTAATAATTTCATAACTTACACGTTAGACCTTGACTTTTTTTCCCGTATGCTCCTTATGCAGAAATCACCCCAATTCCCCTTGTAAGTCAAACGAGAGCCACATATCGAGACAAACTAGACGAGAACATAAAGCTATGCAGTCATACAGTATCATCAAGACTGTCTCCATTGGCTGAGGTGAGAAGAGTTTTAGGGTTAGGGTTTAGGGTTAGGTTATAGTCTGTAGTAATCGTAGCGGTGCAAGCAATAGAAAGCGGGTTGGCAGTCACACAACAACCTGCTGCGTCGAAGTACGCAACGGAGCCTCCCCCTCCCCCATTTTTCCCATCATCCCACGTGGCCAACCTGCAAACCCAGAGTAGAAAGATTGCACATCGAACTATGCGATGTGCAACGAAACGACCCTTCCTGCATCAACAAGAATCCCTGTTCCCTGAACCAACCACAGCCAATCACACATCAATCGTGATGCACTGCACGTCCCGGAAATACCGTTACTCCGTACAGTATCGAGGGCGCATCCAAATAATTTTAATTATTCATCAATTTTCAACTACAGGAACGACGACGATTAATTAACACGCCCCATCATTCACGTAGACAAGTCGTGAACCAAGGATTTGAACAGGTTTGAGAGGAAGAAAACATCACTCAAGCTCGTGCGACAATGGGGAAGAACAAGCGCGGCCTCCAAAAGACATCCTCCAAAAAATCAAAAGTCCAGCACGTCAAAAACTCCAAACCCACAGGAATCTCCAAAACTCCCTCCAAAACCAAGAAAACAACCGATCAACCTCCATCTTCAGCCAAGAAACCACAACAGCAACATAATATCAAACCAGCAACCATCCCCTTCCACCCAAATGACAGCATCCTTCTAATAGGCGAAGGAGACCTCTCCTTCTCCGCCTCGCTATGCACACACCACTCCTGCTCCAAGATCCACGCCACAGTCCTAGAATCCTCCCTCGAGGAACTGATCGCGAAATACCCCGCCGTGGGAGAGAATCCGGGTGCGGAGCAGAATATCAAGACCCTGGAAGAGGGAGGAGGAACAACCCGATGCGGTGTGGATGTCAGTAAAAAGGGTCTGGGAATGGGCAAGGTTAAAGAGAGATGGGAGAGAATAGTATTCAATTTTCCGCACGTTGGAGGGAAGAGTAAGGATGTTAATCGACAGGTTAGGTATAACCAGGGTATGTTTTACTTTTTCTTCGCCTCTTTTGTTTTCTATCGCTAATACATGAGACAGAATTACTAGTAGCATTCTTTACCAATTGCCTGCCTCTACTCTCTCCAACTCCCGGTTCCTCTTTTCTGATTACGCTTTTTGAGGGGGAGCCCTATACGTTATGGAATATTCGGGATTTAGCTAGACACAGCGGATTGGAAGTTAAAAGGAGTTTTAGGTTTCAAGCAGCGGCGTATCCAGGATACAAACACGCAAGAACTCTGGGTGTGGTAAAAGGAAAAGATGGCAAGGTTGGTGGGGGATGGAAGGGCGAGTCAAGGAGTAGCAGGACCTATGAGTTTGTTCGCAAAGGTGAAGGGGAAGTACAGGGACCTGGAAAGAATAAGAAGGGCGATGATAGCAGTGATGATGAGGATGATGCCACAGAGGAAGAGATGGTTGATGTTGAAGAAGTGGGTGATCACGGATGGATAGAGGACGAGAAAGATGGAAATGCTTCAGACGATTACGATTGAAAGGCTTTATTTTGGTTGGTTTATCCGCCAACTTATCATCATCCATAAGAGGAACGCCAGGGTTTCCTACCATGCTTTTTGGAACCCACCCATTCTATATTCTACAAGATTGGAATCACCCGATTGCAACGCACAGAGCCGACCACCCCTAGCTAGGATCTCGGTTGTCGCACGATGAGAGGTTATGTTGAAATAGTCTGGAAAGATGGCAGACTACCATTCATTGCTGCAGGGTCGCCATTGAATTGGTTTAACAACGCGCCATTGGCTCTATCCGACATTGGTAACAATCCCCTTCCCAGGTCACCCTCAGCAGGGTGTAAAGCATATTGGGATGCATCCATTGAATCACCGTCGAAAATAACCATATTTTGAATCGGCTGTTGGCGGGCACCAAGAACATTGATGACGTCTTGGGCCAACTGACCACCTAGAACTGCAGTGACGGGGGCTATTTCGCTACCAAGGTTCCCCAAGAACTTTCGAAGAACCTCGGATCGTAGTGTTTCGTCCGGGAGACCTAGGTTTTTGTGTTTCTGTGTTGCTAGAGTTGTGAATTGTTTCAAATCCTCACTCGTGCTAGGTAATCTTCCGCCGGAGGCATGCAAGAACGACCACAAGGCTCGATAACAGGACAGAATGGGAGTGACAGCCTTGAGTCGGTTTCTTCGGTTCAAAAACTCCTCTGGAGGTAGGCTACCCGTATCGCTCGACAGCATCCATGTAGCGTATTTTTCTCTCTTGGTGACCAACTCAATGTGCTTGACGCCCTCTTTCTTCTCCTTCACGTCAATGACGCTTCTTGATCTCGTCTCTCTGCCCAGTGGCGTACTCTTGTTGCCCTTCTCCCGCTCGACCAAGTAGTCGTGCTCAATCAAATCGGAAAATATAAAGCCATACATTCCATGCACGCCGGCAGCATAGAATCGTTTGCCATGGAGCCTTGTAATCGTGTTTATCAAATCGAGATTCGTTGGCAACAGGTCTGTAGCAATGATGACGTCGAACTTGGAGAAGAAATCCTGTTCCTTGGTCCTGATGTCGTCCGTGTCGACTACCACGTTCACTCTGGGATTTAGTTTGCGGATTTGGGGTGCTGCTGCCTCTGCGCGGTTTTTGCCCACGTCTGCCTGCGAAAGAAAGAATTGGGCGCCCAAGTCGGCCTCTGTGACAGTAGCATGGTCCACCACGGTGAGAGTGGATATCCCGGCGAGTACGAGGTTCTTTGCGATTTCGTTTGAAAGGGCAGACAGGGAGATGAGGAGAATCGAGGCGGATCGAATCTTTTCTTGAGCCTGGACACCCCAAAGACGAATTTGACGATCGTAGAGAGCGATTTCGTCTGGATATTTACGTTAGTGTTCCGTATCAACGTGTTTACTATGGGTATCGCAATCGTGTTGCGGAGGGGAAGGTACCAGCGCTGATACCCTCCGGAACTGAAGGTGAGGGTTGGGGATTGGTAGCAGTAACAGCCTCCATTGGCGTGACTTGAGGCTGGGCTTGAGCTTGAGCTTGAGCTTGCTCACGCATTGGAATGGCGGGTGTTGTGCTCAAGTCTGCCATGGTGATGAGTGTGAGTTGGCTCTGAAGTGCTGAGGATGAGGTTGTACGTGTTGATGTAGGTACCCTCAAGGTACTGTAAAGAGTAAACGCGGCTGTCAGAGGAGGCTGAGGCTCTGGCGACCGTTTAGGTTATCACGGCCTTCTAGTACAGCCTTACCCTTACCCTTGATTTTTGGAGGACAGTAATAGTCAGTGCGTCTTCCCACGGCGCTGTCGCTTGTGGAAAGAAGAAAATGGAAACTTTTATAGTGGGGACCTACGGGGCGTAACAAGAATTTGTACAGTGTCGCCAGTTGAAGATCAAGCATTGGAGCCACCAGAGCCTCACTCACCCCTCCAAAGCTACTGTACACTAGGGTGAGGTATGCACTTGGTACCACCAACCCTACTACTTCGAAGTATACTGTATCACCCCGCTAGCCTTCTAGCCTTCTCCAGCTAGCCTCTACGAGCAGCCTTCCATCGTGAGCGAATCAGCGAATCAGCGGGTACCTAGGTACCTACTTCAAGCACCCGAATCTACCACCCGAAGCACCTACCAGCTTCCCCACAAAGTTCGCGAGGGTTCGCGACTGGACCACTGACGGGCAACCTTAGCCCAGAAATTTGCCCACGCCTAAGCCCACACCCGCGCCCCCATTTTTAAACGAGCCTGTAAAAGCACCTGCACCATTCGCAATTACTCCGTAACCCTCCCATTGACTCCAACCCACCCATCCCCATCCCCATCACCATCCTCCAACTTGCCAACATCTGTACGAACACTCGAGTACCCTTGAATTCACCCCATCGCCCTTGAATCTTGGACCAACACCAAGACCACCACTGACAGCACCAACCTCCAAGAACCGATTCCTTTGTCGCTTTCCCTGTGCCCTGTGACGATCTCAATCTCAACCCCTCAACCGCCCAACGCTGTAGCCGCACATCGCATCGCATCACATCCCACTTCAAATACCCAACCTACACCCAGCCCAGGCAGCCTGCGGTCAGCTCCAGATTGATGGTGAGTTGTTGCGGTCCATGGGATGAATTGCGCCTGCAAAAGCTGCTCAGAAGTCTGAAGGCGTGAAAGAATTCACTGCACAGTGGAGGGCAATCGGCGGTGGAACAAAGGTCGCATCGTACAGTACTGATGGTCGGCAGTCTAATAATCTCAACAACCTCCGAGCCTCAGCCAACGAGACCGCCGACCAGATCATTCGTGACATCCTCGACGATACCCGTTCCCCGGATGAGATCAGCCCCTCGGGCGAACTGTACAGATTTGTAGAGAGATTCCATCGAACTCGTGGCATCGAAAATAGCCACCGCTCAGCTCAGCAGTTGCCCAGCTTGCGAGACAACTTACGAGCCATTACTATGTCCTCCGATCCAGATCCAGACAGAAGACGCAGACTGCAGAGGGATGCACTCCAGTCGTCGCCCTTGTTTGCCCCTCCACCACAGCCGCAGGCCCTCGAGCCCACATCGCGGGATAGACTCATAAATTCGAGACTGTCTGCACTGGCACGTCGTACAGGCCGGCCCAGGATGTTGCCAAGTGATCGATACCAGGAGTCCCAGAGAGGTTGGAGAGATAATAACTCCACTTCTTCCGCAAGCAACTTCACTCTGGGCGATATAGGAGAAGCGAGGATGCGACTGGAGGATGCTAGCAATATGATGGAGGACGCCAGCTCAAGCTTGAGAGCTCGTTTGGAGGACCCTCTTCCGAGTCTGCCCTCGTCTGGCACCGAGTATCCTGACCCCGAATCTCGACGAGTCAAGCGACGCAAGTTGAACACCGACAAAAAGGACGCTGGGTTTCAGGGCTTTAGTTATGGGAGATATGGTCAGGTGGAACCAGGCAAATTGAAGATGGAAATTGTCAGTTGTGATGGTGGTATATTTGAGATGCACCGTGGAGAACCTCGGGAGGAGTATGAACCCGAGAATGTCCTTCTGGACGATACTTCAGTCTATTGCACGAAGAGCAATCGATGCAATCTGGTTCTTCGACACCAAGGAAACACCACTTTTTGCCTTACCGAGTTGATCATTAAAGCGCCACACAAAGACTATACCGCACCGTATGTATACCTTGACCTGATATTCTAGAAATGTATTAATAGCTCTTTAGTATCCAAGATGGCTTGGTCTTTGTGTCCATGACTTCAGACGACCTACTTACGAGGACTGCAAATTACCAAATACAGTATTCTCCACCTCGAAATCGACGGTCAGCGTTGGACAGATCACAAGATGAGCTCCCGCCCATCATATCCATCCGTCATAATGTTGGTGATGGTACTATGAGCACGGCTCAGGCTCGCGCCAGGCGTCTGTATGATATTGGCTTACAAGATGAAGACTGTGATTCTCGCACCGCACAGATACCAACCGACTTTACAAGTACAGCACCCGGCTTTTCAAATACCACCGAGTGCAGTGATTCTGAAGACGACAGCAACAATATAGGACTCAGACCACGACATCGCCGCCCTGCACAATATACCCCTTTTGACGATGGTGATTCCGATTGGGGTGAGGACCTCCCACGGCCACCCGAGACCCCGTGGCACGAATACTATCTGGGCGCCAGTACCATGGCTCCGAGTCTCCGTCGACGAGAAACAGCCAGCAACATTACATTAGATGGCAATTCCGAAGCGAGTCAAGCAACGCAGGAATCTGTCGAAGCTGAAGGTGGAGAGCTCATGATTCCTCATGCCAAATTCTTCATCGAAAGTAATAAGAGCAAATGCACGGTGAAGTTCGACCCACCTGTCAGCGGCCGTTTTATCTTATTGAAAATGTGGAGCCCTCATCCAAGTCCCTCGGAGAACATTGACATTCAAAGCATTGTTTGTAAAGGATTTGCTGGGCCAAGATACTTTCCTGCTCTTGGTCTGAGATAATTATTGTCATTGCCTCGATATCGGGGGACGTTGTAACGGAAATGAACGTTTCTTTTCAAGACCATTCAGTTGTTTATACGGTCATGGGAACAATCTGGCAGCGTGAAATGAATGCGATGTCGCATTTACACGTAATGTAAAACGAGTTATGCGTCGCATCGGCTGGCTAGGGTACATATTAGACTAGCAAAGTAGCTAGGCAAAGATAATTTCATGGCATTTTTCATAGGTACGAATAATGAGATTTTCTCTCTCTCTATGGTTTCCCTACTATAAAGCTATTATCCTACCTTAGAGGAGGACTTAGGTTTTTACCTTGGAGATCTCTCTAATAATATCGGAGGTAGGAGTAAAAATTATCTCGACGTAGTATTTCGCTTCTTCTCTCGAAGCCCTTAGGGAAGGAGTAGGAGAACTATTAATTAGCTTAGAGAAGGGGAGGAGAATCGGTTAGCTAACTAGATAGAATAGAATACGAAAAGTATAGAAGACAAGGGTATAATATAGAATAAATAAGTTAGAATATAGAGAGAAGCTAGCTAAGGGATAATTAGAGCTCTAATATCCCTTAGTAAATTATATAGTGTCTAGGCTTAGTATAAGGTTTTAAACGAGCTATAGTACTACTATACCTAGTAAGAACGTACTAAGTTATCTTAGTCTCTACCTTAGAGGGGAAAGCGGAGTTTTTTAGAATACTTAGATACTCTTACTAGAGTATTTTATATAGAGTCTAGTCCTAGGGGAAAAACCGCTAGGTAATAGTAGTTTATATATAAAGATAGTTTTATAATATTAGATAGTATTAAATAGTTTTAAATATAAAAGTATTCTAGAACTATCTTAAAACTATTCTAAGAGTATTCTAAGAACGTTCTAATCCTATTTAAAATCCTTTTACTAGGAATATATATAGTTATATAAATAGATATAAAATATAAGATATACCTAGCCTATACTTAGATACCTATAAGTATAAGCCTTATATATTACCTATACTACTACCTATACTATTAAGTATTTTATATATAAAACCGTTTATAATATATATTTAGTAAATTTCGTTAAATTAATAAAATTTAATATTTAAATTTAATAGTATTAGAGTTAAATATATAAGAGTACTACTAAGTATAGAATATAACTTATATATTATAACTCTATATAGCTTTATAAAGTACTATTCTAGAACTATTCTAGAACTATTTAATAATTATTTATTATTTAAATAGTTTTAAATTAATTTTTAAAATAAATAGTTTTTAATTAAAGTTTATATAATTTTAAACTATTTAGAAATAGTTTTATAATAGTTTTCCTTTTATATAACTATTTAAAAAACTTAACCCTAATATAGTTACTAGTTATATAACTAATTTTCCCTTTATTTCGAACCTAATCTTACTTTATTTTAATTACTTTTAACTAATTATAACTCTCTCGAAATAAATAAAGGCTAGTTATAATAGAATAATAATATTAAATATAAGTTAGGAAATAAGAGAAAGCCTAGGTAGTTAAAATAAGAGTAAAGAAACTATATAAGAGGAAAACTATTACTTAAAGTCTTTATAAAAAATATTTAAATACTAAAATAAATACTAAGTATTAAAACATTTATTTTTATTAGAATTAAATATCTAGACTTCTAAATAAATCTATTAGAGTTTAATACTTTAATAGAGTACTAAGAGTATAAGAGACCTATAATTTTAAACTTTAAGTAATAACCTAGAAGCCTTTTTTTATATTTAAAGTTATTTTATATACTTCTTTATAAAATAATAACTATAAGATTAAAAGAAAGATTTATATTATATATTTACTAAAATAAATAAGAATAATAACTTATATACTAAGGAATCTTTTTTAAATATAATATTATTTTTATATAAATTATTAAAGAGAGAATAAACTAGAAATTCTAAAATTTATATATAAAATTAATATTTTTCTAACTAAAAATATATTATTCTTATATACTTTACTATTATAAAACCTACTTTAATAATTTATAAAATATAGCTTAGAAAACTATAGATATAATATAAATTTAAAGAAGTAAAACTAATAAAATAAAGTATTTTATTATTACTTAAACCTAGGATTATATAATATATTATTAGTTAATATATTAACCTATAGTTTCTATTATATAAAATATAAAACTAACTAATATAAAGTAGAATAAAAATACCTAGAAGTATATAATAAAGGAGAAGTATATACTAGAGCTATATAAGCTAGGTTTCTATTTATATATACTTAGATTTCTAGTTATTTAAATATAGCTCTTCTAGTTTCTAGTCTTTTATATTTCGAATAATAAAATATAAATAATAAGTAAGTTTAAACTATATTTAGTATTTAAGTAAGAAGTAAACTATTATTTAATATTTATTACTATATAGTCTTATAATAATATAAATATAAATATAATAGTACTTATTCTTAGTATAAAGGTAATCTTAGTATAAGAATACTTTAATATAAAAGTCTTAAAAGTTCTTACTTATATTAAGTACTTTCCCTTTTATAAAGTACTTCTAATATCTTTAAAGCTAGTAGCTCTCTAGCTATTTAGGTCTCTCTAGAGTTTATTTTAGTTATTTTAAAGCTTAAAGTAATAGAGTATAAAGTAGTTTACGTTCTTTTATTCTAGACTATATTTATAATATAAGGTAAGTTAGTTTAAGACTTTTCTATTAAATAAGAACTTTCTAAATCTAATCTTCCTTATTTTTACTAATATTAGTAGAGAGCTATTAGCGTTTAAGAGGTTCTTATATAGTTTATAAGGCTATTATTTAATATCTAGAATATTAGCCTTATTTATTACCTCTAGTTTATATCTAGAATAAAGTTCTCTTATTTATTAATAGTTAGTTTAGATTCTTCTAGCCTAGTTTTTAACTATTATATTCTTTTTATTAATAAATACTTCTCTTTTTCTAAGCTATTTTTTAAGCTATTTATTCCTAGTATTATAAACTAAGGTATTAGTTATTATACTATTACTAGTCTTCTTTATTTCTTTTTAAAAACCCTTCTTTAAATCTTTATATATATTATATTACTTTACTAGTAAAAAGGTACTACTAGTATTTCTTTTTAAACTTTATAACTTAACTATTTAAATATAAGTTAATAAAGATATAGTCTCTCTTTATTTCTAAGTCTCTAACTACTATTACTTAGTAGGCT
Organism: Hymenoscyphus fraxineus; assembly: GCA_900184765.1. Taxonomy (NCBI): domain Eukaryota; kingdom Fungi; phylum Ascomycota; class Leotiomycetes; order Helotiales; family Helotiaceae; genus Hymenoscyphus; species Hymenoscyphus fraxineus. The sequence continues at coordinate 2,906,132 of LT855409.1, forward strand.
TTTATTATAACTTAAAGATATTTATTCTAGTATATAAAAAAGGTTCTTATTATACTCTTAGTTTTATTATTACTTCTAGTCTAATAGTACTAGACTAATACTTTATATATTATAATACTATATATAACTATAATATAAACTTAATAAGATTTATTAAAGTTTATATTCTATATCTTTACTAATAGTTTAAGAAAAATAAATATTTAAATAATTAGCTTCTTATAAATAGCTTTATAATAAGCCTTCTAGTTTAGCTTCTTATTAAGTTATACTTTAAGTAATCTAGTATTCTTCTTTAAGGTTTAAGTAGTTACTTTAAACTAGACTATTTTAGTATAAGCTCTTTTTATTTAAGTAAAGTAAATAAGTTTACCTTTTTTAGTTTTTAAAACTATTTCCCTTTTATTTATTTACTTCTTATAAATCTTCTATTTTACTTTAAGAATTATAATATTATTTACTATATTTATTAAAATTACTAGTAGGTTTATATTATTAGAGAATTTAACTATTATTAGTCTTTTTACTCTTTAAAGGTTCTTATATAAATTAAATTAAAAGAGTATAAATAAATTAAAAGAGAGAATAAACCTTTAAGAGACTTTTTATTAAAAGTATTATTCTTTAGTATATTCTTTATTAAAATATAAAATAGCTTTTTTATTAGCTAAGTAACTACTTATTTAAATAATAATTTATTTTAGAACTTCTTTCTTTTAAAGTATTATATATAAAGGAGTTACTTATAATTTACTTTATTTTAAACTTCTTTCTTTTAAATTACTATATATAAAGGAGCTACTTATTCTCTACTTTATTATAGGCTTCTATTATATTTAGTTAAACTAGTAATATATAGTACTTATTTTTATATATTATATATATTTCTTAAATAGCTATTTTAATTAGTATTTTAGTATTCTAGTTTAATTTATTACTTATTTATATATTAGATAATATACCTTTAAACCTAGTTAAGTATATAATATAATTTATTAGAATCTTTTCTATTATTTTTCTTATAGTTAAAAGTAGTATTATAACCTTATAAATATTACTTTAACTTTCTTTTCTTTTCTTTCTTTTTAGTTTTTAAAGTATAATTACTTTTATTCTTTTAAATTAAATTAAAAAGTATTAAAAGAAAAAGCTAGCTTCTATAATAAAGATAAAAGCTAGCTAAAGTAGCTTATTATACTTTAAAAAAAACCCTTATTAGTAAATATATTAAAGTTCTAACCCTTTTATAATACTAATCTTAAAACTATTATAATATTTACTTCTAATACTTTTTAAAGTAGTATTATATTAAAAAACTATCTTTATTAAATTACTAGTTAAATATACTTAAATAGTTTACTAATAATATAAAAAAGAACTTCTCTAATAAAATTCTAGCTTTTAAAATATAAGTATTACTTATTATATTCTTATTAACTAAAATAAGTTTTAAAAGAACTAGAGCCTTTAGTTTAAAATAGCTTTAAAGTTTTACTTACTTTTTAAACCTTTAAAGTTAGTAATTATTATAAGAGGCTTCTTAGAGTATTTCTTTCTAACTCTTTATTTAAACTTATTAAATAAGCTTTTTAAGTTTAGTTAAAGCTTCTTTCTTTTATTTATTTATATTTTTAGTTCTAAGATATTTCTAAAGTTTATTTTAAACTTTTACTTTAAATAATACTAACTATACTTTTATATTCTACTATTATATAACTCTTTTATTATTTAGCTTCTTAGTAAAATTAAATATTTTAATTATTTCTTAAAGTTTTAATATTAGTTAATTAACTATTTTCTCTAGCTTTTAACTATTCTAATTACTAGTATAGTAATAAACTTAGCCTTAGTAGTAATTCTAGTTTTATATATTAACTTCTAGTTAAACTTTAAAGTAGTTACTACTAGAGATAAAGGGTTAAGGTTTACTTTAATAAGCTAGCTTTTATAATATAAGTATAAAAGACTCTTACTTTATTTCTAGGTTATAAAAGCCTTTAAGAAAATAGCTAGGTTTATTATAAAGTCTCTTTTATCTTTATTTCCTAGTTTTATTACTTTATTAAAGAGAGTTATTAGATTAAGATTCTAGTTTACTATTAGTTATAGTATATATTTTATTACTAGCTTAGTTTACTAGTATTTATTTTACTTTAAACTATAAATATTAAAGTTTTTTATAAAGAGAACCTATTTTTAAAGTCTCTTCTTTTCTATAACTTTAGTTATAAGTAAAGCTTTACTTAGTCTTATAAAATATTAAAGTAAATCTATTAAGTTATTTTATAATAGTTTTTATATAAAGAGAATATTAGTTTTTATTTTAAAGGCTTTAATATAAGTATTAAAGTTCTTATATATATTCTAGTAGATTAGTTTTACTATTATAGAATAAACCTAGTATAGTATTCTAAATATATTACTAAACTAAATAACTAAATCGTAAATTATTAATTATTACTTATAAAAGCTACTTATATAGAAGAAAGAGCTAAAGAAGAGAATTATTAGTCTATTAAATTTATAGTATTTTATATAGTATAGATTCTACTATAACCCTCTTATACTCCCTTTTCTTACTCTTATTTTCGTATAAGAACCCTTATAAGTTATATACTATACTCTTACTAATCTTCTACTCTCTCTCTCTCTCTCGGGAACCCTCTTTCCCTACCCCTTTTACTTATATACTCCTATTTACTTAAGCTCTCGAATACTTACTATTATAAAGAATTATTATAAAAGAAGAGAAAAGAAAGTAAAAGAGAGAAGGGAGAAGAAGGAGTAAGTAAATAATTATTAGTATAATATATACTAGTCTAGTCTAAACTCTATAGGAAGGGAGTATTCGAGGCTAGGAATAAGTAATATATACGAAAATATTTTACTTATTTCTTATCTCTTTACTACTCTTTCTTTCTTTCTCTCCCTCTCTTCTAAATAATATACTAGGGTATAACTCTTATATAATAGTAAGGGTATAATAGCGAGGGTATAATAGTAAGGGTATAATAATAAGGGTATAATAGTAAGGGTAAGTAATAGTAAGGGGGTATAACTATAAGGGTAGTAAGTATATACGTGAAAATTTTAAGGCTACGAAGTTTAACCTAGAGTAGAGGTATAGGGGTATAAGTACTCTAGTATAGTAGTAGTAAATATATAACTTTTATAATTTTAATTTATAATTTAGTTATCTAGTTTAATAATATATTTAGAATATTATACCTAGAGAGTTTATTCTTACTTATTTCTAATATTTTAGAATTTAAGATTTATAGAAACCTTATTATATTTTACTTATTCCTTAAGTTTATTCTTTATAAAAGGGTTAGCTTTTTAAGTAAGTTATTAGAAAATAGTTTAATTATAAAGTTAAATCTATTCCTCTTTCTTAGTTTATATAGTTTATTAGTTAAGTATAGTTCCTTTTAGAGGTTTCTAGTATATACTATTACTACTTTTCTATAGTTATTATATTCTAGAGTAAAAGTAATAGCTTTATTATAGTATTTTACTTTAGCTATTTTTACTTATTTCTAAGTAATTAAATAGTCTTTAATAATAAAAGAAAATTACTTTCTATAGTAGTTTATATACTTTAAAACTATATTTTACTTTTTAGTAAAGTAATCTTTCTTATTTTTATATATTATATAGGTATAAAATATATATAACTTACTTCTTTTCTATAGTATTTAGTATAATAGCTTTATTTCTATTAAAAAATCGATATTATATACTAGGGTACTAGGTATAGGATTCTAATAATAACTATACGTATACTAGTAGTCGTTAGCTATATATAACTACTAAACCTTACTAAAATAGTAGGTAGTAAAGTCTTAGTTTTATTAATAATTATATTAAAAACCTATATAAAAATAACTTAACTAGTATACCTATATATTTATAAACGTAATATATACTACTTATATTAATAGACGTAGTATATACTACTATATTAATAAATATAAGGTAATATATACCGTTTATATAAGGAGATACTAGTTAGTTATATATAGATACCTAAATAAGAAGGGTTTATATATAAATAATCGCGGATAATACTAAGGTCTTACCTAGCTAGAAGAATAAGAATACTTATATATATAGCTAGTTCTATACTTATAGTTATAGGTAAGTTAATTAAATATTTTTATCTAATTATCTAACTAATAACTACTAAATATATACTTAATAACTTATATATTTATTAAGCGAATATATATATTAATATTAAACTAATAGATTCTAAGTCTACCTATACGCCCGGGGTATTCGCCTACCTAGGTTTACCGCCTACTACTCTTTAGCTAGTATAATTTATTATAATAACTACCTTAAAAGATATTATTCGGTAGCTTAAATTATAGCTTATTTACTCCTTTATACTTTCTTTTAGTTATTTTTTTATTTTAGGTAATACTAAGGCTTAGTAATTTTTAATTTCTACCTTTTAATAGAAGTAATCTAGGATAATTTAAACTTTAAGAATTAAAACAAATTACTAATACTCTAAGCTATATTTTAATATTACTTTAACGATCTTATACTATATAGTTATTTTTCTATTAATTAATTACTATACCTTTTTTAGGCAGTTTACCTAGGTAGGCGGATACCTCGTACGTATAGGTAAGTACTTACTAGTTATATAATCTATAATTTATAATATATATAAAATAGTAATAAACTTTTAATTCTAGATTATTAAAAGCTCTATATTATATAATATATAATATACTTTAACCCTTTAAAATAAGTAAAACTCGACCTCTTAAATAAGTAACTCTATAGTACTACTCTTACTTACTAAAGCTATATTTACTATAGTTAACTTACTTAGTAACTTTATTAAATAAGGACTTATAATTATAAATACTATTAGCTATACTATTAGTACTAGTATTAGATTAACTAAAATCCTTAAAAACCTTATAAAAACTAGTTTAAAGACCTTATATATATTATTAGAATAATAATTTTTAAGTTATAATATAACTAGCTCCCTCTAGACCCTACTATAGGCTAACTACTCGAACTTTAAGGAATATATAACTATATATTAATTTCGCCCTTAACCTACTTCTAACTAAATATACTATTTAAGAATAATAGGTATAAACTAAACTAATATATTATTTAGTATATTTAAAAAAGAATTAGTTAATAAAACTAATTATATTAAATAAATTATAGTAGTGCCGAACTACTAGCTATTTAACCGATATTTATCCTTAAGTAATAAAGAGTTAACTAAATCTTATTACTAGGTTAAGAGTAGGATTAAGAGATATTAGAGTAGTATTAAGCTAGATTAACTAGGATTAACTCGGATTAAGTAGTATTACTTCGGAATTAAGAATCTACGTTATATTTTATACTAAATAAGGATTAACCTAGGTTAAGCTAGGTTTACTCGAGGTAAAGCCGACTTAAATATAGCTTAGAATTAATAAAAATCACGCGAATTCGCATTATATTCGTGCTAGTACTACTCCTACGAAACACGCCCTTCTACGACTACTTATATACTAGCTATACTACTACTATATACTAGCCATGCTACTACCATGTTCCATGCCATGCCACTATTATATGCCAGCTATACTACTACTATGTTCCATACTATACTACTACTATATACGGGTAGCCGTACAAGTGGTTGTCGTCGTACGCTTCGAGGGGAGGGTATTCGAGGGTATTCGAGCGCTTCGAAGGGAGGGGTGTCGAGTGGTTCAAAGAGAGGGGTATCGAGTACTTCGAAGGGAGGGAGGGTAGTCGAGTACGTAAAGGTAGGATAATCGGGTAGTCCATGCGTCGCTTTAGTCCCGGCTACGGACTACCCTGCCCGCTACCTACTACCCGCTACCTACTAGCTCGGCTAAACCTCGGGAGTATATAGGCTTATAGCGCGAGGTCTGAAACCTATATATATACTAAACCTAAAGCTAATTACTATATAAAATAAAGAGAAAATTATAAAAGAAGAAAGAATTACGTCTTTTTTTAGTAAAAAGATTTATTCTAAGTACTTTTTAGTAGTATTATTTAATATAAGATTTAAATATAAGCTAAATATTAAAATAACTAATTTATATAATAGGCTACCTTATACTAATATAGATTAAGTAAGTAATTATATAGATTTATAATATATATTTAATATATATTTAATATATACTTATTATATAAAGTTTAAATTAAAAATATATTTAAATATATTTTAATAATTATTAACTTTTTAATTAATAAATCTAAAAGAAACTATTTATATATACTATACCTAGGTAGTATATCTTTTTTAAAAAGTTTATATATTTATATACTACTTTATATTAATATATAGTAACTTTTAATTAACTTAAACTAAAAACTACTATTTTAAGTTAGATTTAAAACTATAATATATATTAAGAAAACTTAAGTTTATTTAATCTATAGTTTAGCTTAAGATAGTTATAATATTAGTTAATAATACTAAATATTAACTTAATATAGTTTAAGAACTATATTAATCTAAGTTAATCTAATAACTTTACTTACTTTTCTTTTAATTTCTCTTAATAGCTTTTAATATCTCTTAATATTACCTAATTTAACTTAATCTAAGTTAACCTCTCTTTAGTATACTTAACTATAGTTAAGCTAGGTTAAATGTTAATAGGGGAGTATATAAGTAGTTAATAACTCTATTATTAGTATTACTAATAAGATTTAACTTTCTATTTAAGGTATTAGTATAATCCTAGTAATAAGCTCTAATAATATTTAAATTAACCTATTAGTTAACTATATTCTAGATATTAATATAACCCTTATATTAACTAAAGTACTTATAAATAGTAGATTTATAATAAATATTAATAATTAATATATAAGAGCTTATAATAAAGCTAAAAATATAACTATAAATATAACCTATAAATATAATATATACTATATTAATCTAAATATTAGCTATAAATAACTTAAAAAAATAATTTATATTACTAAGAATACTAAATTTAATATTAATATATTATTTTAATAGCTAAACTATATTAATATAAACGTACTTAATAAAACTATTACTAGAACTAAGGATTTTACTATAAACTCTAATAGTAAAAAGACGCTAGCCGATTATAGCTCTTATTATAAAGGGGAAATAAGTAAGATTATAAGCTATAACCTACTTAATAGTTATATATTTAATCCTTTTAAATATTTTAACCTAGATATACTAAGATTACTTTTAATAAAAGAACTACTTAATAAAGTATTTATTATAATATTTATATATTAAAAAATATATATTATTTAAATTTATATAGTTAAATATAAATCCAAGGCCTTTAATAAGCTAAGTAAGCTAAATAACCTATTAAAGAACTAATTTAATAAAGTTATAAAAGGGGTTTATATAAATAATACTAAGGAATTTAACTTTAATAAATAGACTTTTTATACTATAAAAACCGTATTATAATAGACTATAATAGCCCTTATACCTCTAAATAAAAGAATATTACTAAACGTTTTAACTATTACTTTATAAAGTATATTATTATTATATATTTAGAACGTTTTATTCTACTATTTCTATAGTCTTATATAGCTCGCTCTATTACCTATATAAAGAACTAAGTTTATAATAGTACTATAAAATCAATATCCTATAAAAATATATTTAATATTAGTCTAGATATTATATATATATATATATATATCCTAGAATCCTTATACTATATACTTATTCTAAAAGAGACTAGAGCTAAAACCCTTAAAGTAAAGCTAGCTAATAGGTTCTATAAAGGAATATTAGTTAAATAAGAGTTATTTAATAATTATTTAGTTTATATTCTTAAACTAGAATATATAATTAATATAAAAGATATAATTATTATTAGTATAATTAGATCCTAGGTAAGAAGAAGGAAGGTTATATATAACTAAGATAGTATAGTATATATACTTTATATATTAGTTTATAATACTATATACTACCTTAGCCTCTTATACTAAATATAATAAAATAAAAGCTATATAATATCCTTTTACTTATAAGTAATACTAATACTAATTAGTATTATATATATATATATATATATATAGATTAAAAGACTTACTTATATTCTAAGATTCTATATATAAATCTATAGAATATAAATAGGATTTTAACTATAATTATTATATTATTTAATACTTTACTAAAGAGTAAGGCCTAGTACTATTACTATATAGTATTAGATTCCTCTTATTAGCCTAGCTAGTAGCTCTAAGAACTAGGTACTTAATTTATAACTATATATACTTCTTAATAATACTTTAAAATATTAGTATTTAAATAAATAAATAAAATAAATAGAATAATAAAACCTTTAATAATAGGACCTTTAAATACTAGTAAAGGGCTATTAATATTAAATCCTCTTTTAAGACTACTATTAATAAGACCTCTACTAGTATCTAATCCTAGTATACTATTAGAAGTAGGAAGTTTATATTAGAAAAGATTATAGAATACTATAATAGTAAAAAAGATAAAAAGCTATTTAATATATATTAATAAGATTTTAAAAAGTAAAAGATACTTTAGTTTAAAGGAATTAGAAAGAAAGTATACTTTAAGAACCTTAAATAAATTCTATTTAAAAAGAGTATTAAATTACTATCTTTATTATTTAAATCTTTAAAATTACTACTAGTAGTATATTTATTTAAATTTTTAAAGAAAAATAACTTTAAGAAGTATAATAATAATAAGTTAGAGAGTTTATAAAAATAAGATATAAACTTAAAAGAGATATACTTATAAATTAAGAATATTAAATATAAAAGAGTAAAGAACTTATTATAATAATAATAGTTACTTTTATAGTAATACTAGTTAAAAGTACTAAGTCTAAAGCTACTAATCTAAATAAACGAGATACCTAGGACGTAAATTTATACCTTATACCGTAATAGAAGAGTAAGCGAGTAGTAATAATAACTAATAGTATACTAATTTATTATTATTATTTATATTTATTCTAGTATAATTCTACGAAATAAATAATACTATTAGGCTTATATTTCTAAGTATTTCTAACTATTTAAATAACTTTTAATTAAGATCTTATTAAATATTCTTTAATAAGAGATATATTAAGTATTCTTTATTTAATTAATTATTAGTTATTTATTATATTAAAGTTTTAATTAATAGCTTCTAATTTAATTTTATTAAATATATATTATTAAAGGTTATATTAATTAGCTTTTAATTAAATCTAGTAACTATTCTTCTAATTTAAATTTATTTTACTTTATTCCTTTTAATAATATTCTAATTAACTATTAACTAATTAATTATANGTTAATTAATTAGTTAATTAATTAGTTAGTTAATTAGTTAGTTAGTTATTAATCTCGGGAGCTAGCCCTTAAACCTCCCTAGTAAATTAGTTTATTAATTAGTTTATTAATCTCGGGAGCTAGCCCTCGAAGCCCCCTAGTTAAGTAGTTATTAATTAGTTATTTTTTATATTAACTAATTAATAATTAGTTATTAACTTTATATTAATCTTATATTAATTAGTTATTACTTAGTTATTAATTATATTAATTAGTTATAAATTTTATTAATTAGTTATAAATTTTATTAATTAGTTATTAATTTTATTAATTAGTTATAAATTTTATTAATTAGTTATAAATTTTATTAATTAGTTATTAATTTTATTAATTAGTTATTAATTTTATTAATCTTAGAGGCTAGCCCTCGAGCACCTATAGCTCGCTATACTTAAGAAGTAGTTTATATATTAAATACTATTATAAAAGAAAAGAACTTTAGTATTCTTACCCCTAAATACTAACTAAGCTATATAGTATAAGTAGTAAATATAACGTTTATATACTTCTAACCTACCTTATTCTAGTTATAAACGTTATATAAATATAAAGAGAATACTAAAATATAGCTAAAACTATTAGATATTCTATACTTTAACTATTTACGTTTTAAGTATAATTATAGCTATTACTTAGTTATTTATTAATTAATTAATTATTAATTATTTAATTATTAATTAGTTATTACTTAATTAGTAAATATTAAGTAGTTACTAATTAGTTATTAATTAGTTATTTACTTAATTATTTTATAATTAGTTATTTATTAATTAGTTATTAATTAATAGTTATTAATTATTTACTTATTAGCTATTAATTAGTTATTAATTAATAGTTATTAATTAGTAGTTTTTAATTAGTTATTATTTTTATTATTAATCTTTATTTTCTCTCGAGGGCTAGCTCTTAAAGCCCCCTAGTTATTATTATTAATTAGTTATTAATTAACTATTTATTAATTAGTTATTTATTATTTAGATATTAATTATTTACTAATTAGCTATTAATTAGTTATTTATTAATTAGTTATTAATTAGTTATTACTTAATTAGTTATTAATTAGCTATTTATTAATTAGTTATTTATTACTTAGTTATTAATTATTTACTAATTAGCTATTAATTAGTAGTTTTTAATTAGTTATTATTATTATTATTAATCTTTATTTTCTCTCGAGGGCTAGCCCCCGAACCCCCCTAGTTATTATTATTAATTATTAATTAATTAGTTATTATTATTATTAGTAATCTTTATTCTCTCTCGGGAGCTAGCTCTTAAACCTCTCTAGTTATTATTATTAATTAAGTATTAATTATTAATTAATTATAATTAGTAATTAATTTTATTAATCTCTAGCCCTCTAACCCCCCTAGTTATTATTATTAATTAAGTATTAATTATTAATTAATTATAATTAGTAATTAATTTTATTAATCTCGAGGGCTAGCCCCCGAACCCTCGTATAGGTACCTAAGTACCTTATAGATATAAGGTACTAAAACTACTAAAACTATAGTTATAATTATACGCCGCTTCTAACCTACCTTGTTCTAGCTATAAACGTTATATAAGTATAGGGAGAATACTAAAATATAGCTAAAACTCTTAGATATCCTATACTCTAATTATATATATTCTATATATAATTCTAGCTCGATATAGGTATAATAGTTTACGTACCTAAGGTTCTATTTACTTAGATTATATCGCTAAGAAATATCGTTCTAATTTATACGATATATAGCCTCTATATCGTATAGGTTAGGAGTTAAGTATCTACTCTATCTAAAGGTAGATATCGTTTAATATTATTCGAAAAAGGTATAGCCTTATTCTCCCCTAGCTATAATCGAATAACGTAGCTTTAGGGTATATACGCTATAACTATAGGCTCTTATAGTCTCTCTTAGAGTACTAAAACCCTAGGTACTTATAGTAAGTCTATATAAGCTAGTATATTCGATAGGGAATTATTACTTTAGTCTTTAATATCTAAAAATAAATAATAAATAAAAATATCCTAATTATAATAGAGCTATACTAGTAAAAGAATAGCCTAGAGACAAGAAAGGTACGCTAAAGTATAGGAATAGGGGTATAAATAGTCCTTTATAGGCGAGTCTTAGCGGGATATATTACTTAGAACTAATAAATTAATTATACTACTAAAGATAATTTAGCGTTATATTCTATAGGTTATAATTAGATCGACTATAGGGTATTAAGGTAAGATATTAAGGTTATATTTACTTAGAGTAGAGTATAATTTAAAAGGCTCGGAATAGGACTAAATTAAGCGAATCCTATACTTAGTATACGAATTAGAGCGATATTTCGAGTAATATATTCTAAGTAAATAAAGTCTAAGGTACCCGGTACCGTACTATATATTCTACCGGTTCCTTACTAAATACGTCTTACTACTCGTTATAGAATTCGAGTCTTATTATAATATATTATAATTCTACTATAATATATTATACCCCCCCTACTACCGAACTTAGTAACTTAGTATTTCTACTTTAGTCTTCTTTTAAGTATAATTAAGAAACGCGTCTTTATAGCTTCTAGTACCCTAAGGGTCTTTCTTATTAATAAATAATATTAGTATTACTAGACTACTATTTAAAGCTATTTATACTTTATATAATACTATACCTCTTATATACCTCTTAGCTCTCTCTATCCCTACTACCGCTCGTCGAGTACTTATACTACCTTCTATTACTCCTATACTACCGTTGTCCTTTAACTCTATTAATAAGGAACTTATACTATTACTATAAGTTAATTCTTTATATATAATAGAGGACAATAGAATTAATACTATAAGAATATAGGCGGTAATATACTAGAGGCTATTATAAGACTTCTAAATTACTAAAAAGCTTAGAATACGCTAGTATATAACTAACGAGGTTTATTATATTATTATAAAGTATTAGAAGGAAAGAAAGAAGAATACCTAGTTAAAGGAGAAGTATAAAGGTATTTATACGTTAAGAACTTATAAAGGGAGTTCTTATAAAATAGGCTATTCTTATAAAGCGGAACTATTAGTATAGCTAGATAGGTAGTAGTTATTTTATACTATTTATACTAAGTATAACTATATATATATATTATTTATTAGATAGGCGATATCTCTTCTTTTAAACCTTATACTAATTTAGTATAGGGTCTAATTAATTCTTATACTCTTTCCTAAGTTTAAATAAATATTTCTATTAAAAAACATATTTAAATTATAAACCTTTATATATCTAGCCTTCGTTTACTATAGATTAAGAAGATACTTTTATATATAGAAGACGGCGATTTATATAAATTAATAGTATAAGATATTAGTAATATTATCTTAAAGGCGTAGGTTAAATTACTTGTTAGTTTAACTCTTATATAGTAGTTAATTCGAGACCTTAAGGCCTAAGGGTTCTTTATATACTAAGAAAAAGACCCCTAGGATAATACCTTAACTCGTCTTTTTTATACCTACCTAGAGTTTATTAAACTATATAAAGCGAATCCTAATCTCCTACTCTTTAATTCTACCTTTAATATAAATAACACGCGTCTACTAATACTAAATATTAGTAGTATTATTAGTAATAATATAATAGTATCGCTTACTATATACTTTCTTTATAGTACTACGAAGCTAGATTATATATAGGTAATAGGAGCTCTAAAGGAACTATTTATTAAGTATAATATTAAACTTCTATTAACTTATTTAATAGATTAAGAGCTTACGCTTATAAATACTCTTATAAATATCTTTCCTAACTCTTATTACCTCCTTTATTAGTAGTATATTACTTATAACGTTTAATTAAAGATATAATAATTCTTTCTAAAACCTCGTACTATAATACTAGGCTAGGAATAAGAGGACTATTTTTTATATATATTATTTATAAATAAGTAGAAGGAACTATTAGATTTAATTAATAAAAAAACCTTTAATTAACGTCTTTATATATTCTAGTAAAGGGAGTATCTTAAAAATATAATTAAGTACTATATAAATACCTAGTTATTATAGAAAGAGAAACTTATAACCTATTAGGTTAATAAAGTGTCTTATTTTAGGTATATAGTACTATACTTATAAAACTCTATATAATTTAGCTAATTTAGTATAATAGAAATATTACTACTAGTAGACTTAAAGGGCTCTATACTTATATAAAGTAATATATCTTAGTTTCGACTTCTAACCTCCTTAGCGTATATTAACGTCTAATATTCTTTTAGAACTTATAATACTAAAAGATTAAAGAAATAATATTAAGATAAAAAGATTAATATATTTTATAATTAAATTACCCTTTATTCTAGCTCGTTAAGCTATATATTTATAATACTACTATTATTTTAATAACTAGGGAAATACGAAAACTAGATTATTATAGTAGTTACTATTCTAAAAAGGTATATACTAGCTATATAATTAAGACTTTTAGTATACTATACTAGTATATAATTTAGAAGGTTTATATAATTAGTAAGATAATTTAACTCTCTATAATTAATTATTATTAGTATATTATTTATTCTCTAATTAATATAATCTTTAAAGATAATAATACTAAATATTTACTCGTACTACTTCTTATAAAACGTAAGAAAGGTAAGACTATAAGTTCTACTAAAAGATAATAAGCTATAGAATAGAGTAATAATATTAATTCTATTACTTATAACTACTTTAAGTTTAAGTATTCTATATAGTCTTTTATACTAGAACCTATAGTAATTAGTTTTATAAATAATCTTATTAATCTAAATAAAGAGAGTAATTCGAGTAATATTAGTTCTACTTCTACTCTTAGTATTTTTTAGCCTCTTCTACCTACTAATATTAAGCCTCCTTTATTAATATTTTAAGCGTCTCTTATAACTATAATTCGATAATCTAATATCTTTTCTTAATAATATTTCGAATAATAATATAAGACTCCTTTTACTAACGTTTTAACTCCTTTATAAGTATCTTATATAACCTCGAGTTATACCTAAAGGCTTCCTATTTATACGAATATACTAGCGTTAATATAGTATAACTTCTAGATTCGAGCCTTATAGGAAACCTTCCTTTAATTTATATAATTATTTCTAGTAGAGAGTAGTAATTAAAGATAAGAAAATACTATTTCTAGTATATAATTAGGTTAAAATTAACTAGTAGATAGCTAGTAAAATATATATAAGCTAGGAATAGTCCTATACTAATAATACCTTTATAGATTATATAGGGAATACTAGAAAGTAATTAATAATTAATATTATAACTCTAAGTACTACGAATATTATCTAATATTAACCTAGGGTATTTATTCTATATAAGGACTAGAGAATAGAAGTAGGAATAACCTTGTTTTATATAACTATAAATTATACTAGATAAATAAAATAAATACGAAAATAGAGGCTTAAAGCTATAAAGACTATAATACTAGTTAAGGGGATTACTAGGTAGGTTTTTATATATTATAAGCCCTATTCCCCGCGAACGTCTTTAGCCTTCTTAGTAGACGTTCTAGGTTATAGTTATATAGTAAGAAATTATTTTAGTATTTTATATAATAGAGTATTTATTTTAGTATTTTAGCGTTTTTACACTTATCTATATACCCTAGGAATTGTTTTATTTAATTAAGTATCTTTTTACCTATTATTATATATAAATACTAGAGTTTCTTTTATTTTTTAAAGTAGTAGTAATAAGGTACTTTAATTACCTATAAATTCTACCCCTTTTTAAATACCTTTACGTATAGTTAATAAGTTAATAAAGCTACTTTAGTATTTCGAGGTACTCCGAGCCGCGAATACTACGGAGCGCCCTAGTTACCTAATTAGGTTAGCGTAATATATTATAGTAGAACTATAATATATTATAATAAGAGTTTAGAATTCGGGTAGTAGTAGCTCTAAGGGATTCTACTATACGTATACGTCTTATCGCGCGCTATTTTTTAGTAACTAATTAGAAGAGCCCTAGGTTACTAATTAGAATAGGCCCTAGGTTCTCCCGGGGGCTAATTAGAATAGGTTCTCGAGTTAACCTCGCATTTTTAGAACCTACTATAGTAAAGAACTTTACTACGTAATCTTTATTATAAGCTCCTCGATTACTTCGCTTACTCTTTATTATATATAACCTTAGCTAGTTTAATAATATACTAGTAATTATAATAGTAAGTAAACTAACCTAACTACTATAGGTATAAACCTAACTAGTATTTAGACTAAACCTTTTATATAAACTATTACTATAACTTTAGTATTAGAACTATTTAGCCTAGCTAAAATTATAACTTCTAGACCTTCTTTTAGATAATAATAATAATAATAATAATAATAATAATAATAATAATAATAATAATAATAATAATAATAATAATAATAATAATAATAATAATAATAATAATAATAATAATAATAA
>LT855409.1:2921979-2932891 GCA_900184765.1 Hymenoscyphus fraxineus
TACCCTTTCTACTACCTTTATCTCTATTACTATCTCTACCTCCTTTACTTCCTTAACCCTCTCTACTATAAAATCCTTCTAATCTAATATTATTATATTAACTATATTATAAATAAAAAAAACTATAGTTATAGTTCTAGTAAAAGTCTTAGATAAAATAAATAACCTATTTTTATTACTAGTAACTATAACTTAAAGTTTTAAGATTATAAATATCTAGAAAAGCTATTATAGTAATAATATAAAGTTTAATAGAACTAGTAATAACTTTTTACTAAAACTATAAAAGTTCTATAATATTTATACTAGTTATAAACTATTTATTAAAGATTAACTTATTATTATACTAATTATACTAAAAAGATAAACTACTAACTTTTATAATATATATATATATATAATAATAACTAATACTACCTATTATTTAAAAGGCTACTACTATAATATAAAGGTAATTTAAAGGGTTTAAATACTAAACTTATATACTTATAAAATAGAATATTTTAAAGCTTAAAAAAATAAAAAAAGAGAATTTTAATAAGTTATACTTCTAGTATTTTAATATAATATTAACTAAGATAAAAGAGTTATAAGTAGTATTAACTTATAGTTAGACTTTATAATAATAATATATTCTATAACTAATTAGTTCTTACTTATTAAGAAATAGCTAGTTATAGAATAGTTTATATAAATCTTATATATTAAGTATTAAACTTTATTAATAATCTTTAAAGTTCTCTAGTTAATTAGAAGTATATTAATATAAATACTAAATCTCTTTTATAATTACTAAAACTATAAATAACTAGCTATAATACTATAATAAATAATATTAAGGAAATCTATATACGAGGTTACTAGAGTATAATTATAACTAGTCTAGATTAGGTAGCGCGTAGTATATAATAGCCGCGGGGTATATATATATAAGCCTTAGGCGTAACTACCTTCCCCTCCTTAGTCTAATATATACTATTTAACCTACCTCCCTACCTATTACTCTTTATACTCTAATAGAAGATTATTACTATTTATAAGGAATATCTACTTAATAGGTTATAAGCCTAGGTTTATATAAGTAACCTAGGTAAACTAACTAGTTATATAGACTTATAAATTATAAAGGATTTAACCTACTAGTTTATATAAGGAACTAAATATAAGTTATATAAGGACTTAAATTAATCTATTATATAAGAATAGTACTATATAAGGGTAATTATAAGTAGTAAAGCTAAAGAGAGCTTATTACTAAAAGTAACTTAAAAGCTAAAGAGAGTATTTAAACCCGAAAGTTAATAAGTAACTAAATTTACTAAGATATAGCCTAAAACTATATATATATAACTTAATTTTAAAAATCTATATTAAACTTAAACTAAATATACTTAATCTTAATACCTTAAAACTTAAAATATACTATTCTAATCCCTAGTAAAAATAAGTAACTATAATAAAATTAGAACCTCTTAAATTTCTAATCTTATATATAAGAATTATAAATTATAGTTTTACTAAATAACTATTAAGCTTAAAAATAAAGAAGTCTTTTACTTAATTAAGAATATAAGATATTAATATATATAGATTTAAAATCTAAAAGTATTAGAAAAGACTTTTATAATATTAACTATATCTATAATTAAGACTAATAAAATAGAAGTAGTTTAAAGAGACTTAGAAGACTAGAATAAGAGTAGATTATAAAACCTTAAGAATATAAAAGAATATAATAAAGATAAAATAAACGTAATCGACTATATACTCTTATTATTAAGCGAAGATAATTAAGCTCTTTAAGATAAGTATATATTAGCTACTTTACTTTAGATAGTACTTAAAACTAAGTTCTTAAAAATAAATAAATCTATTACTAATATATACTTAATAAAGTTATTAATATTTAAATATAATAAGAAACTAGGTATAAATAAATACTAGATAAAGCTAAAGGAATACTACTAGAAACTTATTACTATAAATCTAGTTATAAAGAATTCTTACTCTAATTCTATCTTATTTATAATTATAACTTAAAGAATACTAACTAGCTTTAGACTAATAATCATAGCTTTATAATTTTAACTAACTTTAAGTAAAAATAAGAAGATTTATAAGTTATTTAAAGTTAAAGAAAAGCTAAAAGATTTATCTAACCTAGCTAAGAATACCTACCTTATAGATAAGAATACCTTCCTAGTAGATAAGAAATATATTTTTCTTTATTAATATAGTAGTAATAGTTTTATATTATTTATATTTAAATATAAGTAGGAAACTATTATTTATAAGCTTTATAATAGGGACTACTATATCTAAAGCTACTTAAGGATACCTTATACTTACTAGCTACTATATAATTATAATTATATAAAGAAGTCTTATTATCTAGTTAAAGACTCTTATATTAAAAAGAAGTACTTAAATAAAAAGTATCTTAATAAGAAATAATTAAGGAATACTACTAAGAAGGGGTATATTATAAATACTAAATCTAAACCTAAGTTTAAGACCTTAAATATAGAAAGTATTAGTAGTTATATACTCTTTACTAAGCTTAGTAAGAATAGGACCCCTTTTACTTAGCTTATTAATACTAGTATATTATTATATATATCTAACTAACCTTTACTCTTTAGGTCCCTAAAAGCTCTTTATAAACTAATTAGAATTAAGGTTAGTAAGGGAGAAATAATATATAAATAAAAAGATAAAGTAGAATTAAAATATAAAGATAGTTCTCTTATACTATTATTAAACGTTCTTTTTATACTAGACCTTAGAGTTAATTTACTTTTAGTATAGTACTTATACTAAGTAATACTAGAAGTTAAATTTATTAGAAATATAAATAAGTTATATATTATAAATAGTAATTATAAGATTATTAGCTTAAAAATATAATATAAAATATATACTATTACTAATATAGTATAAGGATTTAAAGAAATTATACTAAATACTAAAAATAAAAGTAATAGTTCTAATAATAAAGCTACTATATAAACTAATAAAGATTAATATCTTAAATATTATAAATAATTTATTTACTTAAGTCTAAAAAAGATTAATAAACTATATCTAGTTATAACTTTATAATAAAAGATTAAAACTTTAAAAATAAGTTTATATAAAACGTATACTCTTATAAAAATATAAAATAAGATCTTAAAAGAACTAGCTAAATAGGTAAAGACTATACTTAAGAGAATCTAATTTAATATTACTAGACTATAGCCTATATTAATATAAGGAAATAGTTAGTTACTTATTATTATTAATACTTACTCTTAATATAACTAAGTAATCTTATTAAAGATAAAAGATAGTATAGCTAAGGCCCTTCTTAAGTAGAAAATATATATTAAATACTAAACTAGTAAAAAGATTAAGTATACTAGATCTAATAATACTCTAGAACTATTAAAGGTTATAAATTAATAGTAAGTTCTTAAAGGAGTTAATACTTAGTTAATAGTAATTACTTCCTTATATTAGAATAGACCTATAGAATAATTAATTTAAACTATTAAGAGTAATATTTATATAATACTAAATAATATAAAGCTTCTATTAAAATTCTAGAATAAAGCTATAAAGATAGATATATACTTATAAAACTAGATAGACTCTAGCCTAGTAATTAATAGTAAAATAATAAGCCTAATTAAGGCTTTTATAAGCGAAATACCTAGTATTAACTATATTTAAAGATAAGAAAGTAAATATTATTATTATATTAATTATAAAATAATCTTAAAAAAGGAATAATATAATAAACTTATTAACTTAGCTTAAGAAGGTATTTTTATAAGATATATAGAATAGATAAATAAATACTTTTAAATTTATTTACTAAAATAAAAAAGTATAATTATTATAAGTATTATATAAATTAATAAAGATACTAATAGTAGAGGAGTAGACTTAAAGATCTAAAACTATAAGAATAGTTCTTAGAGAATAATAAATATTATAAAGACTAGAAACTTTTAAGGACGTCTAGTAAAGAAAAAAGAACTTAAACTAGTTTTAATACTAGTTATTATTCTTATAGCTCTTTAAGTACTAATTCCTAAATTTATTCTATTACTTAATATTCTAGTATTTATAGAAGCTAATTTTAAAAACCTATAATTAAATAAAGAGGCCCCTTTTATATTATTAGAAATACTATAAGCTAAAATATAACTAATAGTTAAAGGTATTAATAATAAAGCTAAACTAGCTACTTTAGATCTAGTATAGATAGTAGTACTAACTCCTATACCGATTCCTACGCTAGCGCTAACGCTAGTACTAGTACTTATTTACTTTATAAGAGGTATAAAAAGACGTACTAAAAAGGAAATTAAAGGTAAGTATAAAGTAAAGAAGATTAGAACTATAATTACTAAAACTATTTATAAAAATAAGAAAATAAATATTAATAAGCTTAAAGTACTACTAATACTTAAATTAGTATTCTTAGTTAAAGTAGTTACTAGAATTAAAATCCTTTAATTATAAAAAGAAGTAACTAAAGATCTAGTATATACTAAAAGATAGAGAGCTACTATAGCTAAAGAACTACTTATACTCTACTAAAATTATATATTTATAGAAGTTATTACCCTATAAAAAGTAAATTATATATTATATAAATAAGTATTTATAGTAAAGACCTTTAAGAATAGATCGATTAAAAGATTTAAAGCTTATTTAGTTATAAGAGGATTTAGTTAAATCTAAAGAGAAGACTTTAATAAGACCTTTACTCTAATAGTTTATATAGATATATTATAACTCTTTCTTATAATAGTAGTAATTAAAGACTTAGAGTACTACTAATTTAATATTAAGAATATGTTTACTAAGTTTTATTTATAAGAATATATATTCTTTAACCTATTATAAGGAGTTATACTATTTTATAAGAAAGTATAGTAGGTACTTTATAGTTTATATAGTCTAAAGTAAGTTATAAGAGACTAGAACTAGCTAATATATAATAAATTACTAAAATAGGGATTTATTTAAAGCTTAGTAGATCTATATCTATTTATATATTTAGAGAATTTAATTAAGCTATTAATTTATATTAATAATATTATAACTTTTATAAAAATAAAAGTAGAAATTAACTAGTTTACTATATAACTTAGTACTTAATTTAATACTAAGCTTCTAAAAGAGATTAGTAAGATCCTTAGTATAAGAGTAACTTATAACTAAAAGGCCCGATTAATTATAATAGATTAAAAGTAATACTTAAAAGAAGTACTTAATAGATTTAGTATTATAAAAGAATCTATAAAAGGGAAGAAAATACTAGCTATAAACTATAAGAATTTATAACTAGTAGAGCTATCTAATAAGCGAATTAACGTCTC
This sequence comes from Hymenoscyphus fraxineus, assembly GCA_900184765.1. NCBI lineage: Eukaryota > Fungi > Ascomycota > Leotiomycetes > Helotiales > Helotiaceae > Hymenoscyphus > Hymenoscyphus fraxineus. Next base: position 2,927,355 of record LT855409.1, read on the forward strand.
TAAATATTAATAGATTATTAGAAGTCTAATATATACTATAATCTTTATACGTCTAGATATAGCCTTTATACTCGGAAAACTAAGCTAGTATATAAGTAACCCTACTAAGTACTATAGATATATACTAAAATAGCTACTTTAATATTTATAATCTATAATTAATACTAAAATTATATACTTAAAGGTAGGAGGAGCTATAAATCTAGCTATTTACTTAAATACTAATTAGACTACTATAAAGTTAGATTAAAAGAGCGTCTCTAGAAGTATTAGTATATTCTATAGTAGACTAATTTTATAGTTAAGTAAGAAATAATATACTATCTCTATATTAAGCTATAAATTAGAATATATAGTACTTATATCCTATACGAAATAAGGCTAGTAATTAGGTTAAGTCTTATAAGACCTAGGACTAGGAAAATATATAGGATAAGAACTAAGACTAATCTAGATATATAGTAATAACTAAGGTATAATCGCGCTTATAAAGAATATATATTTAAATAAACGATTAAAGTATATTAATATTAGTTACTATTTTATCTAAGACCTTATAGAGAACTAGTATCTATAAGTTAATTTTATTCCTATAGATAATATAATTACTAATAATATAATAAAGCTACTATAACGTATTAAGTTTAAGAGGTTTAAAGAGTAGATAGGTCTAAAATAATAGAAGAGAAAATTAAGATTATTAGAATAGTTAAAAGTACTCGAGTTTACTCGAGGGGAAGTATTACGGAAATCTATATATAAGGTTACTAGAGTATAATTATAACTAGTCTAGATTAGGTAGCGCGTAGTATATAATAGTTATAGGGTATATATATATAAGCCTCGGGCGTAACTACCTTCTCCTCCTTAGTCTAATATATACTATTTAACCTACCTCTCTACCTATTACTCTCTATACCCTAATAAAAGATTATTACTATCTATAAGAGATATTTACTTAATAAATAATAATAATAATAGAAATAACTATTAAGCTTTTATTATAAAAATAATAGAATATACTACTATTAAATTTATAGATTAATAGTATTATAGAAGGTTACTTATAGCTAGTCCTTCTTATTAATTACTTAGTAGTAAAGGCTTTATTAGAAAGTGTTTTATTTATAAAAAGAAAGGTTATTAGTTAAATTAATATATTTTTAAAGAAAGGTAGAAATCTAAATAAGAGTTTTTAATAAGAAAGAAAAAGACTCTATAGTAAAATATTTATAAAGATCTTAAATATTTTAGTTAATTTCTATAAGAGTATAAAAAATTAATCCTAAACCTATAGTAATAGGTACTAATATATAAGATAACTAGTATAATTAAAGTAATAATAAAAAAGAAAGTAAAGTTTTTATTAATAGAACTTCTTAGATAATATATAGTAATAAACTTAATAAGGATTCTATTAAGAAAATTATATAAATTCTAAAAGATTAAGTATACTTTTATACTATTACTATAGTACTTTCTAATAAAATTAACTTATTTTTAGCTAATTCTTTAAATAAAATTAATTATAAACTAAAATACTACTAAGGGATATTAGTTAATACTAGTACTACTAAAGTATCTTCTATTAAATATATATAATATATAGTATATAATAAACTCTATAAGACCCTACTTAATATATTTATAAAAGAATAGTATAAGATTAAATTTAGTATTAGAAAGTTAATAAATATTAGATTTATTAATATTAAAATAGCTATTAGTATTATATAATTTTATATACCTAAATAATATACTCTTTTCTTATTTTACCTTAATAATATAAATAGGCTATATATTAGGTTTAATAACCTTAAAAATAAGTTAGTTATAGAAAATAAAACTAAAGTACTAGTTAAATATTACTATAAGTACCTATTCTTTTACCTAATACTTAATAGAGAGTAGGAACTTATAATATATATAAATAGGTTTATAAATAGAATAATAAGTAAGACTAAAATATAATAACTCGATATTAAATAGAATAAGTTAAATACTAGAGAATCTAGAGTAATAGTATATAAATTATATATTAAAAGAACTAAGGAGCTAAAAGAGTAAACGATATATATATATATATATATATATANTCTACTATATATATTTATTAATTAATTAAATCTAGTAGTAATTCCTTTAAATTTAAAAGACTTATAAACTCCTTAAATTTTAATTTATCTAGTACCTTAGTTAGTCTATTAATAACTATAAAACCTATAGGGATATACTATAAATCTACTATTTTAGATTCTACTAATTTATAAATATAGAAATAGTAGTATATAAAATACTTTATCTTTTAATATAATTCTAAGTTCTCTAAGATAGAAAAAGTACCTTAATAGTCTTTATAAAGGTATATAGATTTAACGTCTTTTATATCTTAACTAAGTTATAGTATTAACTTATATATCTAGGTAAGCTTAGTAATAGCTTTTATAAGACTATAAAACTTAGATTCTATTATACTTTAAGTAGTATAGGATTTATACTTTAAGTAATATAAGATAGTACCTCTAGTAAGAAAGAATATATATTTAGAGGTTAAATAGCCTATAGCTTTATAATTACTTTAACTTACGTTACTATATTCTTTAAGTATTATACTTTTAGTACTATATTATCTACCTTCGAATACTAAAGCTAGAGTAATTAAACTATTAAGATATCTTAAATAACGTTTTACTTATACTAAGTATACCTTAGAAGAATTATTAAGATAGTAAAATAATACTAATAAAGTAAAAGCTAGATTAGAATAAATAATATAACTAGTATATATAATTAATTCTACTATAGATTAGTAGGCCTTAATATTATTAACTATAGCTTAAACCCTCTTTAGCTATAGAATTATCTAATCCTACTAAGATAGGTTTATAGGAGTATTAACTAGCTTACTATTCTCTATTTTAAACTTCTTAAAGACCTTTTTAATATATATATTCTAGTATAAATATAACTTTTAAGTACTTTTATTTTAAATAATTTATACTTCTAGAAAATACTATACTAGTTTAAGGTTATTTATCTTAAAGTACTTTTATAAATTAACCTTTACTTAGTTTAACTACTATCTAGCCTTTCTTATAATTAATATAGTATTAATATAAGTATAAATAATAATACTTTATTCTTTATTAATATAGATATAATTATTAGTAGTTATAAGTATAAATCTAATCTCTTTAAGTATCTTATAAAGCTTCTTTTACTATAGTCTTAGTAATTATTTAAGGCTATAAAGTAATTTATTAAGTTTAATAATATAATCCTTAAAGGAGATCTTATATTTATTCTTATTAACCTAATTAGGTAGTAGTACCCTATATACGTCCTTATTAATATCTCTATTAAAGAAGGCTCCTATAATATTTATTTACTTAATCTCTAGGTCTAAAATAGCTATTATAGCTAAGACTATTTTTTATAAAGTTAATTTAACTACTCTTATAAAAGTCTAGAGATAGTTAATATTATATTTTTATTAAAAACCTTTAATAACCTAGTATACTTTATATTTAAGAATATTTCTATTATAATTTCTTTTTATTTTAAATATATATTTACTAGATAGATATTAAGAACTACTTAGGAATTAACTCTTATAAAGAATTAACTAGGTCTTCTTATACTTAAGTTAATTATTCTCTATTATTTTAGCTATACGCTAATAATAAGCTTCTTTTATAGTATACGCTTCTTATAGAGTTTAAGAATTATTAGATATAGTCTTAGCGTCTTCTATAGCGCCTAGGAATAGGTATATAGCTTAAATATTATTAATTTTACTATTTTTAAATTCTTTAACTTTTTATTAAATAAATAGAATTAAAGTATTACTAGTTAGTAGTCTATAAGCTAATAGTTACGTCTATAAGTAAGTATTTAGGTTAATTAGTAGATAAGTCTTATTTTTTAAACCTTTTAGTCTTTCTTTTAACTTTAGTATTAATAAACTCTTTTTTAGTAGAGGGATATTCTCTTTATTAGAATCTTTATCTTAGTTAAGTATATTATTATTAGATCTATTAATAAACTCTTATACTCCTTTATTAAAATCGTACTTCTTATTAAATACTATTAAAGAGAATATAATATAATAAGGATTAGTTAATAAATCTTATATTTTAGGCTTTTTAACTTCTTAAAGAGAATTAAAGTATATATTAACTTAATTATACGCTTTTCTATTTAGTTCTAAAATAAACCCTCCTTTATTAAATCTTATATTTAAAGATTAAATAATTTATTTATAAGTATTAAGGGATAAAACCTAAATATACTAAATTCTTTAACCTTTATATTTAATAAGAATACTTTAATATATTTAAGATTTAAGTTTCTTAGTTACTATATAATTATTTACTAGAATATATATATAAAGGTTTTATATCTAAGTATTTAAAAGTAGTTAATAGAGGGCTTATTATCTTATTCTAGTAAAATTTTTAGAATCTTATTTTATAGTTTAGAATTAATATTTTAGTTAAGTATTATACTTTTTAATTATTTAATAATAATATAAATTACTTATTTAGCTATTTTATCTTACTTAGATAAATAAGGAGTAGTAATCTCTTTAGTATACTCCTTAATCTTATTAATAGTATATTCTTTACTACTATCTAGATACTACTTCTTAATTTTAGTACTATATTAAGTATAAATTAAGGCTTAAAAGTATTTAATATAATTCTAAGCTTTACTTTTCTTTTTAAATAAATATACCTATTAATATTATAATACCTTATTAGTTATAAGAGTTTTATAGTTATAACTATTATATACTAGTAGATATATTTTAAAGATATCTATATATATTTAACTATAAACCTTCTTAACTCTAGAATTAGAGTTAATAAATTTAGAGTAATATCTTATAGGTTTCCTAGTTTTATAAGGGTTATATAGTAGCTCTTTTTAGATAGGTAATAGTATTAGTCTAATTTCTATATCCTTAATAATTTTCTTTATAGCTTATATAATATTAAGTTCTAAATATACTATATAATAATAATAAAGTTATAAATTAGCCTTTACCTTTTAAATTATAATAGATATAAGAATAACTACTATATTAATAAAGAGTTCCTCTAGTATAAAGTTAAGTAGTAATTATAGTTTTATATATATAAAGAACGTATTTAGTACTTTAATAAAATAATAGTTATTATTAAGTAATACTTATACTTTATTAGAGTATTAATTCTATAAATATCTACTACTAATTATACTATTATATTAATTAAATATTTTACTAAAGAATAGGTTAATACTACTATTAAGAATCTAATAATAGTTATTTAATACTACTTTATAGTACTAGTTTTTATTAACTTTTAAATATAATTTAATAGTTCCTTTACCTATAATATTAACCTTTTTACTAATAACTAAAGTACTTTCTAGGAGTTTTACTTTTAGGTTTATAAACCTAGTTTAATTATAATAGATATAAGTATTAGTACTAGTATTATATAAGAACTTAGTATTTATTAAAGTTTAAGTAGAGTTTAAGTAGAGTTTAA
>LT855409.1:2935353-3015092 GCA_900184765.1 Hymenoscyphus fraxineus
ACGTACTCGACCACCCTCCCTGCCTTCGAAGCGCTCGAATACCCTCGAGACCCCTCCCTTCGAAGCGCTCGAATACCCTCGAATACCCTCGAACACCCTCCCTTCGAAGCGCTCGATCGACTACCCTCCCTACGAAGCGCTCGACCGACTACCCTCCCTTCGAAGCGTTCGATCGACTACCCTCCCTTCGAAGCGCTCGATCGACTACCCTCCCTACGAAGCGCTCGACCGACTACCCTCCCTCCGAAGCGTACGACGACGACCACTTGTACGGCTACCCGCATATGATAGTAGCATAGCATGGAACATGGTAGTGGCATGGCTGGTATATGGTGGTAGTATGGCTGGTATATGATAGTAGCATGGCATGGAGCATATGGCTAGCATATGGTGGTGGCATGGCATGGAACATGGCAGTGGCATAGCTAGCATATGGTGGTAGCATGGCATGGAACATGGCAGTGGCATAGCTGGCATATGGTAGTAGTATGGCTAGCATATGATGGTAGCATGGCATAGAACATGGTGGTAGTATGGCTGGCATATGTGTGGTAGCATGGCATGGAACATGGCTGGCACACATGGCTGGCATAGGATAGTAGTAGTATGGCATGGAACATGGTAGTGGCATGGCTGGCATATGGTGGTAGTATGGCTAGCATATACTAGTGGCATGGCATAGAACATATGGCTGGCATATGGTGGTAGCATATAGTGGTGGCATGGCATGGAATATAGTGGGAGCATAGCTGGCATATGGTGGTAGTATGGCTGGCATATAATAGTAATATAGCATAGAACATGGTGGTAGCATGGCTAGTATATGGTGGTGGCATATAGTAGTAGTATATAGTAGTATAGTACTCGTAAAAGGGCGTGTTTCGTAGCAGTAGTACAGGCACGAATATAATGCGAATTCACGTGATTTTTATAAATTTTAAGCTAGATTCGAGTTAGTTTTAACCTAGTTTCGACCTAGTTTCGACCTAGTTTCGAGCCGGTTTTAAGCCGGCTTTAACTCGGTTTTAACTCGGTTTTGAGCAAATAGCGCCTTGGCAGTACAGTATAGTATAAACCTAAAAAATAAATAAAAAGAATAAATAAATAAACTAAAAAGACTAAGGAATTAGAGAAATAATAGGTTTCTTTTACTATTTAAAGTACCTAGTAGTATATCTACTATCTTTATTATTTTAAAGTAGTACTAGTATTAGTATAATTAGGTTCTAGGTAGAAAGAAGGAAGGTTATATATAGCTAAGATAGTATAGTATATATACTTTATATATTAGCCTATAATACTATATACTAAATACTACCTTAGCCTCTTATACTAAATATAATAAAACAAAAGCTATATAGTATTCTTTTACTTATAAGTAATACTAATAATTATTAAAAAGGACCTTATATATAAGAATAAATATACTATTAAATAAAACTACTCTAAACTACTTAAAAAAGACTTAAATAACTAGAATTATTTATAAGAAATTACTAGTTATACTTATAGAACTATATTAGTTATATAAGAAATCTACTTCTATAAATAAAAAACTAATATAATAATTAGAGTTAAAATTATTAGAAACGTTTAATAATAAAGAAAATAATATAAAAACGCTAGTACTAGATATACCTAGCTAAGTACCTAGCTAGGTACCTAAAGAGTATAACCTTTAAAGAATAACTAAAAGATATATTAAAGTAATATTAATAACTACTAAAGAAAAACTAAATCTACTTAATAATATTAACTCTAACGTACTTTAAATTAATAAGTATACTTAAGCTATAAAATACTAATTAATATTAGTAATAAAGTACTACTAAATAAACTTTCTACTATACTACTAAGACGCTATCTGCTTAAAACCGAGTTAAAACTAGTTTAAACCTGTTTTAAACCTAGCTTAAAACTAGGTTAAACCTAGTTTTAAAACCGAGTTAATACTACTTAAGAACCTACTTAGGACTCGATTAAAGGTATTAAGCTAGGGTTAGTACCAGAGTCGACACCTATTTAAATCCTACTATAAATAGTTTATAAATAGTTTATAAGCGGTTTCTTAATTTTAGGTTAGGTTACTAAAAGTTTATAAGCGGTTTTATAGTTTTAAAACTATTTCTAACCTATATTAAACCTATATTAAAACTAGGTTAAAACCGTATTAAAACTATATTAACCTATTTTAATATCTATAACTCTTTAAAAAGTTTATAGTTCTAGAGTAGTTTATAGTATTAAACCGCTTTAAATATATATAAACTGTTTAAGAGCTTACTACTAAGAACCGCTCTAGAGCTTCCTACTAATCTTCTTATAGCTATATATATATACTATACTATAATAATACTTAAAGTATATTATATTACCTATCTATAATCTACCTTTACTACTATCTATTATCTATTAAATCTCTTATTATATTATTTACTTACTATTACTTAGCTACCTTACCCTTAAATCCGTCCTACTACCCTTACCTTTAAACCCTAATATTAAAGTATTATTAGTACTATATACTACTAAAACTTATATACTATTTCCTATAGAAGCTATAGAAACCTTTTTAAAGTAGGCTATTAGATAAAAGACCTTTCCTAGACCCTATTAATATATAATAAAATTATATTAAGATATTATCTAGATCTATTTTATATTTATTTATATAACTAGCGATATAATAAGGATAGTAGAGTCTTAATAGCATTTAGCCTTAAAATAGGACCTTATAGTATATTAGTATATATTCGTAGTTAGAGTAGAAGAGAGAGGGAGGATTTCGAAGGAGAATATTTAAGAAAGGATTTTAAAAGAGGATTTCGAAAGAGGATTTCGAAAGAGGATTTCGAAAGAGGATTTAAAGAAGGATATTCGAGGGAGGATATTTAAAGGAGAAGATTCGAGTATTATAGAGTATAAAGTTATATAAAATCTAAATTCTAATTACATTCTAAAAAGAGCTTATTATAAAGTCGATTATTATTATTATAACTTTCCTACTTAGTCTATAGTCTATCTCTTAATACTAGTATTATATACTCTTTCTTCTTAATAATACGTCTAAGCCCTCGAACTATAATATTAATTATTATTATATATATATATATCTATAATACTCGATCTAGACTACTACTAACTAGCTAAGTTTAGACTAATAGTAGGAAAACGTACCTCTAATCTTAAAATCTTACTACTATAACTTAGTATATTTAATAGATAATCTTATTAGCTTCTATAAAGTCTTTAATATTAAAAGTCTATTATTTATTATTAAAGTTAAATAAGACTTATTAGTACTAGCGGATTTAATCCTAACTAGTAAAAGAAACGTATCTTATATTATAATCTCTAATAAAGGCTTCTACTAACTTACCTATAAATATTATATTATTACTTATACTAAAGATTCTACTAGACTTAATAATACTATATAATTCTATAATAATAGCGTTAATTATATATCCCTTCTTATTTATAATAATATAAGTATAGACTATATTACCTCTAATTCTAATACTATCCTTATTTTCTAATTTAGGATCTAATTACTTAAAGGGAGGTATAAATATATTAAGAAGGTATAAATAGTAGCTTTTAATTATAGTTAAATATTAATTAAGATTAGGAAGGTCTTTAGCCTAAGTACTACTAAGGCTTACGCGTATAGATTATCCTATATTATTCTTAGTAAATAGATATACTATTAAATTCGAAGGTAATATAGTATTAGCCTATTTCTTCTACTACCTATAGCTCTTAATTAGTATTATTATTTAAGTTATATAAGTACTTATATATACTTTAATTTACTTATAAGTATATTTATATTTATAAGATATTTATATTTAGTAGTATTATAGACTAAATATATACTAATATAAAAGTTTAGAAGTTTATAATACTTATTCTATTTACTTAGATACTTCTTTTTCTTTTTCTTCTTTTTACTATTATTAGAAGAAAGGAGAGGTTTTAGATAACTACGCTAAAAAAGCTTTCTACTATTATTAGAATTTATAGATAAAGAATTATCTAGCGCCTATTATTAGATAGGGTAGTCTATAAGTAAAGGTAATAATATATTATCTAAGATAAGATTAGTTAACTTCTTAATATACCTTAGTAGTAATAGAGTAATATTAAAGAATAGTAGTAGTAAATCGATTTCCTTATTAAAGTAATTAGAGACCTTATCTTTAAATTTAGTCTTAGCTTTAAGTTTATTCTCTTAGGTAATATACTATTATACTATAATATAGAAGCCTTTTATATTACCTATTTTATTATTATTATAGTTACTAGATATAGAACTCTTTTTAAATATTATATACTAAGTATAATTAATAAGTAAGTAATAGCTTAACTAAGCTTATTTAATGTTATTAGTTAATATATTAATATAGTGTTTCTACTACTCTACTATAAAATAGGTAGAACAAGGGAGTAGGTTTTATATATATATATATATAGTTTTCTATTTAGACTTTCTAGAGTAACTTATTTAATATATTTATCTTTAGTACTTTAAGCTAGTATACTAGGTATCCCTTATATATATAACTATTAATAGGTTCTAAGCCCGGAACGCTCGCCTAGGTCTTTAATTACCTATTTTATTTGTTTATATATATCTAAAAGATAGTATTTATATAACTCGCTAAAACAATTTATATCTAAACCTAGTAAAAGTTTAATAAGTTTAATAAAACTATAGTAAGAATCGAGCTAGGATCTAGATATACTAGATATAAGTTTATAAAATAGTAGTAATAGCTACTAGGACAAAGTAAATTCGTCTATCTAAGAGGGGACTAAGTCTTCTAATCTCTTAGTTTAAGAATAATTAATTTAAATAAGAGCTATAATCCTATCTTAATAGGTTTAGAATAATAGTAATACTACTTTTAAATTATCTAAGGAAATTTAAGAGTTAATTAATTAATCTTAAGTACTTTATTTAAGGATTATTATACTATTAGAAGAAATACTCTAAGGAGTATAAGATCTTAAAACGTTAATAAGATTTAATAATAATAAATCTTACTATAATTCAAGCTTATCCTTACTACTAGATTCCCCTTCTAGATCTCTAGGCCCGAGTATAAACCTATCTAATAGTATAGCTTATACCTCCCTAATAAGGAATAGTATAAGCTTTGTATTCGCTAATAAGGCTAAGCTTAAAGGAGAGACTAATTATATAGAGTAGAGAACGTTATTAGAGTACTTATTAGAATAACTTAATATTAAGGAAGTAATCTATCCGGATTATATAGTTCTAAAGATAGTTCTAAAGATTAAACTACTAGGTTCGACTAAGATATATACTTAGGATAAAACTAACATATAGACAAAGTATAAAATTAGTAACGCTTCGGCTATTTGAGCTATCTAATCTAATTATATTAGAGATACTTTATATATTATTACTAGATATACTAACGCCTAAGAAGCTTAGGATATATTAGCGTCTAGGTATTAAGATAGTAGGGATACTACTTTATATAACCTTATAAATAAGTAGTAGACTAACACTTATAAGAAATATAATAATCTAACTAAGTTTATTAATAAATTTAATAATTTATACTAGTAGATCTCGCGGCTCGGCTACGTTATAAACAACCGAGCGTAATATATTATCTTCTTCGAAGGACTTAAGAACACGTTCCTAATTTAGGTTAATATAAGATAAACTATTACTCGATAAGCTAAGTTAAATAAGTCTATTAAGTTACCCTTTATAAAAGAGTTATAATATAATATTTTTAATAAAGTTTATTAAAAGTCTACTATTAGTACTATAGTTATATACTCGGGTAAAGATACTAAGAATAAAGGTAGTAACTCTAATAATAAGGGAAATAATACTAAGAATACTAAGCTTAAAGGAACTAGCTATAGTTATTATAAAAAATATAAAGAGTACTATAAAGGTACTACCTAGAATTCCTATTTTAAAACTAATCTTATAGCTTATACTAAGTAGGAAAAGAAGAATAATAGGAAATAGGAAAGTAATCTATTATTAATTAATAAGAAGAATATTAAAGATAAAGATAAAAAGGAGGACTTGTTTAATAAAGATATAAAAGAGTAATTCTCTTATATAAGTATACTATAAGGTATAATATTTTATTACTTAAATATAGCTAAAACTAGTCTAGGAGCGAAGTTCCTTTATAATACTAGGGCTAACGCCTATATCTACTATAACTATATATGCTTTTATAACTTAAAAGTTAAATTACTTAGAAGTATTTAAGTTATTAGTAGTAAAGTTAAGATAATAAGTAAAGGAACTGTTATATTATACTTAAGAGTTAATAAGAATAAGGTTTATAAGGTAGTATTAAATAATTATTACTAGATTCCTAATAGAGGAGTAAACTTATTCTCTAGTAAGATCTTTAACTAGTATAGTAGTATAATTAGTAGTAGTTAACTTTAGAGTTATTCTACTAATAAGTTATAGGGTCTCCTAGATAATAATTATTATCTTATAGAAGCTCTATATATATACCTAGTATACTAATAACTATAATTAATACTAGAATTCCTACCTAAATTATTACTAAGTAATATAGTAGCTATTCTAGTACCTACTACTATTTAAAAAACTAGGCCTAATCTCTAGCTCTATTATTATTAAATAGTATATTTAGGACTTAATATAGTTTAAGCTACTAAAAAGGTAGTAAAAGATATAAAGATATAAATAATACTAATACTAGTATAAGGAGAGGTACTTTATAACCCTTATAAGACTAGAAAACCTATAAGATATAGACTAAAAATAGTAGATCTTAACTCTTAAGTTTAAGAAGTCTATAGTTATAGTTATATAGATATCTTTAAAATTTCTCTTATAGCTTATAGTAGTTATAACTATAAAATACTTATTATAGATAAGATATCTTAATATTAAACTATATATTTATTAGAAAAGAAAAGTAAGGCCTAGAATTATATTAAAAGTTACTAGGCCTATATTCGTACCTAATATAGTATTAAAGTTAAAAAGTAGCGCTTTAATAGAGGTAGGAAGTATATAATTAATAAGATTAAAGAGTATACTAAAAAGTTTAATATTTAAAAGAAGATAACTACTTCGCGCTCTTCTAAATAAAATAGTATAGCTAAAAGAGTAATTTATATAATTATTAAATAATTAAAGAGTATAATACTTAACTAAAATATTAACTTAAAATTATAAGGTAAAATACTTAAAGTAGTAGTAGAAGTTATAAATAAATCTGCTAATTCTATATTCTATAGGATTACTCTTTATAAGGTATATTTTAACGCTATTTATCTAGACAAGGATAATAAACTATTAGTAAAACACTTCTAAGTACTAGGTTATAAAACCTACGTTTATATTCTAATTAAAGATAGAATCGTTAGTAAAAAGTTAAAGTCTTATATGTACTAAGGAGTACTTATTAGATATAAGGGCTAGAGAATATAGTATATTTAGGTTCCTTCGCTTAGCGTATATAGGCGTATTATACGCTCCTCTAACGTTAGGTTTAATAAAGGAGGTTTTATCTCTAGACTAGATAGATAAGTTTATAATCGAGTTAATATATACTTTAATCTAAACTAAGAGGGCTTAAGAGCCTAATAGAGTTTTAGACTTATTAATTAACCCTTACTAAGTTATTTTTCTACCTAGTAGATTTAATAATAAATATAACTTTAAGTAAGAAATATTAGAATTTATTAAAGGAGATATATTAGGAATTAATACTCTAGAAGACTCTAAAAGTAAGAACTAATAAAAGGCTCTCGGATAACTAAAAGGCTCGAAAAACAAGAGTTATCCTATAGTTAATCTAAATACTTATCTATAAATAAAACTATCTACTAAAGGCGAAGTAGTATAAGATTCTACTCTCTAGTTTACTAAAGAAAAGGCCCTATAATTTAAAATAAGAAAACTAAATAAAACTAATCTTTTAAATATATTTCTAAGTATAATTAAAGATATATAAGTAATAACTAATAATCTTTAAACCCTTACTAAAGTATATTCGAGTAAAAACGCTTACTACTAGCGCGCGGCTAAGAAGGCCGAAGATAACTAGTTAAAATATAAGAAAACTTAGATAGTTTATCTAAGGAATAGCTTACTAAGTAGATTAAGGTACCTCCCTAGGAGGTATATATTTAAAATAAAGAGAGATTAAAATAGAAAGATCCTTAAATTTAAGGTACGCTAGGTAGTTAAAGGATTCTATTAAGAGTATAGTATTAATTATTTATAAACTTTTATAAGAGTAGTTAAATTAACCTCTTAGAAGCTTATACTTACTCTAGTAGCTATATTAGATTATAAAGTTAAACAAATAAATATTATAGGTATATTTCTTAATAGAGATATTAATAAAGAAGTATATAGAGTATTACTACTAGAATAGACTAATAACTATAGTAATAAAGTATCTTTAAAAGATANCTATATAGACTTAAATAATTACTAAGACTCTAGTAAGATAAGCTTTAAGGAGTATTAAAAGAGATTAGACTATTACCTATAACCGCTAATAACTATATCTATATAAATAAAAGTAAAAGTATTATTATATATATATATATTAATAATATATTAATTATAGGCTAGGTAGGGAAGGAGTTAGACTAAATAAAGGTTAATTTATAAAAGCACTTTGAAATAAACGACCTTAGACTAGCTTAATACTTCCTTAGAGTTTATATTATTTAAGACTAAGAGGCTTAAAAGTTATATTTATACTAGGACACTTATATCTAAAAGGTCCTAGAGAAGTTTAGTATAGAGGATTATAAAGCTATTAAAACTCCAATAGATCCTTTATAGTAGGACTAAATAGTACCCTAGCTAAAGGGGGTATAAGTAATAGCTAATAATATAAAGGACTACTAATCTATAGTAGGTTCTATTATATATCTTAGTTATATTACCTAAATAGACTTAGTATTCTCTATATTAGTATTGTCTTACTATCTTAATAACTTATTAAAAGTATATATTACTTAGGTAAAACATAGTTTAAGATATATTAAAGGTACTAACTTACTCTCCTTAGTATTAGGAGGTAGTACGTATAGTTCCGACAATATAATATTAAAGGTATATAGTAATACTAGCTAGGGTAATTATAAAGCTACTAGTTAATTAACGTTAGAATATATATTCTTCTTTATAAAAGGAGTTATATCTTATTAATTAAAGCGTTAATCCTATACTATATAAAGTACTACTAAATCTAAATTTTATAGTATTATAAAAATAGTTATAGAGCTTATATAGATATATAAGCTAATATTTTAAATTAGATAAAATACTAAAGACATATAGTCTATTCGACTATATAGTAATTATTAAGGAGTACTTTTAATCTTAGAGAACTCGGAACTCTACTAAAAGATAAAGTACTTTATTTATTAATATTATTACGTTTATAAATCTGTTAAATCTAAGATAGTAGATCTATAGTATATACTAACTAGGTTTATAGTAGCGGATAGATTAATAAAGGCCCTAGATAAAGTAAAGTTTAAAAGGTTTATAGAGTTATTAAATTTAAAGGAATTACCTTCGAATTTAATCAATTAGTTATCCTAGTTATAATAGTAGAAAAGGAGTATATTATTAGCTAATATATTAATATAGTGTTTCTACTACTCTACTATAAAATAGGTAGAACAAGGGAGTAGGTTTTATATATATATACGTATAGTTTCCTACTTAGACTTTCTAGAGTAACTTATTTAATATATTTATCTTTAGTACTTTAAGCTAGTATACTAGGTATCCCTTGTATATATAACTATTAACATTTAATAAGTATATTAATTTTAAATAGTATTAAGTAGTATACTCTAGATCTAGTAATAACTATAGCTTTAGTAATAAGAAAGTATAACTTAGTAATTCCTTTAAGTATAGTTAAATACCCTTAGAGTAACCTATAGAGCTTATTAATTTAACTAGATATTACTTATATAAAACTTAGTTTAAACTAAGTCTTTTTAGTATAGTATTATAAAACTAATAGTAGAATAAGAAGGACTCTACTAGTCTCTAATAGTATCTAGGAGAATAGATATAGAGGGCTTTAAATATATAGCTAATTAGATAGGAATAAGAACTCTTATATATACTTAATAAATTTAATAGTATTAGCCTTAGTAAAAATATTAGTAAGTAGTATTTTTAAGATAATTCTCCTAATACTTTTCTATTCTAAGTAAGGGATATTATATCCCCTTCCTAGTATTAAGTCTAGGTATAATATAATAGTAAGGATTAAAGGTACTACCTCTTATATACTAAGCTAAGAAAAGAATTCCTTTTACTCTTTATTATTATAAATACGCCGGCCTTAATCTTATAAAAAGATTATATTAAAATAGTATTATACTATACTAACTAAGTCTAATTTGTCTCTCTTATTAGCTATTATAAAATATATATAGTATCTTATATTAGCTAAGTAGTATATAAAGCTAGAGAGAATAGATATCTAGGGTATATCCCTTATAAGGATAATAGAGAAGCCTTTTACTATTACGTCTTTACTATTAATATCTACTATAACCTTTTAAGCTAATTAATCTATACTTACTTAAATATTATAATATATATCTTCTAATATAGTACTATATAGACCTAGCGTTAGAGTAAATTTATTAGCCGGGCTTCGATAGTCCTTATATAAAAGAGTAGTAAGTATAATATAAAAGCCCTTAAGCGCTTTATAATAGTTATAATAGACGCCGAAATCGTTAATAAATAGTATAAATAATAGAGATATATAGTAATAAGATAAGTTTCTAGTAAATAATTCTATATAATCCCTTCTAAAGGCTAGGATCTCGAGTCCTTCTTTTATAGAATAGGTAAATTATATAGTACTATATATAATATAAATAAAGCTAATAATATATTATATATAGAAGCCTTTATTTAGGTCTACTAGTATATAAGTAAAACGATTATTAGAATCGAATTCTTAGTTTATATCTACTAATATATATATTAAAATAAGTAAGTAGGAAACCTCTATAGTCTCTATAATTAGTATAAGTTCTTAATTATTAGAAAGTAGTACGTTATTAAAGTTAGATATCTTTTTTTATAAGCGCTTTATAAATATAATAGGTTAAAGAGTAATAACTATTTTATTTAGTATAAGTATATTAGATTATATATCTTACTTAATAAATACTACTTTACTAATAGTAAACTTCTAGCTAAGATATAATTATAGTACTAAGAGTTTAATAATATTACCTAGGATAATAATCTTACTATCTATAGTATAAGTAAATTCTCCTAATATTATTATTATAGATATACCCTAAGACCTAGAATACTAGAATTTAATAGGTTTATCTATATAATAGGCTATACTAAAATATATTTTATCTATAATATTAGTAGTACTAAGTATTTTAGCCGTAAGATTAATTAGATTATACTAGTAATACTATAACTAGCGCTAAATCTTAATTTTATAGGCTCTTTTAGTCCGCTCTTCGACTTTCTAGCCTTCTACTAAAGTAGGATTCTTTTTAAAAGTAACTATAACCTACTTATACTATATATAAATTATAGGGATTTAGCTTTAAATTATACGTTTAAGAGTATTTAGTTTTAGTAGTAATTAAAATCTATTTACTACTAAGTTATTATAATCTATAGGAGGATTTATCCGCTTAATTATAATCTATACCTTTTAAAACCGCTAGTAATCCTTATAAGAAATATATACTAGCTTAAAGAATAACCTAAATACTATATAAAAGACTAATAAAGGCTTATTAGTTATATTTTATTTTACTATTTCTATATCCGGGTTATTAAAGGGCGGTAATATATATAGTACTAATAATTCGGCTAAATTAGGTCTAGGAAAACCTTTATTATTACTACTATCTTTTATAGTATTATATATTATTATTTATATATTTAAATTGTTTATATTATTACTTAATATATTAATGTTTTCTTTTAAATTAGTTAAATCTATAGTATATATATACTAAGGCGTTATAGTCTTAATAATAGCTAGAGATCTATTTTATATATATAATTAGTTATAAATATCTTTAAGGATACTAATCTTACTATATTACTAGTAGTATTATTTTTATATAGTAGATCCTCGAGTTCTAAGAAATAATTAGTAGTAGATTAATTAGGGTTATTAGTACTAGATTAGTTAAGATTATAGTTTTTAAGGGACTATTAAGTATAATCCTATAATTAATCTTATAGTAGGTTATTTAGTTTATTATCTACTATAGGGGACTATTAAGTGTAATTCTATAATCGATCTTATAGTAGGTCGGTTAGTTCGTTATCTACTATATAAGTATTAGTCTACTTATTATTAAGATCTACTAGATATTCTAATACTTTACTACTAATAGAGTATTACTCTCTACGTTCTATTATTACTAGAGTATTATATATATTATTATTATTATTACTATATACTAAACTCGAGACCTTATTATAAATACTACTAATATATAGCTCGTTATATTAAAGTATATACTTAGGTATATATTTAAGTATAGGTAAAGTATTTATTTAATAGTCTATATATATTAAATCTAGTAATATATTATAACGTAGAGAGGGCTACTCTTTATATTCTTAGACCGCTTTTTATATAACGATTAAATAATTAGTAAGTTAACGGCAGACTATATTATACTAGAGTTTTATATATATAAAATTAATAATATAAATAAGTTAATAAGGTTAGATAAAGTTTATAAGAGTCGAGGAAGGCTCCCTCTATAAGTACTTATTATACTAGGTATAGAATAACGTTAGGCTACTATAAACATCTAGAATATTACTTATAAATATAAAAAATACTATTTATAAAAAATATAAATTATTATTAAATACTAAATATAGGTTATTTAAGAGAGGAAAAAAGTAATTAAAGAAATAGCCCGCTTAAAAAAAACCTTATCTTATAGGCTTAAATAAAAAAAGAAAAGTCTAAAGATTACTCTTATATAAAGAACTAAAAAAAAAAAAAAAATATACCTATTTTAAAAAAAATAATATACCTATTTTACTCTTAATATAAAGAACCGAAAAGAAAGAAATATATCTATTTTACTCTTAATATAAAGAACTAAAAAAAAAGAAATATTATATAAAAAGAAAGAAATAATAAATAAAAAAGTATAAAAAAAAGAAAATCCTCTAGTATTATAAAAAGAAAAAAAAGAACGCCTAATACTACTAAAGCCCCTTTATAGCTAGGGTTTAACTAAGGATTATTAATCTAAGATAGATACCTATTATATAAGGGAGCCTTCTCTTATATATTATTATTACTATTACTACTTTTTATATTAGAAGGTTCTAAGGCCGAAATCTTAAAATTAAGGTTCTTAGAGACCTATTCCCCTTACGTGTCTTTAAACTATACTATCTAATTTTAGCTAAGCCCGAGTATATAATATACTATCTCTTCTAAATCTATAGTTAGTATAGTTAGAGGTACTTATAGATTAGCTTTAGGTAGTAATATACTATTAATAATATAGAATAAAGGGATAATATAAGTAGCCTCTAGGTCGAACTAAGACTAGTAGTCCTAGTTAGGAGCTATATTAATATTTAACTTAGTAATATATCCTAGAATAGCTTTTTTAATATTATTAGACGTTACTATATTATATATAGTTCTAATAATATATATCTAGAACCCCTTAATATTAAAGCGTTACCTAATACGTTAGATCTAGCTAAACTCTTATATATTATAGTCGCGATTAGATAAAGGGTCGAATTATTATATATAATAGTATCGCTTTTATAAATTAATAGAGGTACTTCTAATAGTATAAGAGGTAATAAAGACTATAACCTTTGTAGAGGACTTATTAAAGGTCTTTACTAGCTCCTCTTATTCTAGTAGAGTAAGATTAAATAAATAATAAGCTACTAGGATATTTAAAGCCTAATAAAGCGTAAGATTAAGTAACTATATTATAAAGAGTATATAATAAATAATTAGTTTTATTTTTTATAAAATAATAACTTCTAATAAAAAGTATAACTATATCTAGACCTTAGGCCCGCCTATATAGACCGCGGCTAGTTATATATAAATATTATCTTTTAAAAGAAGGGTAAATAATAGTTCTCCTACTATAATTACTATATTATAACTAGTCTTTAATAAATAGTAGAGAAGGTTAGATAAAGCCTTCTATATAGGAAGGGACTTAGCTAGTACCTTATTAAATATATAATAGAAACTTAACTATATACTAATTAAAAGTAATATATAAAAGTAATAACTATTCTAACCTAAATAACTATCTTTTAATTTAAAAATAAGATTACTATTTAGCTTTAGAGACTATTACTTATATAACTTATACTCTCTTTTATTAAATTAGTACTCAAGACTATAGATATATAGATTAGTAATTTTTTTACTAATTACTTTTTTTAGTAAAGCTAAATCTATAGATATATATATTCTCTAGATTATAATAAGTCTAAAAATTATATAGAGGTATACTCCTTAGTTTTTTATACTAGTAGTATAAGGGTTAACTAACTACTTCTATAAAGCCTAAAGAGTTAGTCGAAGTATAGTTATAAAATAGTTATTATTAAGGCGAAATAGGTTAGTATTTATATCGATTCCCTAGAATTTTAGATTAGTATTACTTTAAAGAGAATCTTTAATTATAAATATCTACGTATAACTATCTTAGTTACTAATACTATTAAAAATAGCTAATACTATTATATAAAAATATATACTAATATTTATCTATTTTACTAAAATTATTAGACTAGTCTTTAGATTTTTAATTAGATATACTTTATTAATATATATATAGAACTAATACCTATATAATAAAAATAGTATATTTAAGTCCTATACTTTAAAATTCTTTTCTATAATATCTTTTACCTATTTATCTATAAGGCGGGTATAGTATAATTTCCCTAGTCTATAGTATATAGAATATATTTATAGAATAGTTATAATTATAATATTCCTATTCTTAGGATTATTTAGGTTAAATATTATATAGTCTTTTATTAAATAGCCTTTAAGGCTAGAGATCTTAGCTATTATCTTAAAGTTTCCGACTTTATTATCCTTTTAATAAATAAAGACTTTAAACTTAAGAGCTACTTACTTAATTATATCTACCTATATTAATAATATACTTATAGGATATAATACTAATCTTAGTTTAAAAGTAACTATTATAGTTAGTCTTTTAAGAAGAGGGATATTATTACTTAGAGCTACTCTATACTAAGCCTTATATTTATTTGTTTATTTAGTAAGCTTATCTTAGTAAGATTACTATTAATCTTTAAGTTAGTAATAAGTCTAAGTTACGTTAGTAACTATATTCTAAGGAAGGCTCTTATAAACTTACTCTAAGTATATACGTAATAGCTATATAAGTTTTTCCTAGACTAGTAGTATTATATAGTAGGACTCTATATACCTAACTCTTAAAGGAACTATAGATTTATATTACTCTTACTAAACCTATAACTTACTAGCTTTTAAGTTTTTAAGTAATTAGTATACCTAGTAAGTAAGGACTAGTAGAATCTATATAAAAATATATATAATTTTTAATATATAATATTAGTTAATAATTAATATTATCTAAAAAGTAGTATATTAAATAAAAACGCTATATAGCTACTTTATCTAAGAGGGGAATTAGTATAAACACTTTATATATAAACCCTTCTATAACTTACTCTTATATTATTTATATAAAGGTCTACTCTTTTATACTCTAGTATAGATCTAGAACTAGGGGTCTCTTAAGGTCTTTTAATACTATAATATTATTATATACTCCTATAACCTTAAGGGTAATATTCTATTAGCTATATAGTATAAGTAAATTATATAGGTTTTTTAGATTATATATAGTAATTAGTTCTTCTATTAGTATTATTACTATATTAGGGTTTTCTAACGCTTTATAAAAAATCTTAGAGTTACTATTAGTTTTAAATAAGTTATTATTATTAGAACTAGATAATACTACCTTTTTTATAGGAGGCTTTAATAAGGCCTATATAAGACTTTTATACTTCTTTCTTAGTAAGACTAAAGATATATTACTAATATTAAGGGTTATACTAGAAGTTATATATATATAGGATTTTTTAGTAGTAATAGATAGTATAGGGGTTATAAAGGGGGCTAAAGCTAGATTATTAGAATAATCTATAGCTTTTCTAGCTAAGTAGATCTATTATCTAATAACTATCTAAAGTCTCTCTTTAACTTTAGACTTTATTAACTAAGTCTTAAAAAAAACCTTCTTACCTCTCTTAATATTCTCCTTATATAGATTAAGTAATATAAATATAGTACTATTAATCTCTTTTTATAATACTATATTTAGGTTTCTTTAAGTAAATTTATATTTTTTATTAGTTTTATATCTTTTAATATAGTCTTATATAGCCTTAAGTATTAGCCCTTATATACTTTTTATAACCTTAAATATAAATATATCTCTTAGTACCTTATTTTAAATTAACCTCGGCTTTACCTAGTAATTATATAGTAATTCCTAATAAAATTAGAATAAATTACTTTTAATAAAGTACTTTAACTATTCTTTATTAGCTAAACTAAGCTACTTTATATAGTAGTCTTTATTATAAAAGGCTAATAGATTAGATAATAAGTAGCCTTTTTTATAGTTAATCCTATATAATTCGAGTAGATTTCTAGTTATAGTAAATATTACTAAAGAATCTTTAAAAGTAGGCTTAACCTTAAGAACTATCTAAGGCTTTATATTTAGTAAAAGGTTTATTTAGATAGGATTAGCTAGCCTACCCCCCCCTTTAGGCTTATTAGGTTTTAAGAGTATCCTATATTAATTATTTATTAGTTAAGTTAACTTTAAGGAAGGCTTCTATATACTTATTAGGTAGTAAGGGTAGAATAAGTATTATAAGTAGTAGGACAAAGGTTAATTTAGGTATATTATAGATAAGGCGCGGGGTAGATCTTAGAGAGGAGTATTATAAGTAGTAGGATAAAGGATAATTTAAGTATATTAGTATAATAGAAAAGAGGTATAGTAATTATTAATTTAGGTATATTATAAAAGAGGCGTAAGGTAGATCTTAGGAATAAGTATTAGGGTAGTAGTAATATAGGTAATATAATAGTAGTAGACGTAGTAATAGTAGTAGTATTAATATTATTATTTTAATTTTAAGTCCTATAGCCTTACTTTATAGCCTTATAGCCTTATAGCCTTATAGCCTTGTAGCCTTAGCGAAGTCTAGTAGAAGCCCCCTACTAGACCTACCTAGCGAAGGAAGACCTTTAAACTTTAAACTATATATAGAATACTATCTAGAACCTTTTATAAAACCTCTTATATATACGAATTTCTAGTAGATTATAGTTAGTAAAGTAGGGTCTATAGCTAGAAAAAATAAAGTATAATTAATTATAACTATTATAAACTCTATTAATTTAGTAAAATAGTTTATAGGTATAATTTTTATCTCTAGAATTACTAATTATCTATTAAAATATTATCTAATAAAACCTACTTAATATTACTAATAATATACTTATTCTTTACTAGTATAAGTATAATAGATAGGGATTCGTAATCCTAAGTATTATTTATAGGTTAGACTAAGCCTAAGCCTAAGCCTAAGCCTAAGCCTAAGACTATTAACTACTATATATCTATTTATAAGCCTAATATAGTTACTATAATATCTATTACTATAAAATTAAGAAAGCGTAAGACTACTATTAGTAATTCTATAGATCCCTTAAACTATATATCTAAGAAATATAAAGATACTTATACTAGTAAATCTCTAGAAGAACTATTACTTAGCTAACCTAAACTACTTTAACTCTAACCTCGACCCTAACCTCCTTAACCCTAATCTCGTATAGGCTTATAGCCTTCTAATATAAGTTACCTAGCCTATTTATATTATAATATACTTTAATAAAGCCTTTTATAAACTTTATTAATATTAGGTAAATTATTTCTAATAACCCTCGAAGATAATATAATAATAAATAAGTCCTTTACTAACGTAACTATAATATCTAAAGGTAACCTACGTAGAGTATCTATAATAGCTAGTTCTAGTAATACCTCTAGTAGTACTATAAATCCTACTATAGCTAATATAGCGTTTATATCTAAATTTAAAACTAAGAGTACTAAAATCTATATCTACTAAGATAAACTAAGGATAATACTAGTAGGAGTAAATATAAAAGGTACTATTATTAAGTATACTATATTAGAGGAGGAGTTACTATAAAGATTAAAGGTAAAGAACTAATAATTTTTTCTTATACGGTTAGAAGGGTTCCCTAAGAAGGCTCCCTTAAAGGCTATATATAGAACCGATAAGGCTTAATATACGTTATAAGTTATTAGTATTACTAAGACTAAATAGGATATTAAAAATTAGAAAGGCCGATTACTTAAATAATATATATAGTTTATAAAGTAGTATATTCTCTATACCCTCCCTAGCCCTAAAATGTTATAACCCTATCTAATCTATAACTATAGCTCTTAGGCTATATCTTTTAAACTAATTAAGGTAATTTTACTATAGGACTTTAAGGAGTACTAGCTTCTAAATATATTTAACTTTACCTACGCCTATATTTACCTAGTACTATTATATAAGATAACTAGGGGGGAGACTAGTACTACTAAGTAAAGAGCTAAATAGCTTAAATATAAGTTAGGTATTACCTATAGAAGGCTCTTATATTATTATCTAACTTAACTTATTATAGTTATTATAGTTACTCTATATACCTACGTATACTTAAGTAACCTATAGAAGTAAAAAGTACCGATTCCTAATAAATATCTTAACTACTATACTATAGGTATACTTAATAGGTTATATAATAAAGTAGGGTTCTCTAATATTAGTATTACCGACTTCCCTATCTATAAGTACCTATTAGCCCGACGCGGTCTTAGATAATAACTCTAAGTTAATCTAAATACTAATAGTAATTTCGAAGACTTTAGTAATAATAAAGGTATTAATATATATATATAAACGGGCGCCGTAGTAGCTTTAGATAATCCTAACGACTATACTAATAATAAGCCTAATAATACGAATACGCCTAATCCTAATAATATATATAATAGTAATAAGTCTAATCCTTCTAATAATTCTTCCGATAACCTCTTTTATAATATAAGCGATATAAATATTATAAGTAATATAAATATTATAAGCGATATAGATAATATAAGTAATACTAGTAATACGAGTAATACTAGTAATATAATAGAAAAAGACCTTAGTAATAGTAATAATAATACTAGTACTTACTAAAGTAATAATCCGGATAAGAATAAGTACTAGGTATTAATAGTCTATAAGAGCCTTCTATAGTCTATATCTAAGTTATTCTTTTTTTTTTTTAAAGATTTATTTTATTATTATTATATTATATTATTACTTATATTATATTATTATTATTATTTTATTTAGTTATTTTTTTTTTTTATATATCCTATACGTATATCCTATAGTATTATATATATATTAGTCTATTAATATTATACTAGATATTATAATATTATTATTATTATTATTATCTTAGAGCGCTACGTTTATATATATATATACTAATTTTTTTTAGTCCTTTATAAATATATAATAGCTAATCGCTTATTATATAATAGCTAGAGGTTTTAGGAGGTTATATTANGTTAGTTTAATACTTAGTAGAAGGCTTCTAATAAGTTACTAATTAGTTTAATACTTAGAGGAAGGCTTCTAATAAGTTACTAATTAGTTTAGTAATTATTTAAGGGTTCTTAATACTTTACTAATTAGTTTAGTAATAATTTAAAGGTTCTTAATAATATACTAATTAGTTTAAGGGTTCTTAATACTTTACTAATTAGTTTAGTAATAATTTAGAGGTTTTTAATAATATATTAATTAGTTTAAGGGTTCTTAATACTATACTAATTAGTTTAGTAATAGTTTAAGGGTTCTAGAACCTTAAACTAGACCTTAAACTAGTTTAAAACTAGTTTTAACTTAGTTTTAACCCGATTTAACCTAGTTTTAACCTGCTTTAACCTAGTTTTAACCCGGTTTTAAGTAAAGCGCGGTAAGTATATACGTAATATAATAATTAAAAAACCTAAAGATATATAAGAAAGTAACTTTTAATTAAAATCTATATAAAGATTATTAGATTTACTTTATATAAGCTAAGCTAAATACGCTTACTATAAATAGAACCTAGAACGCTATAAGCGAAAAAGTTACTAGTAAAAGTACTAAATCTATTAAAACGTAATAGGTTTATAAACTAAAAGAATTAAATACTATATAATATTATTAAATTTAAATCGCGATTTATTACTAAAGGATTTAAATAACTATATATTAGTTATAATAAAATATAAATAAGTAAATATTTAATTATTTATTATAAAAGCGTATAAGGTTATTATTATTAAGTAAATATAAAAGTAAGTAAAAAATAATTAATTTACTTATTTAATAGCTATAAGAGTTCTTATTTATATATATATATTCTTATTAATATTAGAATATATATCTTCTATTAAAGTATATAGCTTTAAATAAACGTTTAATACGTTTAATATATATATTTAGTATATATACTTATAGTTTTTAAATATTTAATATAAATAATTAGAACTCTAGTAGATATCTAGTAGTTCTTTAACTTTTATTTAATATATACTTATTATATATAGATTATATAACTACTAGTAGTATTAATATTTTAATATACCTCTTTAATAAATATATACTATAAGTTAAATAATTAAATAAAAACCCTTTATTTAATAATAAGTAGAAAACTCTTTTATTAACTTAATAATTTAATATAACTTATTAAAAGTAAATGTTATTTAATTCTAATATATATTTATATAACTAATTCTAAGTTATAATATAAACTCTTATAATTTAATTTTATTAAATATTTTAATAAAACAATTAGCTTTCTAGTTTATAGTTTTTATATATATAAGGTTAATAATTCTATTAAGTAATAGGTTCTTTATATAATAGTATTTAACTAATATATATTTTATTCTATTATAAAATATATAGTTATACTTTAGTTAAATTATACTTTTATTATTTATATATAAGTTAAATTTCGTTTATTTATAAAATCCTAGTTCTTTAACTAAGAATATTATATATATAGATTCTTTAGCTATTACGTTTATTATTATATATTTAACCTAAGTAGTTAATTATACTATTATATTTTATAGCTTTAATTTCTATATAATAGGTCTTTTAACTAAGAAGAATATATAACTACTAGTTAATTTAGCTATACTAGCGTCTTTAGTATAACCTAAGTTATAAAAGCCGGTTATATATTAGTTAGATTTATTCTTAATTAAGTATATAATACTATAATTAATTATTATTTCTAAGTATTTTAGTATATATTTAGTTATAATAAAGTATTATTTTAAAGGATTAAATATAAATTAAAATAATTTAATAATAGTAAAAGCTATATCTAGTTATATATATTTAAATATATAAAGTAAATAACTAATTATTACTTAAAATAACCGAGTTTTAACTATAGTTACTTATTATTTATTTATTTTAAGGCTAAATTTTAAGTCTATAAGTATATATATAAGGTTATACTCTAATAACTTATACTTATTAAGAACCTTAGTTATATAATTCTTTTAGCTTAGCTTTAGTAAATCTTTAGTTCTAATTATATTAACTTTTAAGTAGGTTTTTATAGCTTTTTTATCTTTTAATTTAAAGTATTATTATAGCTTATATATTAGACCTTATACTATCTCTATTATAGGCGCTATAAGAGCTAGGTTATTAACGTATATATATATATATATATATATTATTCTTTTAATTAATAAATATTAAAAAGTTAATATTCTATACTAGAGTACTAGGTATAGGATTCTAATAATAACTATATATATACTAGTAGTTATTAGCTATATATAACTACTAAACCTTACTAAAATAGTAGGTAGTAAAGTCTTAGTTTTACTAATAGTTATACTAAAAACCTATACGAAAATAACTTAACTAGTACGTTTATATATTTATAGATATAATATATACTACTTATATTAATAGACGCGGTATATACTACTATATTAATAGATATAAGGTACTTAGGGTAGTATTAGCTAAGTCTTAGTACTAAAAGTTTATATACTCTATTTTTACTACTTATAAACTAATTTTATATACTATATATATAAAAGTAGTCTAATTTATAATGTTTTTATAGTTTTAAAAAGCTAATTATATAGTCTATTCTTAGAAGTTATTATTTCTACTATAATCTACTACCTTTTATAGTATTTTTTATAGATTTATAATAACTTTATCTATAACCCTCTATAGTATTTAATTCTACTCCTTAACCTATATACGCTTTAAGTCTTCCTTATTCTTTAGTTATACCTTTCTTTTATATAGTTATTATTAAATATAGTTCTAAATTTACTTTATTACGTTTATATTAGGTAATTAAGAGGGGTAGAGTTATTACTAGACCGAATAGTAATATAGGATCTCCCTAGTAAACTTACTAGCGTATAGGCTAGCGTTATCTATTATAAATTATATTATTTTACTTCTACTTTACTTTTAGAGTTCCTTATACTAGAGAATAAGCTTAGACTTTAAATATCTCTTATAAAACTAGTACTAATCTACTTCTACTTTACTTCTATCCCCCCTTTTATATAACTTATTCGCTAGGAACTTATCTAATAATATATATCTACTAGGTACTCTACGTCTATAAGAAGCCTAATATACCTCCTTAGCTCTCTCCTAAGTATAAAACTCTTATTTAGTAAGATAGAGCTACTATTAGTTTACTTTAAATAAATAAGCCTCTATAACTTATACTTCCTAGACTATTTCAGGGTTATATATATAGTAAGGACCCTAGTACTTACCTAGGTATATAGTACTAAAGAATTAACTATTTAAATACCCTTTTATAGTATTATAATATATATCTTTATAGTAGTATTTATTCTTGTTTTACTAGTACTTATTCGGCCCCTTATTAAGCTTTATACGTAATACTATAGTATCTACTTATATAAGCTTACTTAAATCCGACTCTAAGAGCCTCTTTATACTCTTTACTTAAAGGTTCTTAATTACGTTACTTAATTTAAGCTTACTTATACCTTTTTTAAAGGAGTAACTAGTATTATATAAAACTTATTAGAAGCTAGATTTAGATAGGTTATCTACTATATTCTTATTACCCTATAGGTCTAATTTATCTAAGAGTATAATATTTAACTTCTACTAGCTATTCTAATTTATAGTTATATATTATATAATATACTAGTATAAAGTAGGAGTAACTTTAAGTAGTACTCTTATATAAGGTAGATTTATAACGTTTTTAGGAACTACTAGTATTTAACCCCTTATATTACCCTCCTAGGTACGCTCGCTTCTCTCTAATACTTTCCTATATATTTTCTAAATACTATCTTCTATAATTTATATAGTAGGGGGGCTAGCGGTAGCCTAGATTATAGCCTTCTCTTTTAGTATATTTATACTAGTCTAGCTTATAATTAAGGTACGCTACTAAATAGGGGTTTCTTTTTAAGTTATTTTATTAATAATTAGCTTTTAGCCTTTCGATTTTTAGTACTTATAAGCTATTTAGATTACTTATTATAGTTTAACTATAAAAGTAAAAGTATATATAGAAGGCTAATTCGCTTAGTTTTAGTATAGTTAAGGCTCTAAAACTAACTAAAAACCTAGGCTAGACTTAGCTAATACTACTCTAAGTAGTATATACTATTTATATAAGGAGATTAGTACCGGTCGGTTATACGCGTATATTTAAATAAGAAGGGTTTATATATAGATAATCGTAAATAATACTAAGGTCTTACCTAGCTAGAAGGATAAGAATACTTATATATATAGCTAATTCTATATATATAGTTATAAGTAAGTTAATTAAATATTTTTACCTAATTACCTAACTAATAACTACTAAACGCGTATTTAATACCTTATATACTTATTAAGTAAATCTATATATTAATATTAAACTATTAATAAATATATATAAATTAGCGTTTAAAGCTTTAAATTCTAAGTAAATAAGAATAGTAATAAGAGTAATAAACTAAATACTAGTTAATTATTTTAATTTATATAGAACTTTTAATAGTTCTAAATATATAATTTATATAAAAGTAGTTTTATCGCGTTTTAATACGTTACTATATAATTCGACTAGTATATAAATATATTTATCGAGTCCTTTAGAAGTAGTTATATATAGTTATTTAATATTAATTTTCTATATAATTAGATTATTTATAAGTACTAGTATAAAACGGACTTTCTAGCTTATTTATTATATAACTCCTATAAAGAACTTAGATACCCTTAGGCTTACGTTTAACCGAGCTTTACTATTAGTTAATTATAATTAAGAGAGATTAACTTAGATTAACTTAAATTAAATACTATTAAGAAATATTAAAAGTTATTAAGAGATTTTAATATAAAATTAAGTAAAGTTATTATATTAAGTTAGATTAATATACTTCTTAAACTATATTAAGTTAATATTTAGTATTATTAACTAATATTATAAAATATCTTAAGCTAAACTATAGATTAAATAAACTTAAGTTTTCTTAATATATATTATAGTTTTAAATCTAACTTAAAATAGTTTTTAATCTAAGTTAATTAAAG
Organism: Hymenoscyphus fraxineus; assembly: GCA_900184765.1. Lineage (NCBI taxonomy): Eukaryota > Fungi > Ascomycota > Leotiomycetes > Helotiales > Helotiaceae > Hymenoscyphus > Hymenoscyphus fraxineus. Next base: position 2,960,189 of record LT855409.1, read on the forward strand.
GTTAGTATATAAATATATAAACCTTCTAAAAAAGAAAGACTATAGTATATATAAATAGTTTCTTTTAGATTTATTAATTAAAAAGTTAATAATTATTAAAATATATTTAAATATATTTTTAACTTTAATTTTATATAATATATATTAAATATATATTATAAATCTATATAATTAGTTACTTAATCTATATTAGTATAAGAGAGCCTATTATATAAATAAGTTATTTAAATATTTAGCTTATATTTAATTTTTATATTAAGTAATACTATTAAAAGTACTTAAAATAAAATCTTTTACTAGAAAAAAAATATAATTTCTTTTTTCTTTTAAGGATTTCTCTTTATTTATAGAAAGAATAGTATTTATATAGGATTAAAATAGTTATATAGCGTTTAATAGTTTATTAGTTAAATAATTAAGTTATAAGGTTAGAATATTTATTTAACTTATCTAAAAACTATAAATAGCCCTAGCTATATATATATATATAGGTGTTCTTAGACTTACGTTTAGTAAACCTAAGACTCCGGTAGGTTTAAGCTAAGACTTTCGGTACTTATTTAGCTTTTAGCTAAGCCCTTAGCCTTCTTAGCACTTAGTTAAGCCCCTTAGCCCTTAGTAGAGCTTTAAGGCTTCCGATTAGTATATAGTTATTAATAGAATTAGATATAGAGTATATAATATTATTCTAACATTATTTTATATAGTAATTAGCCCTAGTTTTAGTACTTATATAGGATTTAGACCTTACGCTATAAGCCTATATACTCCCGAGGTTTACCCGAGCTAGCGGGTAGCGTGCGGGGTAGTTCGTAGCCGGAACTAAGGTAATACTAGGGCCTAGCGCGGCGCCGTTAGCGTACGGACCATCCGATTATTCTCCCTTAACGTACTCGACTACCCTCCCTCCCTTCGAAGCGCTCGACTACCCTCCCTTCGAACCACTCGAATATCCCCGAATACCCTCCCCTCGAAGCGCTCGAATACCCCCGAATACCCTCCCTTCGAAGTATACGATAATAACCACTTATACGGCTACCTGTATATAGTAGTAGTAGTATAGTATAGAATATAGTAGTAGGATAGCTAGTATATAGTAGTAGTATAGCTAGTATATAGTAATAGTATAGCTAGTATATAGTAGTAGTATAGTATAGAATATAGCTAGTATATATAGCTAGTATATAATAGTAGTATAGCTAGTATATAGTAATAGTATAGCTAGTATATAGTAGTAGTATAGTATAGAATATAGCTAGTATATATAGCTAGTATATAGTAGTAGTATATAGTAGTAGTATATAGTAGTAGTATATAGTAGTAGTATATAGTAGTAGTATATAGTAGTTATAAAAGGGCGTATTTCGTAGGAGTAGTATAGGTACGAATATAACGCGAATTCACGTGAATTTTAACCTAAATTTAAATCGGCTTTACTAAGAGTAAACCTACTACTAAATAATCTTAACCTCGCTTAACCTAGGTGAATCCTTGTTTAGTATAAAATATAACCTAGCTTCTTAATCCCGAAGTAGTACCGCTTAATCCGAGTTAATATAGCTTAAATCTCCCTTAATCCCTCTTAATCCCTCTTAAGTCTTATTAATCTTATATTTAACCTACTAGTAAGATTTAGTTAACTATTTATTAACTAAGGGTAAATCTCGGTTAAACAGCTAGCGTTTCGGCATTAATAAAGTCTATATAATCGCGTTTATATAATTGTTTAAATCCTTTAGCTATAAATTATAATTATAATTTAATAATTCTATTTAATTCTTTTAGCTTATAGACCTAGTATATCTTTATAGGACTAGCGTCTTTACTAGCGTCTTCTTTATATATAGGCTTCTAAGTTCTATTTTCTACTAGTATATTTAGCTCTTTTTATATTAATTAAATCTAATAGTTTTTCTATAGATTTAATTTAAATATTACTTCCTTATATATCTTTAGTTTAATAATAACTATATTTTTAGTCTTATTTACAAAGACCTTTTTACTACTATTTAGGTCTATTTTAGAACTAAAATAAGTAAGTAATACTTATTAGTATACTACTAAAGGGGATTATAATTCGTTTATTAAAAGCTTATTAAAATTAATATTAACTAATAAAGCTTTACCTTTATATATATTTTTACTAAGAGCGCGTCTAGGTCTTAGATTATAAGGTCTAGTATTTATATCTTTTTATTAGAATAGTATCACGTGCCCTATACCTAATCCTATTAATAACTATATACTAAGGAGCCTAGCCGAGGGATAAGGAGCTTAGCCGAGGACTAAGGAGATTACTAAAGGCTAAGGGCTTAGTTAAAAGCTAAATAAGTACTAAAAGTCTTAGTCTAAGGTTACCGGAGTCTTAGCCTAAACCTATCGAAGTCTTAGTCTAAACCTACTAGAGTTTTAGTCTAAACCTACTAGAGTCTTAGCCTAAACCTACTAGAGTCTTAGGTTTACTAAGTATATTTTAACCGTATATTTTAGTTAAATATAACCTAAGAAGACCTCTATATATATAGCTAGTACTACCTATAGTTATTAGACAAGTTAAATATAATATTCTAACCTAACTACTTAATTACCTAACTAAATAACTACTAAACGCTATAATACTATTTATATCCTTTATATATATCCTTTCTATAGGTTATAAGCCCGGTTACTTATAGTTATCTAATTAAAATAATATAACTTCTAATTCTAAATTATTAAGAGATTATAATATACTATTATATAATTAATTATATAATATATTACTACTTAAATTACTATAAATAGTTCTACTTTTAACTAAGGGCTATTTTACCCTTAAATACCCTAATTATAATATTAAATTTATAATATATTTTAACCTAGAGCTACTAACTAATAGAAATTATATAATTATACTAAGCTATTTAATTAGTAATTCTCTAGATAAACTAAATATTAGCTATAATTAGCTTAGAATTATACTATATAACTTAGTTAGTAACTTTATAAAGTAAGGCCTTATTAAAAGGAGAGACCTCGGCTAATATTTCTTAGTATAAGTTAGATTAACTAAATTAGTTAATAATCCTATATTAAATAATAAATAATATACTAAATTAAAGTACTACTTTAAAAGCCTTAATAATAAAGTAGAAATTAAAAATAATTAGTTTAATAAACTCTTATATAATATAAGAACTACTATCTATTAAAATAACTATAAATACCTCGACCTAGTACTTAGTATAGAATAACTTATAGTTTAAGAGACTAGAAATTATATAATTATATAAAATACTTATAATAAGCCTACTTTTACTAAATAAGTATATATCTAAAAATATAATCTAAGTAAATTTATCTAATAGATTATTTAGTACGTTTAAAGATAATAAATTAGTTAAAAAGACTAATTATATTAAATAAATATAAAAGGCTAAGCTATTCCTAGAAGTAAATTAATATATACCTTATATAAATAAGTCTATAGACCCCCCTAATAAGATATTATATTATAATAATAAAAAGCCTAAAATAAACAAACTAGGTATTAAATATAAAGAACGCTATATAGACTATACTAGGAATAGTTAAAAGGCGCTAGGTACTATTAAATTAATTATATCTATTAATAATATTAATAAGTTTAAGGATAAAACAACTACTAATAGCCTATAGTCGGCTATTCTAGCTATATATAGCGAGTTATATTTTAACCTAATTAGGCGATATTTAAATACTATTATTAATATAGACTAAAAATAATATAAGAACGTTAATAAATATACTAGCGCTATATAAAATATATCTTTATATCTAAAAGACCTTAGCTACCTTATACTAGACGCGTATAAAGCGTAGATTATATTTAAGGGCCTAAATAACTACTTTAAAGGGTTTATTTCGTATAAATATAAAAAGCTAAATAAGGATTTAAATATAATAAAAGTTAATAGTCTAATTTTAGAACTTATATTAGAAGAAGTATATATAGAGTTAAGTAATAATATAATAGCTAATAAAGCTACTAAAACGCTTAAAAAATAACTTCTTATATATATTATATATAATAAAATAAGATATATAAAGTCTAAATACTAGATTAAATACCTTAAACTTAAGCTAGAAAAGAAGACTAAAAAAGATACTAAAGACACGTCTAATAGTTCTAATCTAGTACTAAAACTACTATATATAGTACTATTTAATATAACTAATAATAACCGACGTATTATATTAGACTCTATTACTAGTAAGTACTTTACCCTATATAAAGAATAGCTATAAGACTATAAGACTATTAGTAACTCTACTATTAGTATTATAAATAAAGCTAAACTACCTATATATAGTATTAGTCTAATCCTAGCTATAAGCTCTAATAACGTCTAAATAAACTTATTAGTTAACTATATCCCTAGTATAATATTAACCCTTATATTAACTAAAGTACTTACTAATAGTAGCTTTAAAATAACTATTAATAATAAATACGTCTAAGCTTATAATAAAGCTCTAAATATAATAATTAATATAACTTAAGAATATAATATATATTATATTAACTTAAATATAAATTATAAGTAACTTAAAAAAGTAATTTATATTACTAAAAATACTAAGCTTAATACTAATATACTATACTAAAGGCTAAACTATATTAATATAAATATACTTCTAAAAACTATTAGTAAAACTAAGGGTTTTAATATAAACTCTAATAGTAAGCGAATACTAGATAAATATAACTCCTACTATAAGAGTAAAATAACTAAGGTTATAAGCTATATACTATTTAATAACTATAACTTTAATACTCTTACTTATTTTAACCTAGATATACTAGAACTACTTTAGATTAAAGGACTACTTAGTAAAGTATATATTAATATATTTATATATTAAAAAATATATACTATCTATATATATATAACTAAATATAAATCTAAAGCGTTTAATAACCTAAAAGAACTTAATTACCTATTAAAAAACTAATTTAATAAAGGTATTAAAAGAGTATACTTAGATAATATAAAAGAGTTTAAGTCTAATAAATAAACTACTTATACTAAGGACTAGAGTATTATAATAGACTATAATAGCCTCTATTTACTTAAATAAAACGAAATTATAGAATAACTAAATTAATATCTAATAGAATATATTATTATAATATATAGTAAGTAATCTATTCTATTATTCTTATAGCCTTATATTATACTTTCTATTATCTATATAAAAAACCGCGTCTATAATAGCTTAACTAAATTAATACCCTATAAAGATATATTTAGTACTAGCTTAAATATATTATATATATATACCCTAGGATCTTTATACTATATCCTTATTTCTAAAGAAATTAAAGCTAAAACCCTAGAAGGAAAGCTAGCTAAAAGGTCTTATAAGAGTATTCTTATTAAATAAGAATTATTTAATAACTACCTAGTTTATATCTCTAACTTTAAGTAAGTTATTAGTACTAGAAATACTATTATTAAAGAGAACCTTATATATAAAGAGGAATATACTATTAACTAAGACTATACTAACCTACTTAAAAAGGAATTTAAAGACTAAGATTATTTATAAGAAATTACTAGTTATATAAATACGTATTAAATATATAATACCTTTACTCTTATATAAAAGGATAAAATAAAATCCTCTAGTAACTCTAGTAAGAGTTCTAATAATAGCTCTAATAATAAAGATAAACTAGCTCTAAATAGTAGTTCTAAGGAACTAAAAGAGCTAGCGCTAAATAATAGTACTAAAGAACTAGAGGGCTATAACCTATAATATACTATCGAATAACACGTTTAAATATTACTTACTTAAAGCTTTAAATAGAACGTAAACCTACTAGACTATATAAACCTAGATATACTAAAAATCGATAAACTATAAGTACCTCTAGCTTTATACTATTAAGTATTACTAGCTTATTTAAGCTCTAAAGAACTAACTAACGCTAGTACTAAAGTTCTACTAAATAAACTTTCTAATATAGTAATTAAGGAACTAAAAATATATAAGAAAGTAACTTCTAACTTAAATCTATATAAAGACTATTAGATTCGCTCTATATAAGCCGAGCTAAATATACTTACTATAAATAGTACCTAGACCGCTATAAGTAAAAAAGACGCTACTTAAAGTACTAAACCTATTAAAACGTAATAGGTTTATAAACTAAAAGAATTAAATAATATTATTAAATTTAAATTATATTTTATTATTAAAGGATTTAAATAACTATATAGACGCAACTATATAAACTCCTTTATAAAGGTTATTAAACAAATAAGCTAGAAAGTACTATTTATACTAGTACTACTTAATAACCTTATTATCTAGAAAATTAATATAATTTTAGTATTTATATAAAGAGATATTAATATACCTTAGCTAAATATAGCTATATTTAAAGGATTAAATAAATACTTATATATTTATACTAAAAGGTTATATAAAAATATAATAAAATATAATAAAACTACTCCTATAAAAATCGCGTACCTAGAACTCCTTAAGGTACTTTATAGTCTAAAATAATCGGCTAGGATCTAGTTTAGTATACTTATTACTATTCTTATATAACTAGACTTTTAAGCTCTAAACGCTTATTTGTATATATTTATCTATTATACTAAAGGAATATATATATATATTAATAATCTTATAATTATAGCGCCCTTACTAAACCTAATTAAAGACCTAATAATAAACCTAAAAAGGTACTTTAAATTAAAAGATAAAGGAGCTATTTAGATATACCTTAGAGTTAATATTATATAAACTAACGTATAATTATAACTAAGCTAAAAAACCTATATATATAAGGTACTTAATAAATATAGTCTATTAGACTATAATTCTATATCTACGCTAATAGACCTAAAGATTAGCCTAGTCTCGAATATAGTAAAGGCTACTATAGCCGAAACCCGGCTATTCTAAGTAATTATTAGCTATTTACTATATATAGTTATATATATAAGACTAGATATAACTTTCTTATTAATAGCTCTACTATAATATATATCTAATCCCTTAAAAGAGTACTTTATAATAGTAAAACGCGTACTATAATACCTAAAGATAATAATAGACTATTATATTATATATACGCTAAAAGATATAACTAGCTACTATATAACTAGATATTACGATTTAGACTATATAGAAGATATTAATATAACTAAATTAACTACTAGATATATATTTTTCCTTACTAGTAAACTAATTATATAGAAATTAAAGCTATAAAGTATTATAGTATAATAAACTACTAAAGCTAAATAAATTACTATAAATATTATATTAAAAGAAGCTATTTATATAAGGTCTTTAGTTAAAGAACTAGGATTTTATAAACAATTAAAATTCGACCTATATATAAATAATAAGGGGGTACTATAACTAGGGTATAACCCTATTTTTTATAACTAAACAAAGTATATACGTATTAAATACTACTATATAAGAAGTCTATTAATTAATAGAATTATAGACCTTATATATATAAAAACTACTAACTAAAAAGCTAATAGCTTTATAAAGGTACTTAATAAGGTTAAATTCTAGAATTTTATCCTTNCTTAATATAATACGCTTAAAATTAATAAAAGGACCCTTTTACCTAGAATAACTATAAGAGTTTTTTATTCTATAAGTAGTATACTTATTAAGAGGGTATACTAGAATAGTATTATATACCCTATACCTAATCCTATTAATAACTATATACTAAAGAGCCTAGCTAAGGGCTAAGGAGCTTAGCCGAGGGCTTAGAGGCTTAGCCGAGAACTAAGGAGATTACCGAAGACTAAGGGCTTAGCTAAAAGCTAAATAAGTACTAAAAGTCTTAGTCTAAGGTTACTAAAGCCTTAGTCTAAACCTACTAGAGTCTTAGTTTAAACCTACTAAAGTCTTAGCCTAAACCTACTAGAGTCTTAGGTTTACTAAGCGTGTTTCGACCGTATATTTTAGTTAAACGCGACCTAGGAAGACCTATATATATATAGCTAGTACTACCTATAGTTATTAGATAAGTTAAATATAATATTCTAATCTAACTAATTAATTACCTAACTAAATAACTATTAAACGCTATAATACTATTTATATCCTTTATAAATATTCTTTCTATACTTTTTATATAAAGCTATTTTATATAAAGCTATTTTATATAGGATTATTTTATTCTAGTTTATTAATATTATTATTAGTATTACTATTTTATTATAAACTATTATATTTAATAAGATTATTTTTATTATATTCTTAATATAGTATTATATATTTAGTAATATCTTATAAGAAATCCTAGTCTAGTAAAGACTTTTTATATAGTTTTAAGTAGTTTTAGTCCTATATATAGTTATCTTTATATATAAGGTCTTCTTTTATAATAATATCCCTTATACTTATAACTCTCTCTAAATTAGATATATATATAAGGTACTAATTATATATATACTAGATTAAAATAGTACTTAATAATCTACTCTAAGTATAGTAATATATATAATAGTAGATTAATTATATATATATCCTTATTACTTTATAATATAGAATTAGTAATAATTAATATCGGTATATTTATACTCCTAGTAAGATAGAATATCTAAAGTTTATTACGTAAGACGGACTATCTAAGATAACTATATAATACTATATATCCTTAGCTAGAGAACTATACTCTTTTAGACCCTTATACGAAATATAAACTAATAATACTATCCTATATTACCTTACTATNTATATATAGATTAAAAGACTAGATTATATTTTATAATTCTTTATTAAATTTTATAGAAAATAAATAAAATTTTATATATAGATAATATATTTATTAATACTATACTAAAGAGTTAAGGTTTATACTATTATTTTTAACTAAATAGCCTCTAGATTTCTTTAACTAGTTTAACTAGTAACTCTAAGAATTAGGCCCTTAAAACTTAACTATATTATTAACTCTTTAATACTTTTAAATGTTAACTTTATAAATAGATTAATATAGTAACTAAAGGAGAATCTTCTATAGGTAAGTTAATACTACTACCTCCTATAAGACCGCTACTAGACCTAGATCCTAATCCTAGCGTAAGTAATTAAACCCTTAAAGAGTATATAAAAGAAATAGTTTAAGATTATAAGAAGATACTAAAGAATAGAGAATAACTATTTAATATCTTTTATAATAACTTTAAAGAATAAGATATAAATATATTTAAATCTATTAGAAAGAAGTCTTATATTAAGAATATATAAAAGATTCTATTTAATAAAGGTATTAAAATAAAAATACTAGAGAAAGAAGTAAGAGAACGTTATCTACTATCTTTATTATTATATAAACTCTTTTAATAAGAAGAATATAAGGATTATAAAGATAATAAAATAATAAATATTTAAAAAAAGGATATAAGATTAAAAAAAGTAGTATTAAAATATAAAATACTAATAAATAAATTAAAAAGTTAACTTTAACTATAGAGTTAACTATAAGAAAAGAAGAACTCTTAGAGAACTATACTACCTTTTAGTAGTAAAACCTTAAACTTATTTAGAAAAGGACTTTTTATATTTACTTTAACTTCTCTAAGATAAAAGTTTATAAACCTTAACCCTATTACTATAACTATAGCTCTAACTAAATAACCTATACTAGATCTAAATACTACTAGACTACTACTACTACTACTAAGGAACCTAGCTAGAAATAGTTAGAGTACTAAGGGAAGAGGTAGATTTATAGGAGTTAGTAGAGGATTAGGTAGACCTAGGAGAGGAGCTAGTAGAGGTACTAGTAGGGGTACTAGTAGGGGTACTAGTAGAGGTAGTATTATTATAAATATTATTATACTAATAATTAAAGTACTAAATAATATTAATAATATCTTTAATAATATATAGTAAGCTAAAAGTTCTTTTAAAATAATAAATATATAAAAGTACTACTATAATAATAATATAAAGTTTAAAGGAACTAGTAATAACTTTTTAGTTAAAGTATAAAAGTTTTATAATATTTATACTAGTACTAGATTACTAATAGATAAATAGTTACTAGTATTCTTAGTAATACTTAAAGGATAAATAAAGAGCTTCTTTAAAATATTAATTTATATAATTAAATACTAGCTTATAATATAAAAAGTATATATAATAATATAGAATTAATTTAAAGGCTTTAAGTATTAATAAAATTTACTATTAATTTAGAATATACTTAAGCTTAATAAGATTAAAGAGTAAAACCTTAGTAAATCTAAATCCTACTTAAAATACTTTAATATAGAGAACGCGGTTAAAAGTTATATTAGTTATCTACTATTTAGGGCCTATACCCTAAATCTAAGGCTCTAATTAGCTAGAAAACCCCTATAATTAAGGTTTAATTAATACTAGGGGGTTCTAGGGGGGCCTATAGGCCTTTAATAAGGTATTAGTAGGGGTAATATAAAGGGGCTAGCTCGGCTCTCTATATACTTGTCGCTTAGGAGGGCCCTTAGATACCCTATATATATAGCGGATTAGTTACTAAAATATAGTAGATTTTAGGCCTAAAAGATCTCTTTAGGGTACTTACGGCCTCTTTTAGGATACCCCTACAGGGTATACTTACTAAATAGGGTATAACTAATATAACTTTTAACTACGTTCTTTGTATTATACTTAAAAAGATAGAAGATTTAAAGTATAAATTAATACTTAAATTAAAGATTAATAAATTCTTTTATAATTAACTTATTTTAGCTTATTATAAGATAATTACTTATAAATAAATGTATATAAACCTAATAAGGGATATACCTAGTCTTATTAATAGTATTAAGAGCTTACTTATTACCTATAAAGCTATTAATAATCTAGATTCTACTATAATATTATAACTACTTAATAAGACCTCTAATATACTAGAAAAATAAAGTAGAGCTTTTTATATAAGTAATAAAGAGTTAAATAACCTTTTTACTAAAATAATAGTCTATTATATAGATTAATAATTCTATAAAGTACTATTTACTAAAACCTTATACTATAAACCCCTAGGCTTAGGTAGATTTATTAAGAAGTATTTTATTTATAAGAAACTAGGATACTAGTTAACTTACTATTTAATAGAAGAATATAAAAAGTCTAAATAAGAGTTTCTTAATTTAAAGAGAAATAACCTATTTAAATATTACTAGTATAATAATAAAAAAAAGTTTATTTAATATATAATAGATTATAAAAAATAAGATCTTAAACTATAAATATCTAAAGTATATATAAGTAAATAGATTAAAAATAATTATAAAGATTTAAGTAATAAAATATTAATTAATAAAGCTATTTAAATAATATATAATAATAAAATTAATAAAGAAACTAGTAAAAAGATTATATAAAATCTAAAAAACTATATATTTATATATTTTCTCTTTAAAAGTTAAGATATTACGTATATGCCTACCTACGTTTGCTTAAAACCGGTTTAAAACCGGTTTAACACCGGCTCAAAACTAGCTCTAAGGTTTTAATACTAGTTTAAAACCAGTTTCAAGCTGGTTTCAAGGTTTTAACACCGAGTCAACTTAGGTTCAAGGTTCTTAAACCGCTCCGGAGTAGAGCTATAAAACCTATTCGATTATTTAAATTAATTAAGAACTATAGAACTACTTATAAACTACTTACTAATACGCTATAAGCTACTCATAAACCACTTATAAACCACTTAGAAACTACTAGCTAGGGTACACATAACACATGACACACGATCCGATCGCCAAGTCCAAGCCTTATCTGTTCTAGGTTAATTACTTACAATCTATAAGGTTTATATATTGTATTTCTACTTAAACACTATAACAACCTCCCAAAAGTCAAAGAAAAGGTATCGTGTAAAAAGCAATTACGCCAGCAACCATCTGCGCCAATGAGCCAGCAACCATTTGCGCCAGTGAGTCAGCAACCATATATATCTACACAACTCCAAACATAAACGGTGTACATGTGTATGAAGTGTCCCCCGTAAACCAGACCATCCAAACATTATTACAAATATATAAATACAATAACAAAAAAACACAAAGGATATTTATACTAACAAAAAAAGGGAAGGAAATGCTATACCGCGAACAATAATAAAGGCACAAACAATGAACAACAAAAACCACAAACAACAAAAACCACAAACAACAAAAACCACAAACAAAGACATTGGAGTGGGCATATCGTAGTAAGCGGTCCTGTGGGAGCCTTCCACGATCTCAGCTCATTCTTCAATACCTGCGATGATCATAGTCGTAAATGTTGACGTGAAAAGCAAAAATTTGAGGATAAACATAAACATCAAACCGCCACGTTCAGCAACAGCATCTGTAGGAACGGCGTTTCTTTGAAGACTAATAGGATAGTACCAGGTGAAGAAAATGAGTATACCCATCAGTGTATTTGCTATTTGGTTGCGGTCCTGTGGGAGCCTTCCACGATCTCAGCTCATCATTCCGAATCCTCTTCGAGCAGATCACTGCCATTTGGGTTAATGTTGGAGCCGTCTGTCTTATTGCCGTCATTGTCGTCGCCGTGGGTGTTGGCATCGTCCTCGCTGTCGCTAGTTTGTTAGCGGTAGTCATTATCCTCTTCGTCACTGTCCAGGTCGATTGCTGCGTCACGGCTACCATCCTATTTGTCGTTGACATCATTTGAAGTATCCTTGGCTCCTGTCTCCTTATTAATATCATTCTTGGCTCCTATCTCCTCATCTATATCGCTCTCTTCGAAGAAGTCTTTAAAATTAGAATCGTTGTTAGGATCGAGGGATACGCGTTTTTTAGGCCCTGCCACGCTAAGTACATGTCGACGGATCGGAAAGTCGGCGATGGTAATGTCCTTAAACCCTTTAGTAGAATATAGCCTATTAAATACCCCAACAGTATGCGCGTCTGTATACTTATATAGTACATCCACCTTCTCGGCGCGGAGGTTTGCGAGGTATGTATATATATATATTGTCACCGTTATAACTAGAACACAATTAGGGATTATAGAAGCCTTCCATAGGGACACTTACAAGTTAGCCACTCTAGGCCCTTTTTAGTTACTCCTGTCTTACTGTCTCGGATACAGCGTAACGGTACTAAGTAAATATTCTTAGCTATAAAACTAAATATTATTAGCAGCTAGTATTCCTAGAAATCCGCTAAAATAATAGCCTTGATTAGTTTAAAGGAAACGGCCTCGTAGCTACAATTATAGATAGGGTAAGGACGGCGAGCATATTTAGGGGGCTATATATTTTAGACATATTAAATTATAAATTTTCGAGTCTTTTTGAACAGTCTACTCTTCTAATTTTTAATATCCCTCTTAGTCTTAGCGATACCCAACTAACGTAGTATATATTAACTTCTATACAAGCTGTATATATCTTCGGAGGGAGCCTCCTTCGGGAACCCTTTAAGCCGAGCAAGAAAATACTATCGATTTTTAACCTCTAGTCTTTGTAGTACCTCCTCCTCTGACAATGTATATTCAATGACAGGCGTCGGGTTAGGGCTAGAGCTAGACGCAACTAGTAGCATTGTCCTCGGCTCTCCTACTCGAATATGAACCTCGTTTTCCGGAGGCGAGTTTTTGTCCTTGGCAGCTCGACCTACTTTCAATTTTAGCTTTGAGGTCGTCTTCCGGGATGCATTTTGGTCTGCTGGTGGTTTCGCTGCTTTTGCAGCTGGCGCTGGAGCTGGCACTGGAGCTGGCACTGGAGCTGGCACTGGCGCTGGCGCTTGGGATCGTGGTTGGGTCTGGGGTTAGTCTGGTTGAGGCTTGGCTTTGGCCTTGGATTTCGACTTTGCAGAAGACTGAGACTTGGAGATGATCTTGTCATCTTCAGGGCTGGTGGGGAAGGAATCTAAAGAATTGGCAGATAAGGTAGATGAACTCTGTAGGAGGCTTCGTCAGAACACAGCTTTGCTAGAGTGAGAACGGGTCGGCACTTACACGATGTATGTCTATCTGGCTTCCGTTAGTCTCTTGGGGAACTCGGCGGGTTTTCTACACAGATTAATAACATGAAATCAATATCGACATAATATCTTATACCTTCGAGGGCCTAATAGGCGAAGGAGCGTCGTTCTCTAAATCATAGCTAGTATTGTCAATATCCTTCAGTCGCTTACAAGAATAGTTTAATTCGTCTGTAGAACCACCACTCGGAGCCTTGCGCTTCTTGGAAGGTTTGGATACAGCTGGAGGGGTTTCGGTACGATGCTTACGAAACGGTGGGTTGATGGTGCTGGACTTCTTTTTGGGTGGGCGACTCGACACTTGGGACTGGGACTGGGAATCTGCCATGGTTGCAGTACTGCTAAAGGATAAGTACATCATCGTGCATGTTTCATCAGACGACATATTGGCACATAGAACACCTGTAGAGATAAAGATAATAGATTAATGATGTTCGTACCTATGCACCGCCTTATTATACTCTAGACAAACAAACTTTTGCTTTTGCGTCCTCTAACCCGAATACGGTTTCGCTAACGTGGTCGGGCCTATAATCGGACCCACCCCACGTATGGGATACGCCTAAATAGTATAAGAAGTCAATCAGTTCACGAGCGGTTCAAGGTTTGATGGATAGTTGTTTCAAGGTTCGAGTTCCAAGTTCCAAGTTCTAAGTTCTAAGTTGAGGGGTCTGGTAGAGGCTCCCACCAGACCCCTCCTTGCTAAGACTGCAAGGCTACGAGGCTACGAGGCTACTCGAGCATAAGGCGATAAGTCAAAAAAATAATCAACCCCTTAACACCACAACTATACCAACTCTATAACAATAATTACATCAACTTCTCCAACAATAATCAATCTTAAATCACAAACACATCCCTTAATCTTTCTCTATTTACGACCTTATCCGCACCTCTCATCCGCACCCCCCTCTGCGACGTCATCCCTACCCCCGCGACCTCATCCGTACCCCCGCGACCTCATCTACACCCCCCTCTATCACATCCTATTGNATCCGACTACACAGTATGTGGAAGCCTTCCTCGGACCTTTCATTGCTAACAGGCCCAGTGTTATAATGGCTCCTAAGCCGCAAAAGCCCGCTCGCCCACCTGGTGGCCCTCCTCCCGCTCGCCCACCTGGTGGCCCTCCTCCCGTCAACCCACCTCCCGTCAACCCACCCGCTGGCACTCCTGCTGGCACTCCTCCCGTCAACCCACCTCCTGTCAACCCACCTCCCGTCAACCCACCTCCCGTCAACCCACCTCCCGTCAACCCACCTCCCGTCAACCCACCTCCCGTCAACCCACCCGCTGGCACTCCTGCTGGCACTCCTCCCGTCAACCCACCTCCTGTCAACCCACCTGCTGGCACTCCTGCTGGCACTCCTACCCCCAATATTAAGACAGCCCTACGGCCAAGACCACGAGCCATACCACCCAAAAAGCCCGTACAGCTGGGCGATTCATTAGCATCCTCCTCGGCCCAAGGCTCCGGTGTCAACTTCCAGACTAGCCGACCTAGATCGGACATCTTAGCATACCGTAATAGAGCCAATTGCGCCAAGTGGCTGGGCCTGTCTAGCAAAAAGGAGGGAGACGAATTTCTAGAAAGTAAGATGTTTTGTCCCTACTTTGATTTTCTGTTTAATAGGTAGGTACGCGTAAGAATCGCCTGTAATAAGTCTATAAAGGACATATTAAGCAGAGAGGCTGCCGCCGCCGCCTAGGGCCCTATACTAAAGGCAATTCAAGAGTATTTGTTATGTAGTAAGGCTAACGAGGCTACTAAGTTCAGTCGTAGAGATCTAGACATATCTAACTAGACTGAGATTAACGCTTCTATATATACTTTACTTAATTTATAAGAGGCTAATATTAGAAATTGTAAAGGTATGTTCTTTAGAACTTAATTAATAAACGGGGAAGTCGAGGAACGACTATAGATAGGTATTAGACATTATATCTACCTTACTAGTAAGGGGTATAATAGACTAAAGGACAAAGTATTAAGACTATTTTAGCTAGCCCTGCCGCCTATTACTCTTAAAAAACTATATACCTATATATCCTCTACTATTACTTTAGATATTACTATAATATCTATCGATTTACCCTTAAAAAAGTCTTATATAGTTCTACCTATACTACTATTAAAGCCTCCTATAAAGCCCGCCAAAAGCAAAGACCCTGATTTAAATACTTCCTTATTATCTTTAGATAAAGCTTTAAATAAAGAATATAATACGTTCGTAGACGCTTTAGAAGAGTAAGAATAGGATCCTACATTGACCCCTGTAGAGGAGCTACTAAAAACTCGTAATAATAAAGACCCCTTTAATCTTAATACGGATTATAGTCGCTAGAATATTGCCCTTAAGGTAGCTAGAGTATATAATAACTCTACCGCCTTATTAAACTTACAAAATCCCCCTACCCCTAATCTAAAGGCTTTAGTAGAAGAGTAGACCCTGACTTTGGTAGCCTAGGAGCGTGCGACCGAAGGCTTTAATTATAAGATTAACGTACTACTACTACCCTCTAACCATAAAGCTATAGAGATGTTTCGGAACTTGAATTAGTATATTAATAATTAAGACTACTAACTAATATAATATTTAACTTCTTATATATAGTTTAGTCTAAATCTATAGCGACCTCGCCTACCTAGTATACCTATTACCTAAGTCCTAGAGAGCTAGTAGGTAACTAGTCTACGTTGTACCGTCTAAATATAATTAATGTTTAATAGTATAATTAGAGGAGTTCTTCTATATAACGCTACTAGTCTAGGCAAGACCTATACCGCTATTATATATATACTTTGTATAAGTCTATAGAAGCCTTCCTCTAGACTTGTTAGCTAATATCTAATAGACTTACTATATACGTAAGTATTACTATAAAGCCTACCTCTACGAAGTATAGTAATAGCGAACAACTAAAGAAGGACCTTATCCTTGTTACCTAAATTCTTTTCTCCCTTATCTAGTACTCTACCTAGCCAATGTTCTCCTTACCTAGGCTAATATAATTACTAAAGTAGCTCCGGAATTTCAAGTATATATATACTAGGGTAATAACTATACCTCGAACTTTAGTACTACTTCTAAGATCCCTAGTATAGGAAAATACCTAAATAAAAGTAATACTATCTTTAATAAAAACATTATAAAGAACAGTAATATTATTATAATTACTACTTTGTAGACGTACGCTACCCGACATAGCCTAGGTAGATTAAGAAACGCCCGCCTTACGGAAGGGTAGGAGGAGGATAAGGTTAATAAAGACTTTACTACCTAAGACCTCTAGGCTAACTTCTCCCTTTATAGTTATTAGTTATAAGTATATATCGACAAGGTCTATTTAATCAAGAACCTAAAGACCGGCCTAGCGATCGCTATTAAATAGACTAGTTGTCGTATATACTTTTATATATCCGCTTTAGTTATATTTAATAGTATTAGTAACTAGAATAGATATACCCAGATCTTTACTATTAGAGACTCGTTATAGGCGCCTAAAAATCTTATAAAATAGTAGATTAGTCCAGATAAGAATCCCTTCCGCCTATATAATAACTACCTAGCCGCTATTCTACGTCTTATACTACACGCTTCTAAGTAGTAGTTAACGAACACCTGTATTACTAGCGTCGAAAACTAGGGATTTTATCTCCGGGCTATCTTTCGCCTAATTATAATTAGGCGGACATATATGTCTACTAATCCTACTATCCCTACTTAGGTAATCGGTAAAAAAATCGCTAACTTATATATTAGAACCCTCTAATATAGTTTTACTAATAAAGAGATAGACATATACTAGTTATAGTCTTTATAACTAATAAAAAAATTAATATTCCCTCTATAGGATAGTAAGATCGGCTAGAATCGAGCCTATTATCGGATACTACTCCTAATCTTAACATGGCTCGGCTTTAAATATATTAGTAAGGAAGTACTAGCGGATTCTCTTCCTTAGTAGAAGGCTTCTCCTAAGCTTCTATATCACCTACTAAAGACCTTATATAATACTTATATAGTAGCTAGAGATAAGCCCTTATTTGTTATACCCTCCGAAGATAATAAGTATAATTAATTAGCCGCGGCGTACTAGGGTAGTACGAAGGTACGGATATTACTATAGGTCCTAGTAGAACTAGTTATTCTACGTAAGAAAAAGATTATTATATTCTACGCTATACCTACGATATAAATTCTGGTCCTCGCTATCTACTAGACTCTATATATATCGGCCGGGTATTATTCTTCTAATTTATCCCTCTAGGATCGTAAGGCGATAGTAAAAGAGTTTAACGAATCGCTTAATACTATGTTTGTCTTTATTACGTCTTATACCGTCGGGTCTATATCTATTAATTTATAACGACGCTATTACTATATAATTTAGTTTAATCCCTCTCTAAACCGTGGCTACGATATTTAGGAATTTAGTCGAGCGTAGCGGGTTAGATAGCGATTTAATATAGAGGGTTTCGTTATTTACGTCCCTGGTACTATTTATAGTATCGCTACTACTAATAATATTAAGAAGGCTATCCCCGGGTATATTATAGAACTTAACATTAACGTTCATCTAGACTCGTTATATTAGAGCTAGTATAACCCTACTACGTAATATATTATTTAGCCTTTCTATATATACAATAGCCTTCTACTCCTAAAATCTAACCTACGAGTCCCTCTTAATTAGCCTATAATAGGCCTTAAAGAGATAGCCTTCTATATCCTACATACTAGTAGTAGAAAAGTTATTAAATTTAAGGACCCTAAGGGCGAATAGATTAAAGAAGACCTTAACTATAGAGTAGTAGCCCTAGAGCCTGATCCCGTTAGTAATTAGTATATGGATAGATAGATAGATAGTCGGTATCGCGATAGTAGGTAGAGGGAGCCTCCCTCGTGGTGTAAATAGGTAGCTATTATATATAGTCCCTTTCCACGGTAGGGGGTACTCTGGCGTTTAGGCGTTCTTTTTTTTTTAACAATACCCAGGGGTTTCTTTTTTTTGCTTTTGTACAATACCTAGGGGTTTCTTTTTTTTTTGCTTTTTTTTATCTTTCATCGACACCTCTATAGATCTTCATTTCTTTTGTTTATCGACACCTCTACAGATCTTCATTTCTTTTGTTCATCGATACCTCTACGGATCTTTATTTCTTTTGTTCAATTTTCACACCTCTACGGAATCTTTTTCTTTTGTTCAACACACCTCTACAGAATCTTTTTCTTTTGTTATTTTGTATTGCCTAGCTATACTGGGTAGGAGTCCTTTTTTATTGTGTTCTATACCCGAAGAGCGGGGTTTTTTTAATAGGCTATTACTCTGCTTATTTTTTCCCTAGCTTAGGCAATTATTTGTAATTAGAACCTTAATTAAAAATCGCGTTACGAAAAGGACTTGATAATATAACCTTGTGAGTTTTTGTAATTTTAGGGTAATATTGTTCCGTTGCCGGTAGCTAGCTAGCGGGGGAGCCTTCCTCAGCACCGCCGCCCAACGACACTCGAATATTCTAACAGTACTCGAACATTAACCCCATTACAAATCGTATTATACCCTTGAAACAACTACTAAGATAGTCCGCAGACAGTTATCTAGCCGCCTGATTGTTGTACGCTATATAGCAGCTCCTGAGCACGAAGAACCTAAGCACGAAGAACCTCAGTCTAGCCAAGCACCAGAAGACCAACAAGAGTACGGCTCTAACGATGTATTAAATAATGACGACTAGGACAACATTCACATGGCAGATACTAGGGATGCACATACTAGCAGTTTCCCGCAGCAGGACGAGTTCCACGGTAGCCCTCAGATGCTATTATATGATAAGGGTGCTTCCGGAGATTCGGCTATGGACTATGACTATACAGATCAGCCCTACAAAACCTATAACTATCAATCTTCGGTTAAGCATATATCCCCTATCAACTCTTCACAGGTTCAGCTTACTAAATCTGGGCAAGCTGAATCTGGGCATTACGACCACTCCCCACAGGAACCCGACCAAATAGATGACGGACCAGGCAGCATAGACCACAAGAGCAGTTGGTTCTCACAGCTTAAGGAAGCCCCCGCAGATAACACTACCCCTCGTAATACTATAAGATTTCGCTATACCCTTGTTATATATACTTTTAACTAACTAGTTAAATAGGACAGCCTTTTAGCCCTGCTAGAAACAGCCGTTCTATAGTATATATATACCGTAGATCTAACCGATTCCGCCAAGGATAGTAAAGATATAGGTAGGGGTAAAATATAGGATAATATCGACTAATCTAGTAGTAATAGTTCTAATAAAGGTTCTATTAGGCTAACTTTAGTAGAGTTAGTAGCCTTATATACTATACCGTCTTCTAATCCGGACATAGAAATAGTATAGAACCAGATAAGTGATAGACCCCTCTCTATCCCCTATATAGCATTCGCTCTATTCTTTAAGTTAGCTTATATATCGCGGGAGGACTACTGTTAGTTTCGAGAGGTCTAGAATCTGGTAGAGCGGATGAAGCCTCCTATAGTACATGATAACATAGCAGACAGATTCCAGCTCCCTTTGAAACTCGATATACTAAAGCAAATATTACAAGGTACTATTCTAATAATTAGGATATGGCGAAAGATAGTCATAGTAACGCTTAAGAAGAATCCGACTCTAGCAGGAGGGAATAAGGCTGGTGAGTAGACTAAGAGAAAGAAGAAAGTTAAGATCTAGTACTAGCAATAGTACTACTGGTATAATACTGTTAACCTTACTACTAAAATCCTTAGTACTACTAAGATTATAGATAAGATATACTTTAGTATAGCTCTATATATAGACAACCCTATTAAGTTCTAGTATTCCAGGTCCTAGGGGTCTTTAGCGCTAATAACATTTAGAGAATTTGCGTATACGATAGATAGTAAGATTATTATTCCTAGTAATATTATTTAACTTTCCGCCCTCAAAACCTATCACGGCTAGACTTTTATATATAGGAGAGTAATATTTGTTAGACAAGATATAAGATCTAATACCCTAGTACTAGGTAATATTGTTGTAACTCTATAGCTAGTATTGTTAGTTAAGCGTCTGTTAAGGAAAATAACAGATTTCAATAACGTATGGACTATCGGCGGTTTAGAGCTAGTGCTGATTATTAAGCAGTTAGAGGTCCCCCAGTCTCTTATATTAACGCACATTTTAGTAGACATGGATTGGGAATTCGATCCCAAGGACCGTTCCACTCATGTACCAGCCGACCCAGAGGAAGGCTTCTACATTAGATATATCATTAGTATTATTGATATTACATACAAGGCAATTAGGTTTATAGAACTAATAAGAGGAGATTTGGAGGTCCTTGTGTTCGGGCGGGACTCTATAGAATTATTTGCCGCAAAACTGTCTTATTGTTATATGTCTTTGCTGTTCATCCTCTTTATAGATGACTTTAGCGTCTATCGAAATTATTACAAGGCCCTTAAGGGGTTTTATATTATACTAGTAGCTTTATTGTACAAGGACAGAAGAAGTCCGAGTAACGAATTTACGCTAACCCTGGGTCCCTACGGTACAATACTAGGAGACATCTGTTATAATATGTAGGCAAATCTGGACCAGTTAGCCCGAGGGGTTATAGTTGTTATTAATAACAAGGAGGTATTGATTAAAGGCTTCCCTATTATATTAACAGGTGATATACCACAGATATTAGTGCTTTCGGGCTTTATATACCATAGCGCTAACGTCGGGTATTATGTATACTTTGTTACTATAGATAAGAGGGACAACCTAGACTTAGTTAGCATATAATAATATTACTTTAATACTTTATTCTTATAGGACCAAGGTCGGCGAATTCGAAATTACAAGGATCGTAAGGTATTCTTTTCTCGCCTAGGTATACGGAAGGAGGCTCCCTTAATTCTTAGTATTATACCGCACCTAGATTTAATCCTAGGGAGAGGATACGATATCCCTTACTCGGAGTAGAAGGGTATTAGGCGTATTATACTAAAAATTCTTCTTACTAACATTTTAATAAAGGCTAGTACTATTAAATTTATTAAACATATGTAGGAATTCCCCTTTCCGCCTAATTAGCCTTGAATTTAAAGTCCTTTATATTTATTCTTGTGGTTGTTATTAGAGACTAGGCGAGCTCTACTCATTCTACCACTGCTTCTACGCTACCACGTAAAGAAGATATAGTTCAAGCTAAGTTTTACGTAGACAGTATCTCGGCAGGTTAACAACGGTCATATGTTACTATTAGATTATATAACTACACTTTAGGGTATCGCTAAGTTATATTTTATTATTACTAAAGCTATAGTTGTTACCGGATCTAGGGTGTGCTATTCGAAGTAGAGCGAAGTCGCTTGGTTTATTAAGTATTCTCGATTAAGTTACCTTCTTCTTATCGAATGCGTATTAACCAAAAAAAACACTGTATTAACATATAATAACGCTGATGCTAATACTAACACAGGGGATATAGAAGATATACACCGGATAATCCAACAGTATATCGAGTATAAGGAGGAACTTAAGGCTAAGATTAAGGCTAAGAACAAGGCTAAAGGTAAAGACGACAAGGAAAGTAATAAAGAAGCTTTACTACCGCCATTCCCGGATATCACCCTACTTCTACTAAGGCGTATCAGGAAAATCACAGACCTTGTTTCCGACTATACGTCCTCGCCTTTGCCTATAGAACCCTCGATCGGCTAGCAAACACGATTTAACAACTCTTCTAATACTAACAATGGTAGAAGTCTCCCTTAACATAGTCGCCTAATACCTCCACCGTCGCTAACGTTAAATGGTAAGAAGAAGAAGAAGAGGAAACTGTTGACTAAATAGCAGAAGTATTATAAACTCCTAAACTTTCATATAGGCACACATCTAGTACAAAACGCCTTCGAATATGAACACCTTATAAACGTGAACGTACTTACAAGAGAATTAAAACATACGTAAGTGCTTCTGTTGCTAATATAATAATGCTAATTGGGCCACAGGCAATAGAAGAAGTAGGCCGACGCCGTATTACCCTTAAATCTTATAGTATATCTTTTTGCCAAAGACAATATAGGACAATCTATACGCGTAGGTCTTACAAGCGCATAGACCAAAGACTTTCCCGATCTAAACGAACATCTTATACATATTAAAACTCATTGCCTACGCCTGGTGAATACATTTGTGCCCCCATCGGAGCGAGCGGACGCGGACGCAGCAGACAACGACGAGGTTACTAATATCAAGGGTAGTACCTCACATATATATATTCGCGCAGACAGGAAAGGGTATATAGTAAAGCCTACTCTTGTATCTATATACGGGATCCTTAAATTAGGCAATCTATTATCTATAGATAAGGACATAATCTTAATAGGTGAGTTTATAGAAGCTTTCTATAAGGAGTATAGATTAAACAACGTGTCTTTTACTGCCTAAGATCGAATCAGCTGGTACTAACAGGTCTCCTTTAACTTTAATAACAAGCGATAGACATTTAATACTAGGGACTTTGTCAAATCGGACGAGATTATCTGCCAGATATACTAGGTTATTATAGTAAGATATTAAGAACACAGGTACGTCTTTTTATTATTAGTCTATACATAACTAGTGTCTTGCGATGCCGATCCTATGTTAAAGATGAGCGTATATATAACAACAAATGACATTGTAATCCGAGGACTTAGAGGCTTTAAGAAGAAGAAAGAGTATATGATACTAGTACCGAAGGATAGACTATGGACAGAACAAGACAATAGACAGTATAGGCAGATATTCCTCGAGTATTACTGGAATCTTGATTTCATATAACATGCCTTACACAAATCCTTACACGAATCCTCACACGAATCCTCACACGAATCCTTAACACGAATCCTTAACACGAATCCTCAACACGAATCCTCAACACGAATCCTCAACACGAATCATGCCTCACACGAATCATGCCTCACACGAATCCTGCCTCACACGAATCCTCTACACGATACCTGCCTTCACCTTCTCTCCATCGGTCAAATAAATAAACACAAAATCGATCTACACATATCTTCAGCGGTATATTGGTGTATGTGGGGGACACTAGGAAAGCTCTCCTATTTGACAACCCAATGCGAGGAAGCCTCCAGCAGAATGGCACATCGGCAGTTGCAGTTGCTGCTGCTACAGTTGCTGCAGTTGCTGTAGTTGCTGCTACTGCAGTTGCTGCTGCAGTTGCTGTTGCTGCAGTTGCTGTTGCTGCAGTTGCTGTTGCTGCAGTTGTTGTTGTTGCAGTTGTTGTTGTTGTTGTTGCTGTTTCTGTTGCTGGTGCTGTTGCTGTTGCTGTTGCTGGTGCTGTTGCTGGTGCTGTTGCTGTTGCTGTTGCTGCTGCGTTGGTGGGTTAGGTAGGTTGTAGGTTGGTGGTCATTTGAAGGTGAGGTAGAAAGGACAGGCACAAGTGAATATGGCGTTTGGTAGCTAGATAGGAATTGGGAATTGGAGTCATTTCAAGTACAGCTGTAATCGTGCTATGCGTTGTGTGAGTAGTCCGAGTGGTTCATAGATCAGGAAGAGTTTATGGTATCTAAACCCCTTGGACTACTCCTGAGCCTTGAACTTTTCAAGGAGTTATGGAATCGGAGCGGTTTTGACACCAAGTTAAAATGGTTTTAATATAGTTCTGAAACTAACTCAAAACTAGTAAACCGCTCATGAACTGCTTATAATACGGTTCTAGAGCTGAGTTGAAACCAGCTCAAAACCACTGAACAGCTCATGAACTGCTCATTATACGGTTCTAGAGCTGAGTTGAAACCAGCTCAAAACCACTGAACAGCTCATGAACTGCTCATCATACGGTTCTGGAAGCTGAGTTGAAACCAGCTCAAAACTACTGAACCGCTCATGAACTACTTATAATACGGTTCGACTCTAGGCTTGACACCGGTGTTAACACTAGAGTTAAACCTGTGTTAACTCGGTTTTGAGCAGATTACGAGTTGGCAGTACAGTAAATATATAAAAGAATATAAAGATATCTTTATATACTTTACTAATCCTTTTACTAACTAAAAGAAATATAGTTCTAGATTCTTCTTTAGTATTCTTATTAATATAAGAGCTACTAATATATACTTTATTAGATATAATTAATATTTTATATACTTTACTTTATATAAGATATAAATAAATACTTTTATAACTAATAAAATAAGAATTAAATTTAATATTAGTAAAAGTTTAAAGAACCTTAGATTAATTAATATACTAACTTTAGTTAGTACTATTTAATTCTTTATATTACTAATAGATATACTATTCTTATTTTACTTAGCTAATATAAATAGAATTAAAGTTATATTTAATAATCTAAAAAATAAACTAGTAATAAAGAATAGTAAAGAAGTTCTTATATTTAAGAGATATAAATATACTTTCTTTTTTATAAAGTATAAAGATTAACCTAATATATTTATATACTTATAGTAAAACTAATAAATTAATAGACTTTTTATAGAAGTAGATCTATAATAGTTATATTAAAGATTTAGTTACTTATTTATTTTTTAATTAGCTAAAATCTTAAGATATATAGGTTATAAAGTAGACTTTAACTTTTTAAGGTTTATAAGTAAGTTTTATAAGTATTATTAACTTTATAGAAAGTCTTTTAGTAGATTTAAGTTTACTATTTATAATAATTATAAGTTTAATTATAATATTTATATTAATATACTTTAAGTTAATAACTATAATATTTTTTATTATATAAATAAAATAACTAGATTCTAAATAGCTAAATAGCTCTCTAACTTTTATATAAAGACTACTTAGAGGTTATTCTAAGAAATATAAGTTAATATTTACCTTAGACTACTAGATCTTATTACTTATAATTAAAATATAGATTTTACTAGTAAAGAGTTTAAGTTATATACTAAAACTCTTAGTATAACTATAGTTACTATACTTACTAAAGTATATTACTTAGTTAGTAAAATTAAATAGTATTATAGCCTACTTTAAAGAGTATATAAAATACTTAATATAAAGCTACTTATATTATAAAGTAATACTAAGCTATAAATAGTAGTAAAAGCTATTAATAATTTAGCTAGTCTAAATAGATTAATTCTAACTTTACTAGTATTTAAAGCGCTTCCTTATATAACTAATAAAGAACTATTTATAGCTAATTATTTATAATATATTATTATTATACTAAAAGTAATAAAAGATCTTAGAAATCTATATACTAAATATTAAGTAAAAGAAGTACTAAGAATAAAGAATAGCCTTTTAAATAGTAATATTTATAAGCTTCTTATAAGATATTTAGTAAGAGTATAAAGAGCTATAACTAAATTAGGAAAGTAGACTAGGATATATAAGCTTATTAAAGTTAAAGGTAAAGATATAACTTTTAATAATAATAGAATAGAAACTACTATTTACTTTACTTTAATTAAACCTTTTTATAAAAATAACTTTAAAAAAGAAAATAATTAAGATTATTAGAGTTTAATATAAATACTACTAGAAAATAATAAATAAAGATCTTAAAACTCTTAGTAAAAGTAATATTAAGACTTTATAATACTAGAAAGAAACCTTTAACTTTAACTACCTTTTATATTTAAACTATAATAATAAGTACTACTACTAAAGAAAGATAAAGGATAACCTAGGAAATATTTACTATTATATATTATAGTACTTATAAATAAGATTAACTCTAAATTATAGATCTTAGATTATAATAAATCTTATACTTAGAATAATAATAATACTTATATTTAAATAGTAAGAGTTAATTTATTAAAAGATATTAATATTTATTTAGTATTTAAGAATATTAAATTAATAAAAGAAAAGATAGTAATAAATAACCTTAAAATTATAAGATTAATAAATAAATAAGCTATTAAAGCTATTAATAAAAATAATATTTTATATAGTATATAAATCTTTAATTTAAAATTTATTTAAAAACTAAGAAATAAAAATACTTTATAAAAGTATATTAAGTTATATTTAGTAATTTAAGTATAAAGTAATAAAGAGAAATCTTATATTCTTATAAAGTCTCCTATTATATAAAGAGTTAGCTAGTAACTAATTCTTATACTATTTATTATACTTAGCTTTAATAACTTTAGTATATACTTAAAAGATATTATATAAGCCTATACCTAGTCTTTTATAGAACTAAATTAATATTTTTATACTCGACTACTATAAAACCTACTTTAACTATAATAGAATAAAAAAGTACTACTTATAAAGAAGCTATAGTATAGAGTTTTAAAGGTAGGTAATTACTAGTATAAAATATATCTTAAATTCTATATAAACTAATTAAAATATAAGATATTAATATTTAACTTATACTTATTATATACTTATAAAAATAAAGCTTTTAGTATTATTATTTTATAAACTAATAATACTTTAATTCTTATAAATAAAAACTTTATATAATAAGAAGAAGATAAATTAGCTAAAGCTAATTTTATAGTAAAACCTTAAGAGTAATTATTAACTAGCTATCTTATTAAGTTTAATAGTAGACTAATTACTATATTTACTAATAAAACTCTATTACTTATATAGTATAAATAAGTAGAGTAACTAAAGTAAGTATAAAATAAACTCTTAGATTTATATAATATATATAATAAAGTTTAAGAGAACCTAATACTATAAAAGTAGTATAAATCCTAATAAGCTTATAGAGTATATTTAGCTACTATATTATAACTAGAGGTAGTATTCGATCTCTCTTAGATAATATAAATAATAGACCCTTAGAAAGAGGATATTAACTTATTAAATAAATATTTAAAGTAAATAAAAAATAATACTAACTAAGAGATTAATTATATTAAACTAAATTAAAAGATACTAAAGCTTATTCTCTTTATAAATAGAGCTTTTATAAACCTAAAAGATCTTACTTTATAAATTAAATATATTCTAATTTTAAAGAATAGAAATAATAAAGTAAACCTTATCTACTAGAGTTCTACTAAATATAAATAAGTAATAAGGAGTATATTAGTATCTAAATTATATATTTTAAGTAATAGATTTAATATAATAATATCTATTAAAATAATAATCTATAAGATACTCTTTAATAACTTAATTCTACTTAAAGTTTATATAGATTTAAAGTTACTATATAATTATATTATAAAACTTAGTATAATAAAAGAGAAGAGGCTTATAGTAGACCTTTTAGTACTATAAGAGGGATTTAAAAGGTATAAAATTAACTATTTACTATAGATTAAAATAAACTTAAACCTATCTAATATAATAACTAAATCGAAGTATAATAACGTACTTAAGTTATTTATTAATATAAATATAGTCTATTATTTAGCTAATAAATAGGTAGAAAGAACTATAAAAAAGGAAGTACTAGCTAAGGAAAAGGTAAATTAATAATAATAGGTTTTTCTTATCTTATTTTTATATTATTTTAATTATTTTAAAGAGGTACTAGTATTAGTATATTTATACTCCTAGTAGGATAGGATATTTAAAGTTTATTATATAAGACGAACTATCTAAGACAACTATATAATACTATATATCCTTAGCTAGAGAACTATACTCTTTTAGACCCTTATACGAAATATAAACTAATAATACTATCTTATATTACCTTATTATTATAGTAAAACTAATAATTAATTATTCGCTTATTCGATTACGTAAAGGTAAGAGCGCCTAGGGTTATAACCTATTAATTATAATAAAATATAAATAAGTAAATGTTTAATTATTTAATATATAAATAAAGGGATATTTAATTAATTATTATAAAAGCGTTTAAGGTTATTATTATTAAGTAAATATAAAACTAATTAAAAATAATCGATTTACTTATTTAATAGCTATAAGGGTCCTTATCTATATATAGATATCTCTATTAGTATTTAAAGGCCTACCCTTTATTAGAGTATATATCTTCGAACGAACGTTTAGCGCGTTTAACGTATATATTTAACGTATATATTCGTAGTTCTTCGAATATTTAATATAAATAATCGAAACTCTAGTTAAATATTCGACGGTCCTTCGACTTTTATTTAGTATATACTTATTATATATAAATTATATAACCGCTATTAGTATTAATATTTTAATATTTAAGACCCCTTTATAAATATAATAAATAGATAATATATTCGAATATTAAGAAGAAGTTAAATTAACTTCTAAACGAAAGAAAAGAGTAGTTCTTACTTCCTATAATAAACTTAAAACCTTTATTAAATATAAAGTTAAAAAATATATAAATAAAATAAAAGTAGAAATATAGTTATATAATAGATTTTAAATAGATTTTTAAAAATAGTAAAGAGGTTAGTAGCTTATATTATTTTAAATAGTAAGTATATAAGATATAAGAGATATCTTATATAATAAAGGGACTAATATTAAAATAAAAGATAATAATAAGAAGGTACTACTAGCGAATTAAGTTTTAAAAAGTTTATAAAACTTTAAATCTATAGAACTATAGTATAATAAGGATTTATAAGATATATAAATTAGTAGGTTATTAATAAAGATATTTTAGAGATATTATAAGACTACTATAGTATTATTTATATAATATTTCTTAAAAGACTATAAAAGATCTTAAGTAAATTTAAAAGAACTAAGTAGTATATTTTTATTTAAAAGTATAAATGTTTAAAGAGTAATTAAAAATAAAATAGTCTTAATTCTTCTAAAGCTAAAAATATTACTAAATAAAATACTACTATAAAACGTTCTACTTTTATTATTAATACTAAGAAACCTAGAATAAATACTACTTCTATTATTAATTATATTAAGCTAGCCTATAGTATTATAAGTTATTTTACTATTTATTCTACTAAAGATAGTACTTCTATTACTACTAATAAAAGTATAATAAGTTATACTAGGTTCTTATTTAAATCTATACTAAGTATCTAAAACTAACTCTAAACCTACTAAACCCTTCTTTAAAATACCTTTATATAATAGTACTAAAACTAGTATTAAATATACTATTAACTATTAGAATCTAAGTTTCCTAGTATTCGAACTAAATAAATAGTAATTAGTACTAGTACTAGTAATATAATAAGTAATTATATTTTATATTTAGCTAAATAATATAGTTAATAAATATATAAAATAACTTAACTTTTCTATACTAGTAACTACTACTACTAGCTATTAATACTATTATTCTAATACTAGTCTCTAAAAAAGTTAATAAGTTCTTTTAAAATACTTAGACTTTAAAGTTTAAGAAAGAAATAACTATATTAATAAAGTAATACTATAATAATATAAATAAGTTTAGTAGTACTAGAAATAACTTTTTACTTAAACTTTATACCTTTTATAATAATATTATAAGTTATAGAATACTAATTAATAAATAATTAATCGCTCTACTAATTTCTATAAAACCTATATTTAAACTCTTTTAACTAAGTCTTTAATTTAAGAGGCTTATACTATAATATAAAAGTAATTTAAAGGTTTTAAATATTAAATATACCTTTTAGTAAAATAGAACTTATTTAACCTTAATAAAATAAAAGAGTAAAATCTTAATTAAATATACTTCTAATATTCTAATATAATATTAAATAAAACAAAAGAGATTTAATACTAACTTACTTCTAGTCTTTAAAATACTAATATATTATATAATTAATTAATACTAGTATACTATTATTATTATATAAATATTAAGTAAATACTTAGTATAAGTAATAGTATATATAAGGTAGCCTTTAGGGCTTAAACCTAGTACCTTAGTATAGCTATATAATAGTAGATACCTATAACCTTTACTTAATATATATATTTTAATAGTTAAATATAATACTATTCTATTTATATTAATACTTTATCTAGACTTTTTATTAGAGTTAAACTAATACTAATTAGTAAGCGCGTATAGATTAGATAACTCTCTATAATATAAGTATTATATACTATTATAATATTATTATTATATCTTAAGTTATTAAAAGTATAATCTTATTTTATAAAGAGATTACTTTAATAGATTAAGGTAAATTCTCTAGAATAGGTATTAATATTATACTATTATAACTAGGTATTTCTTAGTATTTATCTAGCCTATAATCTATAGTTAAATACTACTTCCTAGTATTTACTTAATTTATAGCCCTTTATATTCCTTAAAACTAGTTATAATACTAGTACTTATTAGAATAGATCACGTGCCCTACACCTAATCCTATTAATAACTATATACTAAGGGGCCTAGCCGAGGGCTAAGGAGCTTTACCGAGGACTAAGGGCTTAGCTAAAAGCTAAATAAGTACCGAAAGTCTTAGCCTAAGGTTACCGGAGGCTTAGCCTAAACCTACCGGAGGCTTAGCCTAAACCTACCGGAGTCTTAGGTTTACTAAGCGTGTTTCGACCGCGTATTTCGNATATATATATAGCTAGTACCGCCTATAGTTATTAGATAAGTTAAACATATATTCTAACCTTACTACTCGATCACTTAACTAAATATTTACTAAACGCTAGTATAATTATTTATATCCTTTATAAATATCCCTTTTATAGTACTAAGGTTTCTTTAAAAACTACTTTAAAAATACTATTAAAATAATACTAAATTTACTCTAGAATTACTACTTAATCTACTAGTATATTTTATAAATTATAACTCTAGATATATATATAATTAAGTATACTAGCTCTTATATAATAATACTACTACTACTTTATACCTAGTACTTTATACTTATTAAGTACTTTTTTACTATTCTACTATTATACTAGAGGTAGACTTCTAGGATTTTAAATTATAATAAATAATATATATACTTTAATAATTATATTAAATAAAGATATTAGCGCTTTAAATATAAGAGACCCTTCTAATAGTTCTAATATAGTTTTAGATAATATAATACTATTTATATATATTAATACTATTTATATATATTAATAAGAAAATATATAAGTATTTAGTAAAAGAGGTAAAGAATAAAGATTTATATAATATTTTCTTTAAAGACTTTAAAGAATAAACTTATATAAAATTCTAGTATATTATAAAACCTACCTTAGATAAGTTATATAATACTTTAAAATATTATAATATATAGGTTAAAAAGAATTATTAAGTTAGTATAATCTAATTACTCTTAAATATATAAAGATTATAGTTAAAAGTAATATTAGTTATACTCTATTTAGTAAGTATACCCTATAGAAGTACTCTAAAAGAGGCTATAAGTACCCTAAAGAGATCTTTAGGCTTAAAATCTACTATATTTTAGTAATTAATCTACTATATATATAGGGTATCTAAGGGCCCTCCTAAGCGACGAGTATATAGAGAGCCGAGCTAGCCCCTTTACTTTACCCCTATTATAGGCCTATAGGCCCCTCTAGAAACCCCCTAGTATTAATTAAACCTTAATTATAGGGGTTTTCTAGCTAATTAGGGCCTTAGATTTAGGGTATAGGCTCTAAATAGTAGATAACTAATATAACTTTTAATTACGTTCTCTATACTTAATAAAGAATATACTATACTATAGAAATATAATAAGATTATAAGAATATACTTTAATTAAAAGATAAGATCTACTTTATTTAATTACTATATAGTAAATAAGTTTAAATTTAAAGCTTAGGGCTTTACTTAATAAAATCTACTATTTCTATTCCCTTTACCTAGTAAAGTACCTAGTAGTCTTAGTATAAAACTAAGTATACTAATAAGTAAATACTTTATAAGAAGTTTCTTAAGTTATACTTTATTAGAAAGCCTATAAAGAACTTACTAATTACTTTACTAGCCTCTAGTAAAAATACTATAAGAGACTTACTAGTACTATCTATTTTACTATCTATTAATCTAAAACCTACTAGTATAAATACTATTAAAGATCTTTTTATTCTATTACCTTTAAAAGTAAATCTAATAAATGTTTATAACTATACTAGTTATACTTTTAAGAATATTACTTTAAAGTATATTATATAAAATATATAGTTTACCTAAAATATATAGTAATTTAGAAGACTACTATTACTATTTCTACTAGTTCTATTATTAAATTTATAAATAGTATTTTACTAATAGCTAGTTCCTTTAGTATATTAACTCTAATACTTTAGTATAAATCTAGTTTAACTACTACTACCTTTAGTAGCTACTATAAATAACTTAATACTTTAAATACTAATAAAGTTATATATATTAGATATAAAATATAGTAAATCTTTAGATATATTTATATATAGATTAAATATATTTTATAATATAGTAGAATATTATAGTATTAAGGAAAGTAGTTTTTTAAAGGTATTTTTAATTATACTAAAAGGGAATACTTCTAACTACTACTACTAATAACTCTTTAAACGTTTATATCTTACTTTTATAGATATTATATAAGCTATCTAGAATTACTTTAAGGATAGTAATTATAAGAGATATATTTAGAATAAATAAGAGAAATATACTTTTAAATATATTAAAGTTAAATACTCTTAAAAGTCTACTTTAAAGTATTTTAAGATCTTATTTAATAAGATATAAGAACTATAATATAGACTAAGTAAACTACTTTAAAGTAAGGAGAACTTTTATAATAATATCCTTTATACTACTTATAATAACCTTAAATACTCTATAATTATTATAAATATAAATATATTAATATTACTACCTATAAGAATATAAATTAACCTAAAGCTATATATACTATAAAAACTATAATACTAGCTTCTAAGGTATTAAAAGTACTAAAGACTTTTAATATAAACCTTACTAAGACTCTATAAACCCTCTATATAAATTATATATATTATAAAACTACTATTACTAAATTTTAGAATATATATAATAAGAAGTATTATATTTATAAGAAGGTTAGTTATTAGTCTACTAATTACTCTAAATCTAAGTAAAAGATAATAAAGAATAAGTAGTAGAATTAATATAAGAGAAAATATATAAAGATTATAGTTAAAAGTAATATTAGTTATATTCTATTTAGTAAGTATATCTTATAGGAGTACTCTAAAAGAGGCTATAAGTACTCTAAAGAGATCTTTAGGCCTTAAATCTACTATATTTTAGCGACTAATCCGCTATATATATAGGGTATCTAAGGGCTCTCCTAAGTAATAAGTATATATAGAGAGCTAAGCTAGCCCCTTTACTTTACCCCTACTAATACTCTATTATAGGCCTATAGGCCCCTCTAGAACGCCTCTAGTATTAATTAAACCTTAATTATAGAGGTCTTCTAGCTAATTAGAGGCTTAGATTCAGGGTATAGGCCCTAAATAGTAGATAACTAACTTAACTTTTAACCGCGATCTTTATACTAAGAATAATAAAGAGAATATTAACTATAATAGTTAATATTATATTTTTATTATAAGTATAAAAGGAATAAAAGATAAATATTAAGCTACTTAGACTCTATTTATTATAAGCTATAATTTATTATCTAATAATAATAATATATTATTATAATTATTAGATTTAAATAATAATAAACTAGTATAAATAAATCTAATAGAAAGCTATAATATTATAGAATTACTTAATAATAAGAACTCTAGATAGCTTATTAACTACTTAAATAATACTTCTTACTTATACTAAATAGGTTTCGATTCTATAGAACTACTAAGAGTACTATTAGCTAGTAAGAAATTAACTCTAAATAAATATTAAAGATCTAAGTACTTTTATAGTATATTAATTAATATAAGAGCTATAATATATAACTCTATAGAATATAATTAATATAAGGTATATAATATTATATATTACTACTTAAGCTAAGTATAATTACTATTTAATTTAATATTAGAAAGTCTATTATAATAAATATTATAATAATAAATATTTCTCTTAGATAAATTAACTTTAATATATTTAAAATCGAACTACTATTTATATTATACTTATAAGAGTTAAATAAATATAAAATAAGATTTAATAACCTAATAAACTTTATAATATACTATAATAAAATAAAGATTCCTATTATATATTAATTAGAATACCCTTTTATAATATAGAAATAAGCTTTATATAACTTTATAAAGTAATACCTAAGAGTTCTAATAAAGACTAAATTATATTAACTTTATAAGTAATTTAACTATTTATTTATCCCTTAATTATAGCGAGTTTTTTTTAAAAAAAAAGGTAGATTTAAATATACTTATAAAATTAATAAAGTACTATAAGTACTATTAAAAGTATAAATAATTACTATATAAATTCTACTTTACTTTAAAGGAAAATAAGAACTTTAACTATATTATTTATATAAATATCTTCTTTATTTCAAATAAGCTTATCCTTTATATAATTAATAAAACTATAGGTTAGAATACTATATATTAGCTAAAGAATATATTAGTAAAATATATTTAGGAAATAATAAGTAAATATTAGATTTATATACTTCTAGAACCTATAAATAAATATACTTATTACTAATATAAGTAAAAACTTTATATTTAAATAGTTTACTTTATATATAAATACCCTTAGTATTAAAGTTAAAGCTATATTTATTAAAGTATATAATTTAATTAAACTAATTAAATAGTACTATAACCTACTTTAATATACCTATAATATTTTAATTAAAGAGATTCTAGACCTACCTAAGAATATTATACTATAAATAGTAGTAAAAGCTTTAAATAGTACTATTAGACCTAATAGACTTATACTAACTCTATTAGTTTTAGAGTATATCTAAAGATAGTAGACTATAAAATACTATTAATTATAATTACTTAATATTCTATTATACTTATAAAGGTAATAATAGAAGTATATAAGATTAAAGTAAGATAATAAGTTAATAAACTACTTAATACTAGAAATTAACCTATAAATATAATTAAGGATTTACCTCTTAGTTTAAAGGTTTAGGTTTAGTATAAGTATAATAAGTAGTAGAGACTATATATTTTATAAGAATAAAATAATAAAAATATAATTATTAAGATTAATAATAAGCTTATTAAGTTTTAATTTATAGTTATTAAACCTAGATATATAGATTAAGATACTACTAAACTTAATAACCCTTCTATTAAGCCTAGTAACGTTATAGAGTACTCTAAAGACTACGAACCTAATAATAATTCGAATTAGCTATAGAGAGACCTACTATTATATAAGTATAACTATAGAAAACTATAAAAGACTATAGTTATTTATTATATAAAGGTATATTTAAAGGATAAAGGTATTAAATACTCTATATTTTTTATATAAAATAGAAAGGTTTATCTTATATTTAATAGTATATACTAATTTAATAACTCTTATTAAGTTAAAGTAAATAGATTAACTAATAATAAAGTATTTAAAGTTATAACCTTTAATTAATTACTAGAAGATACTTATATTTTTAGTTCTTAATTCGTTAATACTATTAAAAATAAGAGTACTTTAGAGGTATTTAAAAAGTCTTAACTTATAGTAAAGGTATTTAATAATAATAGAAAGAAGTTAGTTCTAATATAATTACTAATAATTTAGTATATTAGTATATAAGTTATAGTTATAATTATTATAACTATAGGCTTTTAAGTTAAACTCTAGTTAAATAATATAGTTTAAATATATACTTAGTTTATTATAAAGCTTAATTATTTATTTTTTTATATAAGAACTAAAAGATATTCTAAAGTAAAAGAACTTATACTTTAAGATTATTAAGCTATTATATAGTATTCTAGAATTAAGAAACTACTAGTATAATATATATTTTAAGTATTATATAAAGAAACTTAATATAAAGTAATTTATATATAATTCCTATCTCTTATATATTAATAAAGGAGATAAGAGAATATTATATAAAGGAGATTTATAAGGTATTTTAAGTCTTTAAACTAATAATACTTTACTTCTTAGTAATATAATATTTATAAATAAAGAAAAGATTAAATCTATAGTATTTAAATCTAAACTAATTAAAGAGTTAAATATTAATAAATAATTAAAGTTTAATAGTATAAAGATTACTCTTAGTACTAATAAGTTAATTATACTTACTTATAATTATAGCGAATAAGTATAATTAGGTAGTAATAAAAAGAGTAATTTAATAAGTACTTAGAGAGTTATATATAAAGATTATACTATAAAGAACTAATATATTACTTAGCGAGCTCTAGGTATATATATAGTAATAGTATATTAGCTTAAAGCTACCTTTAATCTAAATATTATAATATAAATAATAATACTTAGTAAGTAGAATATTAATATATTAAATAAAAGACTCTAGTAGTTAAAGAATAATTTAAACTAAGAACTTAGATATATTCCTTTAAATAAAGATTCGCTTAAGCTTATACTATTTATTAATACTTCTTTTATAAACCTAATAAACTTAAGTTTATAAATTAAATAGATTTTATATTTAGTAAATAAGAATAATAATACTAATATTTTATACTAGAGTTCTATAAAGTATATACTTACTTTTAAACTATATACTTTAGGTATAGGTTTTAATACTACTAGAGTAATTATATTAATAATTAAAACTACTCTTAAATAAGATATTAAGCTTATTATTTATATAGATTTAAAGTTAATTTATAAATACTATATAAAACTTAGTACTACTAAAGAGAAGCGCCTTATAATTAATATTATAGCTTTATAATAAGTATATAAATAATAAGAGATCTATAATATTATATAAATTAAGGGAGATTTAAATTCTATTAATACTATAATAAAATTAAAGCTTTATTAAATACTTACGAAATTAATTAATATAAATAAGATTAATATTATAGTTAAGAAGTAGGTTAAATATAATAATAAGAATAATAGATCTAATAATAGTAATAATAAATAAGTAAAACATAAAGGCTTCTAATTAAATAAAAGATATAGAATAAAATAGATTTTAGTTTAAGTAATTAGTTATTTTAATACCGAGTATTTACTTCTCTTTTTAAGAGTAAATCTAGTATTACTATACGAATATTAAGTAAATACTCGGTATAAGTAATAGTATATATAAGGTAGCCTTTAAAGCTTAACCCTAGTACCTTAGTATAGTTATATAATAGCGAATACCTATAACCTTTACTTAGTATATATATTTTAATAGTTAAATATAATACTATTTTATTCTATTTTATTCTATTTATATTAATACTTTATCTAGACTCTCTATTAGAGTTAAACTAATAACTATAGAACTTTAGTTTATTTAAATACTTATATAACTTTAACTTAAAAAATACTAGATTTAATTAATAAAATAAAGACCTCTTTAGTAGTTTAAGAAAGTATTAATAAAATAAGATCTAAGATACTACTCTAAGTAATAATACTATAATTATTTATAGCTTATAATAACTTACTATATAATAAATATAATATAGTATTAATAATAGAAATAAATATATATTTTATTAATTAAAGATTTTATAAAAAGCTACTTATAAATAATAGTAAACGTTTTTTATTTATTTTAAGTAGTTTCTACTAGTAAAACTATAAGAAGAAGTATTTTATATATAGAAAAGAGAATTATTAGTTAAATTAATATTTATATAAAAAGAAGAAATCTTATAAAGAGTTTTAAAATAAGAAAAGAGCTAATATAAGATAATTATATATAGATAAGAACCCTTATAGCTACTAGATAAGTTAATTAATTATTTTTACTTAATCTTATATTTATATAATAATAATAACCTTAAATACTTTTATAATAATTAATTAAATATCCCTTTATTTATATATATTAAATAATTAAATATTTACTTATTTATATAGTATTATAACTAATAGGTTATAAGCCTAGGCGCTCTTATTTTTATATAATTAAATAAGTAAATAATTAATTACTTCTAATTCTATATTATAAAAAGATAAAGATATATAATTAATCTACTATTATATATATTACTATAATAAGAGTAGATTATTAAATACTTACTATCTTAATCTAGTATATATATAATTAGTATATCTTATAAGATTATTTATTATTTATTATATATATAATAAATTATATAATATTATATAAAAACGTATTTATTCTACTTTTATATAAATATCTTAAGTACTCTTAACTACTAAAGTAATATTTATAAATAAATAGTAAGACTATATAACTAAGATAGCTATATATTTAGAACTTAAACTTTTACTTAATAAATATTATCTTATTATTTTAAACTAAAACTAAGAAAACCTAATTAATAAACTAGATATACCTTAGAATTAGCTTAGAATTAAAATAGTTAACTTACTTAACTAATTTATTTAAAATAACCTTATTAATAAACCTATAATAGGTTATACTATTAAAGTAAGTATTAGTTATATAAAATTATTAGAAATACTTATATTAAGTAATAATATATATAAATATTTATTTAAAGCCTTTAAATATCTTATTTAATTAGAAGAACTTTAAAAAGATTAGGTTTAAAACCTTATATATATTATATAAATTACTATATTTAAAAATTACTATTACTAACTATTATTTAATTCTAAAATAAAATAGCTTTTAAACTTAAATTAAAAACTAAAAACTATTTTCTAGAAAGTATATAATAATATATTTATTTTATACTTATTATACTCTTATATAAATATATATTTTATAAGTATATATTATATTTTTTAATATATTTAAAAAAAGATTAGTTAATAAAACTAATTATATTAAATATATTAAAGAAGCTACTTTATTCTTAGAAATAAATAAATATATATCTTATATAAATAGATTTATAGAACCCTTTAATAGAGAGTTATATTATACTATAAATAAACTAAAAATAGCTAAGCTTAGAGTTAAATATAAAGAGTAAAATACTAAATATATAAGTAATAACTAAAAGGCTCTTAGTACTATTAAATCTATTATTAAGTAGCTTTAATAATATAGATTAATTTAAAGAGTATATAATAGCTAGTAGCTTATAAATATATATAAAATATATATATAAAGAGTTATATTTTAACTTAATTAAATAATATTTAAATACTATTATTAACTCTAACTAAGGGTAATATAAAAATATTAATAAAGATACTAGTATTATTTAAAGCGTATTTATATATTTAAAAGACCTTAGCTATTCTATACTAGATATATATAAAGTATAGATTTTACTAAAGAGACTAAATAACTCTTTTAATAGGTTTATATTATATAAATATAAATCTATTAGTAAAGATATAAAATAAATTAATATTAATACTTTAATTTTAGAGCTTATATTAGAAGAAGCGTACCTTAATTTAGCTAATTATATATTAGCTAATAAAGCTATTAAACTATTTAAAAAGAATATTTCTACTTATATTAAATATAAAAAGAAAGAATATATAAAGGTTAAATACTAGATTTTATACCCTAAATTAAAGCTAGAAAAGAAGGCTAAAAAGGAAGCTAGAACTAATAAAAAAGAAGAATAAGAAACTAATAATAAGCTAGTACCTAAGCTATTATATATAGCTATATATAATAAAAATATATTTAATAAATATTAAATTATATTAAACTCTAGTATAACTAAGTATTTTACTTCGAATAAAGAATAGCTATTAGACTATAAGCCTATTAGGAATAGTACTATTAGTATAACTAATAGTACTAAACTTCCTATATTAGAAATCGGTATTATACTAGTAATAAGCTCTAATAATATTAAATTAGACGTATTAGTTAATTATATCCTAGATATAATAACTATACTTATATTACTAGTTAGTCTTAGAGTATATATAAATTAAATCTTTATAGTAAAATATCTCTTTATTTATAATAAGATTTATAATTAACTAATTAAATAATTAATAACTTTCGAATTAAATTTAATCTTTTTAGAAAGAAGGGCTAACTACTAAAGTAGTTAGTCGTACTAAGGCGAATACCTACTAAGGTAAACAATTTAGTTTATATTCTAAAACCTATTATAAATTAACTACTTACTTGTTTTATAATGTTTTTAGATAGAAATAATCGTAATTAGCTAATTAATAAGTCTTAAATCTATAATAAATAATAATTCGTAGTTATAATAGTAAAAGATAGTAGTCTATATTATTAAGGCTAGATTTAATAGGGTATAGGGGGTTATATACGAACTAAAACTATCGGTATATTTATATTCCTAGTAGGATATTTAAAGTTTATTATATAAGATAGACTATCTAAAACAACTATATAATACTATATATTCTTAGCTAGAGAACTATATTCTTTTAGACCCTTATACGAAATATAAACTAATAATACTATCTTATATTACTTTACTATTATAGTAAAACTAATACTAATTAGTATTATACGTATAGATTAAAAGACTAGATTATATTCTACTATTTTTTATTAAATTTTATAAAAGATAAATAGAATTTTATATATAAATAATATATTTATTAATACTATATTAGAGAGTTAAAGCCTATACTATTATTTTTAACTAAATAGCCTCTAGATTTCCTTAACTAGCTTAACTAGTAACCCCGAGAATTAGGCCCTTAAAACTCGACTATACTACTATCTCTTTAATACCTTTAAATATTAACTTTATAAACGGATTAATATAACGTTTATAGGAGAATCTTTAATAAGTAAATTAATACTACTACCTCCTATAAGACTACTACTAGACCTAGATCTTAGTATAAGTAATTAAACCCTCGAAGAGTATATAGAAGAAAGAGTTTAAGATTATAAGAAAATACTAAAAGATAGAGAATAACTATTTAATATCTTCTATAATAACTTTAAAGAATAGAATATAAATATATTTAAGTCTATTAGAAAGAAGTCTTATATTAAGAATATATAGAAGATCCTATTTAATAAAGGCGTTAAAATAAGAATACTAGAGAAAGGAGTAAGAGAACGTTATCTATTATCTCTATTACTATTTAAACTCTTTTAATAAAAAGAATATAAGGATTATAGAAATAATAAAATAATAGATATTTAAAAGAAAAGTATAAGATTAAAAGAAATAGTATTAAAATATAAAATACTAATAGATAAATTAAATAACTAGCTTTAATATTAGATTTAATTATAAGGAAAGAAGTACTCTTAGGGAGCTATACTACCTTTTAGTAGTAAAACCTTAAACCTACCTAGAAAAGGACTTTTTATATCTACTTTAAACTGTTTAAGATAAAAGTTTATAAACTTTAACCTTACTACTATAACTATAGCTCTAACTAAATAACCTGCTCTAGATTTAAATATAACCGGACTACTACTACTACTACTAAGGAACCTAGCTAGAAATAGTTAGAGTACTAGGGGAGGAGGTAGATTTATAAGAGTTAGTAAAAGATTAGGTAGAGCTAGGGGAGGAGCTAGTATAGGTACTAGTAGGGGTACTAGTAGAGGTAGTATTATTATAAATATTATTATACTAATAATTAAAGTATTAAATAATATTAATAATATCTTTAATAATATATAGTAAGCTAAA
The DNA here is from genome assembly GCA_900184765.1 of Hymenoscyphus fraxineus. Lineage (NCBI taxonomy): Eukaryota > Fungi > Ascomycota > Leotiomycetes > Helotiales > Helotiaceae > Hymenoscyphus > Hymenoscyphus fraxineus. Next base: position 3,002,726 of record LT855409.1, read on the forward strand.
AGTTCTTTTAAAATAATAAATATATAAAAGTACTACTATAATAATAATATAAAATTTAGAGGAACTAGTAATAACTTCTTAGTTAAAATATAAAAGTTCTATAATATTTATACTAGTACTAGATTACTAATAGATAAATAGTTACTAATATTCTTAGTAATACTTAAAGGATAAATAGAGAGCTTTTATAAAATATTAATTTATATACTTAGATACTAGCTTATAATATAAGAAGTATATATAATAATATAGAATCGATTTAAAGGCTTTAAGTATTAGTAGAATTTACTATTAATTTAGAATATACTTAGGCTTAATAAGATTAAAAAATAGAACTCTAGTAAATCCTACTTAAAATACCTTAATATTATACTTAAAAAGATAGAAGATTTAAGATATAAATTAATACTTAAATTAAAGATTAATAGATTCTTTTATAATTAACTTATTTTAGCCTATTATAAGATAATTATTTATAAATAAATATATATAAATCTAATAAGTGATATACCTAGTTTTATTAATAGTATTAAGAGCTTACTTATTACTTATAAAGCTATTAATAATCTAGATTCTATAGTAATACTATAGCTATTTAATAAGACCTCTAATATACTAGAAGAATAAAGTAAAGCTTTCTATATAAGTAATAAAGAGTTAAATAACCTTTCTACTAAAATAGTAGCTTATTATATAGATTAATAATTCTATAAAGTACTATTTACTAAAACCTTATACTATAAACCCCTAGGCTTAAATAGATTTATTAAAAAGTATTTTATTTATAAGAAACTAGGATACTAGTTAACTTACTATTTAATAAAAGAATATAAAAAGTCTAAATAAGAGTTTCTTAATTTAAAGAGAAATAACCTACTTAAATATTACTAGTATAATAATAAAAAAAAGTTTATTTAATATATAATAGATTTTAAAAAATAGAATCTTAAACTATAAATATTTAGAATATATATAGGTAAATAGATTAAAAATAACTATAAAGATTTAAATAATAAAATATTAATTAATAGAGTTATTTAAATAATATATAGTAATAAAATTAATAATAAGACTAGTAAGAAGATTATATAAAATCTAGAAAACTATATATTTATATATATTCTTTTTAAAGATTAAGATATTAAATATATAAAAGAATATAAAAATATTTCTATATACTTTACTAATCCTCTTACTAACTAAAAGAGATATAGTTCTAGATTCTTCTTTAGTATTCTTATTAATATAAGAGCTACTAATATATACTTTATTAGATATAATTAATATTTTATATACTTTACTTTATATAAAATATAAATAAATATCTTTATAGCTAGTAAAATAAGGATTAAATTTAGTATTAATAAGAGTTTAAAAAACTTTAGATTAATTAATATACTAACTCTAGTTAGTACTATATAATTCTTTATACTTCTAATAAATATATTATTCTTATTCTACCTAGCTAATATAAATAGAATTAGAGTTATATTTAATAATCTAAAGAATAAACTAGTAGTAGAGAATAGTAAAGAAGTTCTTATATTTAAGAGATATAAATATATCTTTTTTTTTATAAAGTATAAAGATTAATCTAATATATTTATATACTTATAGTAAAACTAGTAAATTAATAGACTCTTTATAGAAGTAGACTTATAGTAATTATACTAAAGATTTAGTTATTTATTTACTTCTTAATTAGCTAAAATCCTAAAATATATAGGTTATAAAGTAAACTTTAACTTTTTAAAGTTTATAAGTAAGTTTTATAAATATTATTAACTTTATAAAAAGTCTTTTAATAGATTTAAGTTTACTATTTATAATAACTATAAATTTAACTATAATATTTATATTAATACTTTTTAAGTTAATAACTATAATATTCTTTATTATATAAATAAAATAACTAGATTCTAGATAGCTAAATAGCTTTTTAACTTCTATATAAAGACTATTTAAAGGTTATTCTAAGAGATATAAGTTAATACTTACCTTAGATTATTAGATCTTATTACTTATAATTAAAGAATAAACTTTACTAATAAAGAGTTTAAGTTATATACTAAAACTCTTAGTATAACTATAGTTACTATATCTACTAAAGTATATTACTTAATTAGTAAGATTAAATAGTATTATAGTCTACTTTAAAGAGTATATAAAATACTTAATATAGAGCTACTTATATTATAAAGTAATACTAAGCTATAAATAATAGTAAAAGCTATTAATAATTTAACTAGTCTAAATAGATTAATTCTAACTTTACTAGTATTTAGAGTATTTCCTTATATAACTAATAAAGAACTACTTATAGCTAATTATTTATAATATACTATTACTATACTAAAAGTAATAAAAGGCTTTAAAAACCTATATACTAAATATTAAGTAAAAGAAATACTAAAAATAAAGAATAGCCTTTTAAATAATAATATTTATAAACTTCTTATAAGATATTTAGTAAGAGTATAGTATACTATAGCTAAATTAAGAAAGTAGACTAGGCTATATAAGCTTATTAAAGTTAAAGATAAAGATATAATTTTTAATAATAATAAAATAGAAACTACTATTTACTTTATTTTAATTAAACCTTTTTATAAAAATAACTCTAAAAGAGAAAATAACTAGGATTATTAAAGTTTAGTATAAATACTACTAGAAGATAATAAATAAAGATCTTAAAACTCTTAGCTAGAGTAATACTAATACTTTATAATTCTAGAAAAAAACTTTTAACTTTAACTATCTTTTATACTTAAACTATAATAATAAGTACTACTACTAAAGAGAGATAGAGAATAACCTAGAAAATACTTACTACTATATATTATAATACTTATAAATAAGATTAATTCTAAATTATAGATCTTAAATTATAATAAATCTTATACTTAGAATAGTAATAATACTTATATTTAAATAGTAAGAGTTAATCTATTAAAAGATACTAATATTTACTTAGTATTTAAGAATATTAAATTAATAAAAGAAGAGATAGTAATAAATAACCTTAAGATTATAGGGTTAATAAATAAATAAGCTATTAAAGCTATTAATAAAAATAACGTCTTATAAGATATATAAGTCTTTAATTTAAAATTTATCTAAGAACTAAGAAATAAAGGTACTTTATAAGAGTATATTAAGTTATATTTAGTAATTTAAGTATAAAGTAATAAAAAGAAATCTTATATTCTTATAAAGTCTTTTACTATATAAAGAGTTAACTAGTAACTAATTCTTATACTATTAACTATACTTAGCTTTAATAATTTTAGTATATATTTAAGAGATATTATATAAGCCTATACTTAGTCTCTTATAGAGTTAAATTAATATTTTTATATTTAACTATCTTAAAACCTACTTTAATTATAATAGGATAGAAAAGTACTACTTATAAAGAAGCTATAGTATAGAGTTCTAGAGGTAAGAAATTACTAGTATAAGATATATTTTAAGTTCTATATAAACTAATTAAAATATAAGATATTAATATTTAACTTATACTTATTATATACTTATAAAGATAAAGCTTTTAGTATTATTACTTTATAAACTAATAATACTTTAATCCTTATAAATAAAGACTTTATATAATAAGAAGAAAATAAATTAGCTAAGGCTAATTTTATAGTAAAACCTTAAAAGTAATTATTAACTAACTATTCTATTAAGTTTAATAATAGACTAATTACTATATTTACTAATAAAACTCTATTACTTATATAGTATAAATAGGTAGAGTAACTAAAGTAAGTATAAGATAAACTCTTAGATTTATATAATATATATAGTAAAGTTTAAGAGAACCTAATACTATAAAAGTAGTATAAATCCTAGTAAGCTTATAGAGTATATTTAGCTATTATATTATAACTAGAGGTAGTATTTAATCTCTTCTAGGTAGTATAAATAATAGACTCTTAGAAAGAGAATATTAACTTATTAAATAAACGTTTAAAGTAAATAAGAGATAATACTAACTAAGGGATTAATTATATTAAATTAGATTAAAAGATACTAAAGCTTATTCTTTTTATAAATAGAGCCTTTATAAACCTAAAAGATCTTACTTTATAAATTAGATATATCTTAATCTTAAAGAATAGAGATAATAAAGTAAACCTTATCTATTAAAGTTCTACTAAATATAAATAAGTAATAAGGAGTATATTAGTATTTAAATTATATACTTTAAATAATAGATTTAATATAGTAATATCTATTAAAATAATAATCTATAAAATACTTTTTAATAACTTAATTCTATTTAAAGTTTATATAGATTTAAAGTTACTATATAATTATATTATAAAACTTAGTATAATAAAGGAGAAGAGGCTTATAGTAGATCTTTTAGTACTATAAGAGGGATTCGAAAGGTATAAAATTAACTATTTACTATAGATTAAGGTAAACTTAAACCTATTTAATATAATAACTAAATTAAAGTATAATAATATACTTAAGTTATTTATTAATATAAATATAGTCTATTATTTAACTAATAAATAGGTAGAAAGAATAGTAAAAAAGGAGGTACTAGCTAAGGAAAAGGTAAATTAATAATAATAGGGTTTATTATCTTATTTTTATACTATTTTAATTATTTTAAAGAGGTACTAGTATTAGTATATCTATACTCCTAGTAAGATATCTAAAGTTTATTATATAAGATAAACTATCTAAGATAACTATATAATACTATATATCCTTAGCTAGAGAACTATACTCTTTTAGACCCTTATACGAAATATAAACTAATAATACTATCCTATATTACCTTACTATNAAAACTACTAATTTAATATATATACGTAGCTCTTTTATTATTATAAAGAATATAGTATAAGTAAAGAAGACTCTTTCTTAAAGGGAGAATAAGGAATAATTAATTTAAAAACTCTATAAAGTTCTACTATACTAATAAGCCTAGTATATAAATAAGGAAGAGCGTATAGTATAAGTCTATCGCGCGTATAAGAATAATAATAATATAAATATTATAACCCTTACTATTATAGTAGGTGTTTATAAGGTTTTATATAATACTCTTTAGTACTAGGCTAAAAGACGTTATAAAATAATAGTAAGTCTTAGTAGTAAGAATCGTTACTTAAGTATAAACCCTAAAGCTATCTTAATTATATATTACTACTATACTAAAATTAGTAGATATTCGCTTAGCTATAAGTTAATAAAATAAGCGGCTAAGGCTATTTTACGTTTAGTTAAAGATAAAAAAGAACTACTAGAATATAATTAAGTAAAACGTTAAATTAAGAAATAATATAAACTTAAATAATTTAAGACGTTAACTATAAATCTAATAAATATTTAGAGATAGTATATCTTAAATCGTAAGAATATTTAGAGGTATTTCGATCGCTTATTTAATACTATTTAGAAGTACGATATATAGTAGTATAATACGTATAATATAAACAAGGTAGGGTTCTAAATTAGTTATATAAAAAGCTTACTTATTATTACGTATATATTATTATTATAGGTACGTTAGTCTTAATAATTAATAATCTAGTAATTTATACTAATCTTTATATAATTAGGTCTATATAAATAATCTAATTAATTACGAATCTATTATAATAATCGAGTATATTAATATAGCCGGCTAGGTTATAGATCCTTATTTAATTATACTAAGAAAGATTTATAAGGGGATATACTTTAATAATAACCTTCTATCTAATACTATAATTAATCTAAGTAAAAATAGTTATTCGAATAACGAGATTATACTCTCCTAGCTTAAATACTTTAATCGTTAAACCTATATAAAGAGAAAAGGTAAATATTAACTTCTTATATTTAATAGCTACGGTTCTTATATAACGTACGATTTTATTAGTTATTATTAGAGTTTAGATATTATTCTATTTTATTTAATTACCTACTTTATATACGCTTATTAACCTTTAGATACTATTATATTCCGGCTTAAAAAACACTACTATTAATAAGCTTTAGAGGACGCTATTCGCGGTAGTAAAGATTATTTTAATAAGTATAACTTCCTATATATTTTAAAGGCTATTCGCGAGCGTACTTTTATAGCCTTAAATATTCTTACTACCTAGAATAAAGTAGGAATTAACCTAGCGAATCTATAAAAGGTTATTAACTTTATAAAATTATTAACTAATAAGAAGAATAAAAAGAATATAAATAAAGGATTATATTTTTACTAGAGTTATAATTCTAACCTACTAAATCCTAGCTCTTAAATAATTTAGGTTCTAGCTAGTAATAAGCCTTAATTATAAGCTTTATATAAGCCTAACTTCCCGTTTTTACTACCCTAAAAATTACGTTTACTAAACTATATAGACCGTTCGCTTACCCCTAATAATAATAATTTAGGGTTTAATAATAACGAGCTAGCGTTTCTAGCCGAGTCCTACCTAGATAAATACTCCTTTTTATACCTTAATACTATTAACGAGTTACTACCTTTACTACTACTAGAGTTACTAATTTAATACTCGAATCTAGGTTATACTTATACTATAATTATAACGGATCCTAATAACCCTAAATAGTATAAGCGTACCCCCTTTATAGATGTTGAAAATCGATACTACTAGCGGTTATACGATTTACATATAATAAGCACATGCCGAACAAAGGCCGGATGTCCGCCGGAGGTCCGCCGGAGTTCCGATTATTTACGCCGGATATNCCGACGAAATACGGACGTACGCGTCGGACGTACGCGTCGGACGTACGCGTCGGACGCGCCGGACGTCCGCTCGGAGGTACGTACTCCGACACGTACTCCGGCACGTACTCCGACGGAAGTACGCGTTCTAATATCGACAAGGATAATTATATATAGACAAGGACCCTCGTAGCTATTAGACAAGTCAATCGATTATTTTCACTTACTCCTATATTCACCTGATAATAATAACCCTGAACGCTTATATAATAATTAATTAAATATCCCTTTATTTATTTATTTAATAATTAAATATTTACTTAATTATATATTATAATAACCAATANGGTTATGAGCCCGGGCGCTCTTACCTTCACGTGATCGAATAAGCGAACGATCGAATACTTCCGATTCTATATCGTAAAGAGATAAGGATATATAATTAATCTACTATTATATATATTACTACGCCCGGAGTGGATTATCGAGCACCGTCTTAATCTAGTATATATATAATTAGTACACCCTGTAGGATTATTAATTATTTATCACACACGTGACAAGTCACGTAATATCGCGTAAAAACGCGTCTGTTCTACTCTTATACAAATGCCCTAGGTACTCTCGACTACGGAAGCGATATTTACAATCGGACAGCGAGACTATATAACCGAGGTAGCTATATATTTAGAACTCGAACCGCTACCCGACGGATATTATCTTATTACCTTGAACTAGAACTAGGGAAATCTAATTAATAAGCTGGATATACCTCGGGATTGGCTCGGAATTAAAATAGTTAACTCGCTTAGCTAATTTATCCGAAACAACCTTATTAATAAACCTACAATTGGTTGTACTATCGGAGCAAGTATCGGCTATACGAAACTATTAGAAACACCTATATTAAGCGACGACACGTGTGAAAGGTTATCTAGGGCCTTCGAACGCGTTGCTGAATCGGAAGAACTTCGGAAAGATTAGTTCCAAGACCTTATATATACTATACGAATTACTATATTCGGTAACGACTATTACCGACTACTACTCGATCCTAAAACAGGACAGCTTCTAAACCTAAATTAGAAAGCTAGCTAAAAACTATCTCCTAGAGAGTACGTGATAACGTGTTTATTTTGTACTTATCGTACTCTTAAATAAACGCGTATTCTACGAACATATAAAATGTCGTTCAGCGCGTTTAAAGGAGATAAATTAGTTAGTAAGACTAATTATATCGAATGGATTAGAGAGGCTACCTTATTCCTAGAGATAAATGGCTATATGTCTTATATAGATAGATCTATAGAACCCCCTAATAGGGAGTTATATTATACCGGAGATAAACCGAAAACAGCCGAGCTTGGAGTTAAATACGAAGAGCGAAACGCCGAATATATAAGGAATAGCCAAAAAGCCCTAGGCGCTATTAAATCTATTATTAGCCTCGATAATATAGATCGATTCAAAGAGTATACGACCGCTAGCGGCTTATAGATATATATAAAATATATATACGGAGAGTCGCGTTTCGACTTAATCGGACGATATTTAGATACTATTATCGAATCCGACCAAGGACAATATAAAAACGTCGACGAATATACTAGCGCTATTTAAAGCGCGTCTATATATTTAAAGGACCTCGGTTACCCTATGCCAGACGCGTATAAAGTATGGATTTTACTAAAGGGACTAAATAGCTCTTTCGACGGATTTATATCGCGTAAATACGAAACTATTGGTAAAGATATAAAACAAATTAATATCGACACGTTAATTTTAGAGCTTATATCTGAAGAAGCGCGTCTTAATTCAGCTAATAACGCGTCGGCTAATAAGGCTATTAAATTGTCTAAAAAGGATATTCCTACTTATACCGGATGTAGAAAGAAAGGACATATAGAGCCTAAATACTAGATTTTACACCCCGAATTAAAGCCGGAAAAGAAGCCTAAAAAGGAAACTAAAGCTAACAAAAAAAGAGAACAAGGAACCGACAATAAGCCGGCGCCTAAGCTATTACACACGGCCGTATATAATAAAAACGCGTCTAATAAATACCGAATTATATTAGACTCCGGCGCGACCGAGCATTTTACTCCGAATAAAGAATGGCTATTAGACTATAAGCCTATTAAGAATAGCGCTATTAGTATAGCGAACGGCGCTAAACTTCCTATATTAGGAATCGGTATTATACCGGTAATAAGTTCTAATAATATTAAATTAGACTTATTAGTTAATTACGTCCCGGATATAACAACTATACTTATATCGACTAAAGCGCTTACAAAGAGCGGCTTTATAATAAATATCGGAGACAAGGACGCGTACGCGTTTAATAAAGCTAAGAAAGCTAGAATAAACGCGACCTGGGAATATAACGCGTATTATATTAATATTAATATCGATTATCCTCGACTCGAAAAAACGGTATACGTCGCTAAATATTCGGAACTAAATATCGACGTGTTACACCGTCGCTTAAATCATATTAATATTAACGCGTTATTAAAGACTATACAAAGTACTAAAGGATTTACTATAAATTCTAATAGTAAACAAGTACTCAATAATTGTAACTCTTGTTATAAGGGAAAAATAACTAAGATTATTAGTTATAAACCACTCGATAATTATAACTTTAATATACTCGAATACTACGATATCGACACGCTCGGACTATTACGCGTAAAAGGATTAAGCGAAGAATCTTTTATCCTTACGTTCACGTGCCGAAAGACGCGTGCCGTTTATATATTTACTATTAAATATAAATCCGAAGCGCTCGATAAACTTATCGAATTAAATAACCTATTAAATAACCAATTTAATAAGTCTATTAAAGGAATACACTCGGATAACGCCGGCGAATTTAAGTCCGACAAATAGGCGTACTATATTAAAAACAAGGGAATTATAGCCGACTATATAAGCCCCTATACCCCTGAACAAAACAGAATAGCCGAACAAATAAACAGGTATATTATCGAACGAATTATAGCTATATACTCCGAACGATCGATTCCACTGTTCCTATGGCCATATATAGCGCGTTCTATTATACATATAAAGAATCGCGTATATAATAGTACTACTAAATCTATTCCTTATAAGGATATATTTAATATGGAACCAGATTTATCCTATATTTATACTCTCGGATCACTTTATTATACCTTAATTCCAAGCGAAATAAGGAGTAAAACCCCTGAAGGAAAATTAGCCGATAAATCATATAGGGGTATATTAGTCGGCTGGGAATCGTCTAATAACTACCTAGTATATATACCCGATTTAGAAAGAGTTATAAGTACAAGGGACGTTATTATAAAAGAAGACCTTTTATATAAAGACGACTATATACAGGACCAAAACTACTCGGAACTACTCGAAGAATCGTCACCAGATTAGGATTATTTACAGGATATTACAAAACACGTGACACCGCATCAAGAACGCGACGAAAGTACTCCTACAAAATACGATGGTTTATAACAAAATAGCGACACCGACGACGATATCGACGAATTAGGATAAGATAACCCTATATAAAATACCCCTGTATAAAGGAATATAGAGCCTAGACCTTATAACCTAAGATCTAGACGCGCTCCTAGCGAAACTATACGCGAAGGTGAAGATCCATTAGCCGAAATCGACTCCGACGCGCTTTTAATAGACGAACTACAAGCCCCCTTAGCTATATATCAATAAGCCTCCCTCGCTTATTTTAGCTCTAAAACGGACCTAAATAGTACCGAAAAGGTCCTTATAAATAAGACCGAAAATACGGTTATTATTGAACCAAAAACATATAAAGAAGCGATATCCAAATTAAATCTATATAAAGACTATTAGATTCGATTAATACAAAAAGAGCTAAATACGCTAGCAGAGAACGGAACTTGGAAGCCTATATATAAGGAAGACGCTAGTAAAGACGCTAGTCCTATAAAGACGCGCTGGGTTTATAAGCTAAAAGAATCGAACGGAATTATCGAATTTAAATTACGATTCGTAGCAAAGGGATTCGAACAACTATACGGACGCGATTATATAGACTCCTTTGTAGGGGTTATAAAACAAATGAGCTGGAAAGTCCTTTTCGCGCTAGTACTTATTAATAACCTAATTATATGGAAAATCGACATGATTTCGGCATTTACGCAAGGAGATATCGATATTAAGCGATTATATATAACTACTCCCGAAGGACTCGACGAACATATCTATATGCCAGCCGAATCACGTGATAACGCGTTAAAGCGCGACGAAACCACTCCTATACAAATTGCGTATTTAGAGTTATTAAAAGCTCTATACGGACTAAAACAATCGGCTAGGATTTGGTTTACTACCCTTATTACTATTCTTATTCGCTTAGGATTCGAAGCTCTAAACGCGGATTCGTGTATATTTATTAACCGAAAGGATAATATATACGTGTGTATTTATGTCGACGACCTAGCTATTATAGCGCCTACGATAGAGCTAGTACAAGGTCTAATAAGCGAGCTATAACAATACTTTAAATTAAAAGACGAAGGAGCGATAAAAACCTACCTAGGAGTCGATATAATTAGGACGAAAAATTAACTAAAACTAAGCTAAAAGAGCTATATAACTAAAGTTCTCGATAAGTACGGGCTATTAGAATATAACCCTATATATACGCCTATGGATCCGAAGATTAGCCTCGAACCGAATAAATAACAAGCGACTATAGCCGAAACTCGATTATTTCAAGCGATAATCGGTTGTTTACTCTATATATTTATATATACGCGACCAGATATAGCTTTCGCTACTATTAAGCTATCTCGATTCGCGTCTAATCCTTCGAAAGAACACTTTATCGCGGCTAAACGCGTACTAAGGTACTTAAAAACAACAATTAATTATAGTATTATATACTCGAATAAGGACAAATCTAGCCGATATATAACCGGTTTTTACGATTCGGATTATACCGGGGACGCTAGTACGGCTAAATCAACTAGCGGCTATATATTCTTTTTAGCCGGAGGACCTATCACGTGGAAATCGAAGCTACAAAGTGTAGTAGCGTAATCAACTACCGAGGCCGAATATATAGCGATAAACGCGGCAGCGAAAGAATCTATATATATAATATCCTTAGTTAAAGAACTAGGATTTTATAAACAAACAAAATTCGACTTATATACAGATAATAAAGGCGCGTTACAACTAGGGTATAACCCTATATTCCACGATAGAATAAAGCATATATTGGTTAAATACTACTATATAAGGAACCTATTAATCGACGGAATTATCGACCTTATATATATAAAAACTACCGACTAGAAAGCCGACGGTTTCACTAAACTACTCGATAAAATTAAATTCTAAGAGTTTATACTATAACTTAGAATTGGTCACGTAGACACGCGTTAGAATTAAGAAACACCTACTCTTAATAAGTCGCGCTTAATTATTAAGTAAATAAAAGGGTTTTCTACCTATTATTAGATAGGAGTTTTTTACCTAATTATTTAACTTATAGTATATACTTATTAAGGAGGTGTGTTAAAAATCGATACTACTAGCGGTTATACGATTTACATATAATAAGCACATGCCGAACAAAGGCCGGATGTCCGCCGGAGGTCCGCCGGAGTTCCGATTATTTACGCCGGATAT
>LT855409.1:3015213-3063953 GCA_900184765.1 Hymenoscyphus fraxineus
ATAGATACCTCGTATACGGCTTATAGAATCTTACTTTATTCTTAGTCTTTATATAAATATAAGTATAATATATCCTTACTCTTATAAACTTATTCTAATAAAAAGTTTTATAAAAGGGCTATAATAATAGTAATATAAACTAATATTACTTAGAAATAATAGTTAGTACGTCTTCCTACTACGCTTAGTCGCTTATAGTTAGCGGAAGTAAGAGAAACGCGGAAGTAAGTAAAACGTTTAGTATACCTATATTACTCTTAACTATAATATAGCGCTCTACCCGCCTTTCGGAAAGATATATAAATCGTATAGATTTATAGGTATAATTAATTATTATCTTATATAAGAAGAGTAGGTTTTTTAAATATAAATTATATATAATACGAACGAGTTTTCGTGTTCTTATACTTAATTAATTTTAGTAGGGTACGTACGTATTATAACTTTTTATATACGTAGTACTCCTAGCCCGACATATTCCCGAGTACCCTCGAGTACTTTACTTTATTATCTATTATATTATAACACGTTATAGTAATATCTAGCTTATACTTTAGTATATTATTAAGCTAATAAAGGGCTTTATTTTAAGCCTATATAGAAGCTTATATATCTAAAAACAACTATAGTATAATAAAAACTAACCCCTTACATTTTACTTACTTCCGCGTTTCTCTTACTTCCGCTAGCTATAAGCGACTAAGCGTAGTAGGAAGACGTACTAACTATTAACTTAAACTAATTAATAAAAGTAATATTTATACTTAATAGTTAGCTATTATTAATCTACGAGATCTTAATAAATAATAACCTAAACCTTTAGGAGGTAGAGTTATAAAAATAGGAATAGGTTTATCTAAGATACTATAACGCTACTAGGACTAGGATAAGAACGAATTATAAAAGGTATAAAAGGATATAGAAAGATCTAAGAGATAATTAGAGGAGCTAGAGAAGAAAGAGACTAAATAGTATAAACGTATTAATAATAAACTAGTAGTAAATACTATTAAAAAAGATTATAATACTAAGAAGGCTATAAAACTTACTATAAAAGAGTAAGAAAAGCGTAATAAGGAAGTAGTAAAAGTATATAATAAAGAGTAGAAACGCTTATAAAAAGAGTACTAAGAGACTAAAAAGGCTTATAAGTAGTAGAAGTAACTTTCGTAGAGTAAGAAGCCGCGTAGATAGTATCTAAAGGTTAAAGATAAGGTTATTAAGGGAGTAAATAATAAGGCTATTCGTACCCTAAATATAGCTCTAACACTAGTACTTCTAGCGAATACTATTAAGGAGGAGCTAAGTTTTTATATAATTACTATTTCTATAGAGGTCCTAGAGGTAATTTAATAGTTTAGCTTATTAAATAATTATATTTTATATTATAAATAGGTTTATTTAAGTAGTTATATTTTTATATTATAACGTAAACTCGGTAATATCCGCCCCTAGACAAGGGTTTAATTTATATAGATATACCTACCTAAGGAGCTATATTATAATAACTAATAATTAAAAATACTATTCTATTATAAATCTATTTATTTATAATTAATTAATTAATTCTATAAAGGAATTAAGTGTTTCTAACTATAGGTTATTAAGGAATTAATTATTTATAATAAATTATTCGCCTTAGTAGGTGTTCGCCTTAGTATAACTAACTACTTTAGTAGTTAGTCTAAGAATCTAAAAAGTATAAAATTAATTCGAAAAAAATTAATTATCTAATTAGTTAATTATAACTTTCACTATAAGGATTTATATGTTTTACTTATAAAAGATTTAATTTATATATACTCTAGGGCTAACTAGTAACTAAAGCGTTTATAAAGAGCGACTTTATAATATAAATTAGAGATAAGAATATATACGTATATAATAAAGCTAAGAGAGCTAGAATAAATATACCCTAGGAATATAATATATATTATATTAATATTAATATTAATTATTTTTAACTTAAAAAGATTATATATATTACTAAATATTTAGAACTAAATATAAATATATTATACTATTACTTAAATTATATTAATATTAATATATTATATTAATATTAATATATTATTAAAGACTATCTAAAGTACTAAAGGATTTATAATAAATCCTAATAGTAAAAAGGTACTAGATAATTATAACTCTTATTATAAGAGAAAAATAACTAAGATTATTAGTTATAAACTACTTAATAATTATAATTTTAATATATTTAAATATTATAATATTAATATACTTAGACTATTATATATAAAAGGATTAAGTAAGGAATCCTTTATTCTTATATTTATATATTTACTATTAAATATAAATCTAAAGTACTTAATAAACTTATTAAATTAAATAATCTATTAAATAATTAATTTAATAAGTCTATTAAAGAAATATACTATACTACTAAGACGCTATCTACTTAAAACCGAGTTAAAGCCGGCTAAAAACTAGCTCGAAACCGACTCGAAACTAACTCGAAACTAGTTCGAAACCTACTCGAACCTTAGGAACTAATTAAGAACCGATTATAAACTGTTTAGCCAGGCTAGTCGAGCCGGGGCCAAGCCGGGGTTAACCCTGTTTAATATCTATAACTCTTTAAAAAGTTTAATATTCTAAAGTGGTTAAAAGGGTCGACTAGCGTCGAAACTAGGTCGAAACTAGGTTAAAACCGACTTGAATCTAACCTAAAATTAATAAAAATCACGTGAATTCGTATTATATTCGTACCTATACTACTCCTACGAAACACGCCCTTTTACGCCTACTATACTACTACTATATACTATTACTATATACTAGCTATTCTACTACTATGTTCTATACTATACTACTATTATATACTAGCTATACTACTACTATGTTCTATACTATACTACTACTATATTCTATACTATACTACTACTATATACGGGTAGCCGTATAAGTGGTCGTCGTTATAGGCTTTAAAGGGAGGGTAGTCGATCGAGCGCTTCGGAGGGAGGGTATTCGAGGGTATTCGAGGGTATTCGAGTACTTCGAGGGGAGGGAGGGTAGTCGAGTACGTAAAGGTAGGATAATCGGGTAGCCCGTACGCCGGCGGCGTAGCGCTAGGTAGGTCCTAGCGTTAACTTAGTCCTAGCTACGAACTACCTCGCCCGCTACCCGTTACCCGCTAGCTCGGCTAAACCTCGGGAGAATATAAGCTTATAGCGCAAGGTCTAAAACCTATATAGGTACTAAAAATTAGAGCTAGTTACTATATAAAATAAAGAGAAATCCTTAAAAGAAGAAAAGAATCACGTTTTTTTTTTTTAAAAAAAAAAGAATATTCTAAGTACTTTTTATATACTTTTATTAGTAAACTCTCTAGTACTTAGTTACTAATATATCTATATAGGCTCTAATATAGTTTATAGAGCGATTCTAAGGTTCTAGACCTNTTAATTAAGAGGTATTTCCTAGGTTTATAAATAGTTCTTAGTTTTAAATCTAATAGAAAGTAGATTTAGAACTATTCCTTAGACTTAAAATAGTTTATAAAGTAATTCTAGGGTTCTAGACCTAATAAGAAGCTAATTAAGAGCTATTCTTTAGGTTTTAAGTAGTCTATAAATAGTTTATAAATAGTTCTTAGTTTTAACTCTAGTTCTAGAACTAGGTTAAACTATTAAACTAGTTTTAAACTAGGTTTTAGCCGGTTTCGAGTAAATTACTATAGGTATATACGTACTTAAATAATACTAGTAAATTTAAACCTAATAAATAGATATATTATATTAAAAACAAGAGAATTATAACTAACTATATAAGCCCTTATACCCTTAAATAAAATAGAATAGCTAAATAAATAAATAAATATATTATTAAATAAATTATAGCTATATACTTTAAATAATTAATTCTATTATTCCTATAGCTATATATAGTATATTCTATTATATATATAAAGAATCGTATATATAATAGTACTATTAAGTCTATTCCTATAAGAATATATTTAATATAGAACTAGATTCATTTTATATTTATACTTTTAAATTACTTTATTATACTTTAATTTTAAGTAAATAAAGAAGTAAAACCTTTAATAGAAACTTAGTTAATAAATTATATAAGGGTATATTAGTTAGCTAGGAGTTATCTAATAACTACCTAGTATATATACTTAATTTAAAAAGAGTTATAAGTATAAGAGATATTATTATAAAAGAAGACCTTATATATAAAGATAACTATATATAAGACTAAAACTACTTAGAACTACTTAAAGAATTATTACTAGACTAAGATTTCCTATAAGATATTACTAAATATATAATATTATATTAAAAATATAATAAAAATACTTTTATAGAATATAGTAGTTTATAATAAAACTATATATAAAGATATTTCTAGTATTAGTTAATATTAATTCTAATATACGAATTATAAGCTCTTTTAACTATATATTAATAAGCCTTACTTACTTATTTTAGCTCTAAAATAGACTTAAATAATACTAAAAAGGTTCTTATAAATAAGACTAAAAATATATAAAGAAGTAATATCTAAATTAAATCTATATAAAAGCTATTAGATTCGATTAATATAAAAAGAGCTAAATATACTAGTAGATAATAGAGCTTAGAAGCCTATATATAAAAGAGACGCTAGTAAAGGCGCTAGTTCTATAAAGATATATTAGATTTATAAACTAAAAGAATTAAATAGAATTATTAAATTTAAATTATAATTTATAACTATAGAATTTAAATAATTATATAAATATAATTATATAGACTTCTTTATAGAAGTTATAAAATAAATAAGCTAGAAAGTCCTTTTTATACTAGTACTTAGGAATAACTTAGTTATATAGAAAATTAATATAATTTTAGCTTTTATATAAAGAGATATTAATATTAAATAATTATATATAACTACTTTTAAAAGATTTAATAAATATATTTATATACTAGCTAAATTATATAATAATATATTAAAGTATAATAAAACTACTCCTATATAAATTATATATTTAGAGTAAGTATTAAAAGCTTTATATAAATTAAAATAATTAGCTAGTATTTAGTTTACTACTCTTATTACTATTTTTATTTACTTAGAATTTAAAACTCTAAACGCTAATTCGTATATATTTATTAATTAAAAGAATATTATATATATACGTTAATAACCTAGCTATTATAGCGCCTATAATAGAGCTAGTATAAGGTCTAATATATAAGCTATAATAATACTTTAAATTAAAAGATAAAGGAGCTATAAAGACCTACCTAGAAGTTAATATAATTAAAACTAAAAGTTAACTAAAACTAAGCTAAAAGAACTATATAACTAATGTTCTTAATAAGTATAGGTTATTAGAATATAACTCTATATATATACTTATAAACTTAAAGAGTAGTCTTAAACTAAATAAATAATAAGCGACTATAACTAAGACTTAACTATTTTAAGTAATAATTAGTTATTTACTTTATATATATATATATATATATAACTAGATATAGCTTTTACTACTATTAAATTATTTTAATTTATATTTAATCTTTTAAAAGAATACTTTACTATAGTTAAATATATACTAAGGTACTTAAAAATAATAATTAATTATAGTATTATATATTTAATTAAGAATAAATCTAGCTAATATATAACCGGCTTTTATAACTCGGATTATACTAGAGACGCTAGTATAGCTAAATCGACTAGTAGCTATATATTCTTCTTAGTTAAAGAACCTATTATCTAGAAATTAAAGCTATAAAGTATAGTAGTATAATTAACTACTAATACTAAATATATAGTAATAAACGTAGTAGTAAAAGAATCTATATATATAATATCTTTAGTTAAAGAACTAAGATTTTATAAATAAACGAAATTCGGCTTATATATAAATAATAAAGGCGTATTTTAACTAGGGTATAACCTTATATTTTATAATAAAATAAAATATATATTAGTTAAATACTATTATATAAGGAACCTATTAATTAATAGAATTATTAACTTTATATATATAAAGACTATAAACTAGAAAGTTAATAGCTTTATTAAAGTACTTAATAAAATTAAATTCTAGGAGTTTATATTATAACTTAGAATTAGTTATATAAATATAAATTAAAATTTAAAAACGCTTACTCTTAATAGGTCGCGCTTAATTATTAAGTTAATAAAAGGGTTTTCTATTTATTATTAAATAAGAGGTTTTTACTTAATTATTTAACTTATAGTATATACTTATTAAGGAGACGTATTAAAATATTAATACTACTAGTAGCTATATAATTTATATATAATAAGTATATATTAAATAAAAGCTAGAGAACTACTAGATATTTAACTAGAGTTCTAATTATTTATATCGAATATTTAAAGGACTATAAACGTACGCGTTAAATATACGCGTTAAATATACACGTTAAATATACTAAACGTTTATTCGAAGGTATATACTTTAATAGAAGGTACGTGTTCTAATATTAATAAGAATATCTATATATAAATAAGGACCCTTATAGCTATTAAATAAGTTAATTAATTATTTTTACTTACTTCTATATTTACTTAATAATAATAACTCTAAACGGTTTTATAATAATTAATTAAATATTACCTTATTTATATAATAATTAATTAAATATTATCTTATTTATATATTAAATAATTAAATATTTACTTATTTATATATTATTAAAACTAATATTAAGTAAATATAAGTACTTTAAATAAGAGAGTAAACTTTATAATTCTAATAACTATAAGTATTAGCTTAGCTTCTTAGGCCTAAATACTAAATATAATCTTATATATTTATATAGGGTTCTAAAAGAATATAGGTAACTAGCTAGTAAATACTAGTATTATAAACTATCTTAGATAGTATTCTATAATAACCTCTTCTTAGCTAGAATATAACTATTATAATAATTATTAGAATAGTATTACGTACCCTATACCTAATTCTATTAATAACTATATACTAAGGAGCTTAGCTAAGGGCTAAGGGCTTAGGTAAAAGCTAAATAAGTACCGAAAGCCTTAGCTAGAGTCTTAGGTTTACTAAGCGCGTTTAGACTACTATATTTACTAAACGTAAGCCTAGGAAGACCTATATATATATAACTAGGGCCGCCTATAGTTATTAGATAAGTTAAATATATATTCTAACCTTATAACTTAATTACCTAACTAACTAACTACTAAACGCTATATAACTATTTATATCTTTTATAAATATCCCTTCTATAATAATAATAAAGAAAATAATATAAATACACTAGCGCTAGACGTACCTAGCTAGGTATATAGCTAAGTATATAAGAAGTATAGCCTCTAAAAAATAACTAAAAGATATATTAAAGTAATATCTATAACTACTAAAGAAGACCTAAATCTATTTAATAATATTAACTCTAATATACCTTAAATTAATAAGCTATAAGTACCTCTTACTATTTATTAATAAGCCTTACTAGTATACTTAAGCTATAAAACGCTAATTAATATTAATAAAAAAGTACTACTAAATAAACTTTCTAATATAATAATTAAGAAACTAAAAATATATAAAGAAATAACTTCTAATCTAAATATATATAAAGACTATTAGATTCGCTCTATATTAGCCGAGCTAAATACTTTTATTATAAATAGAACCTAGAACGCTATACGCGAAAGAGATACTAATAAAGGCGCTAAATCTATTAAGATATAATAGGTTTATAAACTAAAAGAATTAAATATTATTATTAAATTTAAATTATAATTTATTACTAAAGGATTTAAATAACTATATAAATATAACTATATAAACTCCTTTATAGGAATAATAAAGTAAATAAAATAGAAAGTATAGAAAAGATATTTATAAAGGATATAAATATTCGTATTAGCGTTTAGTAGTTATTTAGTTAGATAATTAAGTAGTAAGGTTAGAATATATATTTAACTTATCTAATAACTATAGGTAGTACTAGCTATATATACTTAGTATATAGGTTTTCCTAGGTTATATTCGGCCGAAATATATAGTTAAAACACGCTCGGTAAACCTAAGACTCTAGTAGGTTTAGGCTAAGACTCCGGTAGGTTTAAGCTAAGACTCCGGTAACCTTAGACTAAGACTTTCGGTACTTATTTAGCTTTTAGCTAAGCCCTTAGCCTTCGGTAATCTCCTTAGCCTTCGGCTAACCTCGGCTAACCTCGGCTAAGCTCCTTAGCCCTTAGTAAAGCTCCTTAGCCCTCGGCTAGGCTCCTTAGTATATAGTTATTAATAGAATTAGATATAGGGTATATAATCTATTCTAATACGCCCCTTTAATAAGTATACTACTTATAAAATAAAAAACTCCTATAGTTATTATAGGTAAAAAGGGTTCTTTTATTAATTTTAAGTATATTTTATTAAAAGTATACTTCCTTAATTTTATTATATATTTATATAACTTATACTAAGTTAAAGGATAAAATTCTAGAATTTAACCTTATCGAGTACCTTTATAAAGCCGTCGGCCTTTTAGTTAGTAGTCTTTATATATATAAGGTCTATAATTCCGTCGATTAATAGACTTCTTATATAGTAGTATTTAATACGTATATACTTTGTTTAGTTATAAAAAATAGGGTTATACCCTAGTTATAGTACTCCCTTATTATTTATATATAGGCCGAATTTTATTTATTTATAAAATCCTAGTTCTTTAACTAAAAACCTTATATAAATAGCTTCTTTTAATATAATATTTATAGTAATTTATTTAGCTTTAGTAGTTTATTATACTATAATACTTTATAGCTTTAATTTCTATATAATTAGTTTACTAGTAAGGAAAAATATATATTCGTTAGTTAATTTAGTTATATTAATATCCTTTATATAGTTCGAATTATAATATTTAGTTATATAGTAGCTAGTCGCGTCTTTTAGTATATATATAATATAATAGTCTATTATTATCTTTAGGTATTATAGTACGCGTTTTACTATTATAAAGTACTCTTTTAAGGGATTAGACGCGTATTATAATAGAGCTATTACTAAGAAAGCTATATCTAGTCTTATATATATTAATATATATAGTAGATAGCTAATAATCGCTTAGAATAGCCGGGTTTCGGCTATAGTAGCCTTTAATACGTTTAGGACTAGGCTAATCTTCGAGTCTATTAGCGTATATATAGGATTATAGTCTAATAGACTATATTTATTAAGTACCTTATATATATAGGTTTTTTAGCTTAGTTATAGTTACGTATTAGTTTATATAATATTAACTCTAAGGTATATTTAAATAGCTCCTTTATCTTTTAATTTAAAGTACCTTTTTAAGTTTATTATTAGGTCTTTAATTAGGTTTAGTAAGGGTACTATAATCGCGAGGTTATTAATATATATATATATATTCCTTTAGTATAGTAGGTAAATATATATAAATTAGCGTTTAGGGCCTAAAAGCCTAGTTATATAAGAATAGTAATAAGTATATTAAACTAGATCCTAGTTAATTATTTTAGGCTATAAAGTACTTTAAGGAGTTTTAGGTATACGAATTTTATAAGAGTAGTTTTATTACGTTTTATTACGTTTTTATATAACCTTTTAGTATAAATATATAAGTATTTATTTAATCCTTTAAATATAGCTATATTTAGCTAAGGTATATTAATATCTCTTTATATAAATACTAAAATTATATTAATTTTCTAGATAATAAGGTTATTAAGTAGTACTAGTATAAATAGTACTTTCTAGCTTATTTGTTTAATAACCTTTATAAAGGAGTTTATATAGTCGCGTCTATATAGTTATTTAAATCCTTTAATAATAAAATATAATTTAAATTTAATAATATTATTTAATTCTTTTAGTTTATAAACCTATTACGTTTTAATAGAGTTAGTACTTTAAGTAGCGTCTTTTTCGCTTATAGTAGTCTAGGTACTATTTATAGTAAGTGTATTTAGCTTAGCTTATATAGAGTAAATCTAATAGTCTTTATATAGATTTAAGTTAGAAGTTACTTCTTTATATATTTTTAGTTCCTTAATTACTATATTAAGAAGTTTATTTAGTAGGACTTTAGTACTAGTATTAGTTAGTTCTTTAGAGCTTAAATAAGCTAGTAATACTTAATAGTATAAAGCTAGAGGTACTTATAGTTTATTAATTTTTAGCGTATCTAGGTTTATATAGTCTAGTAGGTTTACGTTCTATTTAAAGCTTTAAGTAGGTAATACTTAGACGCGTTATTTAGTAGTACGTCGTAGGTTATAGCCCTCTAGTTCTTTAGTACTATTATTTAGCGCTAGCTCTTTTAGTTCCTTAGAACTACTATTTAGAGCTAGTTTATCTTTATTATTAGAGCTATTATTAGAACTCTTACTAGAGTTACTAGAGGATTTTATTTTATCCTTTTATATAAGAGTAAAGGTATTATATATTTAATACGTATTTATATAACTAGTAATTTCTTATAAATAATCCTAGTCTTTAGATTCCTCTTTAAGTAGGTTAGCGTAGTTCTAATTAATAGTATATTCCTTCTTATATATAAGGTTCTCTTTAATAATAGTATCTCTAGTACTAATAACTTACTTAAGGTTAGGGATATAAACTAGGTAGTTATTAGATAATTCCTACCTAATAAGAATACTTCTATAAGACTTTTTAGCTAGCTTTTCTTCTAGGGTTTTAGCTCTAATTTCTTTAGGAATAAGGACGTAATATAAAGACCCTAGGGTATATATATATAATATATCTAGACTAGTACTAAATATATCCTTATAAGGTATTAATTTAGTTAAGATATTATAGACGCGGTTCTTTATATAAATAATAGAACGTATAATATAAGGCTATAGGAATAGTAGAATAGATCGCTCGCTATATATTATAATAACGCGTTCTATTAGGTATTAATTTAGTTATTCCGCGATTCTATTTTATTCGAGTAAATAAGGGCTATTATAGTCTATTATAAAACCCTAGTCCTTAGTATAAGTAGTCTACTTATTAGACTTAAACTCCTTTACGTTATTCGATTATACCCTCTTAATACTATTATTAAATTAGTTCTTTAATAGGTTATTAAGTTCTTTTAGATTATTAAATATATCTAATTTATATTTAGTTATATATATATAAATAGTACGTATTTTTTAATATATAAATATATTAATATATACCTCGCTAAGTAGTCCTTTAATCTAAAGTAGTCCTAGTATATTTAGGTTAAAATAAGTAAGAGTATTAAAGTTATAGTTATTAAGCGGTATATAGCTTATAACCTTAGTTATTTTACTCTTATAGTAGAAGCTATATTTGTCTAGCGTATACTTACTATTAGAGTTTATATTAAAACCTTTAGTTTTACTAATAGTCTTTAGAAGCGCGTTTATATTAATATAGTTTAGCCTTTAGTATAGTATATTAATATTAAGCTTAGTCTTTTTAGCGATATAAATCGCCTTTTTAAGTCGTTTATACTAGAGTTAATATTTAGGTTAATATAATACGTATTATATTCTTAAGTTACATTAATTATTACGTTTAGAGCTTTATTTTAAGCTTAGGCGTATTTATTATTAATAGTTATTTTAAAGCCGCTATTAGTAAGCGCTTTAGTTAATATAAGGGTCGATATTATACTAGGGACGTAGTTAACTAATAAGTCTATTCGAACGTTATTAGAGCTTATAGCTAGGATTATACTAATACTATATATAGGTAGTTTAGCTTTATTTATAATACTAATAGTAGAGTTACTAATAGTCTTATAGTCTTATAGCTATTCTTTATTCGAGGTAAAGTACTTACTAGCGCTAAAGTCTAATATAATACGTCGGTTATTATTAGTTATACTAAATAGTACTATATATAGTAGTTTTAGTATTAGATTAGAACTATTAAACGTGTCTTTAATATCTTTTTTAGTCTTCTTTTCTAGTTTAAGTTTAAGGTATTCGATCTAGTATTTAGGCTCTATATATCCTATTTTACTATATATAGTATATGTAGAAAGTTATTTTTTAGGCGTTTTAGTAGCTTTATTAGCTATTATATTATTACTTAACTCTATACGCGCTTCTTTTAATATAAGTTTTAAAATTAGACTATTAATTTTTATTATATTTAGATCTTTACTTAGCTCTTTATATTTATATAAAATAAATCCTTTAAAGTAACTATTTAGGCCCTTAAATATAATCTACGCTTTATACACGTCTACTATAGGGTAGCCTAGGTCTTTTAGATATAAAGACACGCTTTATATAATACTAGTATATTTATTAACGTTCTTATATTATCCTTAGTCTATATTAATAATAGTATTTAAATATCGCTCGATTAGGTTAAAACGTAACTTACTATATATAGCTAGAATAGCTAACTATAGGCTATTAGTAGTTATTTTATCTTTAAACCTATTAATATTATTAATAGATATAATTAATTTAATAGCGCCTAGCGCCTTTTAACTATTTCTAGTATAGTCTAAAGAGTATTCTTTATATCTAACGTCTAGTTTATTTATTTTAGGCTTTTTATTATTATAATATAGTACTTTATTAGAGAGGTCTATAGACTTATTTATATAAGGTATATATCTATTTATTTCTAGGAATAGCTTAGCCTTTTATATCTATTTAATATAATTAGTCTTTTTAACTAATTTATTACCTTTAAATATACTAAATAATATATTAAGTAAATTTACTTAAATTATATTTCTAGGTACACGTTTAGTAGAAGCGAGCTTATTATAAGTATTTTATATAATTATATAATTTCTAGTCTTTTAAACTATAAGTTATCTTATACTAAGTACTAGGTTAAGGTATTTATAGTTATCTTAAAAGATAGTAGTTCTTATATTATATAAGAGTTTATAGAACTAGTCTTCTTTAATTTCTACCTTATTATTAAGGTTTTTAAAGTAGTACCTTAATTTAACGTATTATTTGTCGTTTAATATAGGATTATTAACTAGTTCGGTTAATCCGACTTATACTAAGAAGTATTAGCCGAAGTCTCTCCTTTTAATAAGGCCCTACTTAATAAAGTTACTAACCGAGTCGCGTAGTATAATTCCGAGCTAATTATAGCTAATGTCTAGTTTATTTAGAGAATTACTAATTAAATAGCTTAGTATAATTATATAATTTCTATTAGCTAGTAGCTCTAGGTTAATATATATTATAATCCTAATATTATAGTTAGAATATCTAAGAGTAAAATATACCTTAGTTAAAGGTAGAACTATTTATAGTAATTTAAGTAGTAATATATTATATAATTAGTTATATAATAGTATATTATAATCTCTTAATAATATAGAATCGGAAGTTATATTATTTTAATTAGGTAACTATAAGTAACCGGGCTTATAACTTATAGAAAAGATATTTATAAAGGATATAAATAGTCGTATTAGCGTTTAGTAGTTATTTAGTTAGGTAATCGAGTAGTAAGGTTAGAATATATATTTAACTTATCTAATAACTATAGGTAGTACTAGCTATATATATATAGGTTTTCCTAGGTCGCGTTTAGCTAAAATACGCGGTTAAAACACGCTCGATAAACCTAAGACTCTAGTAACCTTAGGCTAAGACTTTCGATACTTATTTAGCTTTTAGCTAAGCCCTTAGCCTTTGGTAATCTCCTTAGCCTCCGGCTAAGCCCCTTAGCCTTCGGCTAACCTCGGCTAAGCTCCTTAGCCCTCGGTAAAGCTCCTTAGCCCTCGGCTAGGCTCCTTAGTATATAGTTATTAATAGGATTAGGTGTAGGGCACGTGATCTATTCTAATACAAAGTATTATTTATACTAGTACTATTTAATAACCTTATTATCTAGAAAATTAATATAATTTTAGCCTTTATATAAGAAGATATTATTATCTAGTAACTAAATATATTTTTAGCTAAGGTAGTTACTAGAATTAAAATCCTTTAATTATAAAAAGACGTAAATAAAGATATAGTATATACTAAAAGATAGAAAGCTACTATAGCTAAATTACTCCTTATACTTTACTAAACCTATATATTTATAGAAGTTATTATCTTAGAAGAAGTAAATTATATATTATATAAGTAGGTCTTTGTAGTAAAGACTTTTAAGAATAGATCTATTAAGAGATTTAAGGCTTACTTAGTTATAAGAGGATTTAGTTAGATCTAGAGAGAGGACTTTAATAAGACTTTTACTTTAAAACTATAGTAATTAAAGATCTAGAATACTACTAATTTAATATTAAGAATATATTTACTAAGTTTTACTTATAAGAATAAATATTCCTTAATCTATTATAGAGAGTTATACTATCTTATAGAAAAGTATAGTAGGTATTTTATAGTTTATATAGTCTAAAATTATTAGAATAGATTATATACCCTATACCTAATCCTATTAATAACTATATACTAAGGAGCCTAGCCGAGGGCTAAGGAGCTTAGCCGAGGGCTAAGGGGCTTAGCCGAAGACTAAGGAGATTACCGAAGGCTAAGGGCTTAGCTAAAAGCTAAATAAGTACTAAAAGTCTTAGCCTAAGGTTACTAGAGTCTTAGTCTAAACCTACTAGAGTCTTAGCCTAAACCTACTAGAGTCTTAGGTTTACTAAGCGTGTTTCGACTATATATTTCGGCTAAACGCGACCTAGGAAGACCTATATATATATAGCTAGTACTACCTATAGTTATTATATAAGTTAAATATAATATTCTAACCTTACTACTTAATTACTTAACTAAATAACTACTAAACGCTATATAACTATTTATATCCTTTATAAATATCCTTTTTAATAAAAATAAGCTATAAGAGACTAGAACTAACTAATATATAAGAAATAGAGGTTTATTTAAAGCTTAGTAGATCTATATTAATTTATATTAATAATATTATAACTTTTATAAAAATAAAAGTAAAACTTAACTAGTTTACTATATAGCTTAGCGCTTAATTTACTACTAAGCCTCTAGGGGAGATTAATAAGATTCTTAGTATAAAAGTAAGTTATAATTAAAAGCCTAGTTAATTATAATAAATTAAAAGTAATACTTTAAAGAAGTACTTAATAGATTTAGTATTATAAAAGAATTTATAAAAGGGAAGAAAATACTAGCTATAGACTATAAGAATTTAAAACTCTTAAACTATTTAATAAGCGAATTAATATCTTTAAATATTAATAGATTATTAGAAGCCTAATATATACTATAATCTTTATACGCTTAGATATAGCCTTTATACTTAGAAAGGTAAGCTAGTATATAAGTAACCCTACTAAGTACTATAGATATATACTAAAAGAACTACTTTAATATCTATAATCTATAATTAATACTAAGATTATATACTTAAAGATAGAGGGAGTTATAAATCTAGCTATTTATTTAGATACTAATTAAACTACTATAAAGTTAAATTAAATAAGTATCTCTAGAGGTATTAGTATATTCTATAATAAACTAATTTTATAGTTAAGTAAGGAATAATATACTATTTTTATATTAAGTTATAAATTAGAATATATAGTACTTATATCTTATATAAAATAAGGTTAGTAGTTAGATTAAGTCTTATAAGATCTAGAACTAGGAAAATATATAAGGAAAGAATTAAAACTAATCTAGATATATAGTAATAACTAGGGTATAATTATACTTATAAAAAATATATATTTAAATAATTAATTAAAGTATATTAATATTAGTTATTATTTTATTTAAGATCTTATAGAGAACTAGTAGTTATAAGTTAATTTTATTCCTAGAAATAATATAATTACTAATAGTATAATAAAGCTATTATAATATATTAAATTTAAGAGGTTTAAAAAGTAAATAGGTCTAAAATAATAGAAAAAGAAATTAAGGTTATTAAAGTAGTTAAAAGTACTCGAGTTTACTTAAAAGAGAGTATTATAAAAGTCTATATATAAGGGTACTAGAGTATAATTATAACTAGTCTAGATTAGGTATTATATAGTATATAATAGCTATAAGGTATATACGTATAAGCCTCGGGTATAACTACCTTCCCTTCCTTAGTCTAATATATACTATTTAACCTACCTCTTTACCTATTACTCTTTATACTCTAATAGAGGATTATTATTATTTATAAGGGATATTTACTTAATATATTTAATACTTAGATTACTAGTACTATTACTATATAATACTAAGACTATAATATATCTATTATATTAAGTAGTAAGTAATATAAGAATAAATACTAATAGTATAAGAATATATATTAACTATTTATTAGTATAAGAAATAAAACTAGTATAGGTTAGAATTCTAATACTAAGCTTATTAAAGGAGATAATAAGATTTAGAAAGCCTTTATTAAGGTAAGTAATTTTATATATTTAGACTTAAATCTAAGCTAAATATAATAAATAGATATATCTAAATACTAGCTAGTATAAAATTAATATTCTTAATTACTATAATCTTTTTAAGTAAATACTTATATACCCTTAGACTTACGTTTAACCGAGCTTTACTAATAGTTAAGTATACTTAAGAGAGATTAACTTAGATTAAATTAGATTAAATACTATTAAGAAATATTAAAAGTTATTAAGAGATTTTAATATAAAATTAAGTAAAGTTATTATATTAAGTTAGATTAATATAGTTCTTAAACTATATTAAGTTAATATTTAGTTCTATTAACTAATATTATAAAATATATTAAGCTAAACTATAGATTAAATAAACTTAAGTTTTTTTAATATATATTATAGTTTTAAATTTAACTTAAATTAGTTTTTAATCTAAGTTAATTAAAGGTTAGTATATCTTAATATAAAGTAGTATATAAATATATAAACCTATTAAAAAAGGTTAGTATATATAAATAGTTTTTTTTTAGATTTATTATTTAAAAAGTTAATAAGTTTTAAAATATATTTAAATATATTTCTAATTTTAATTTTATATAATCTCTATTAAATAACTATTAAACTTATATTATAAATCTATATTAGTATAAGGTAGCCTATTATATAAATTAGTTATTTTTTAAATACTTAGCTTATATTTAATTCTTATATTAAATAATACTTAGAATAAAATATTTTACTAGAAAAAAAATATAATATCTTTTTCTTTTATTTTTTTCTCTTTATTTCATATAGTAATTAGCCCTAATTTAAGTACTAATATACGTTTTAGACCTCGCGCTATAAGCCTATATACTCCCGAGATTTAGCCGAACTAGTAGGTAGCGGGCAGGGTACTCCGTAGTTATAGCCGGGACTAAGGTAAAGCTAGGACCGTTAACGTACGAACTACCCGATTATTCTACCTTTACGTACTCGACTACCCTCCCTCCTTTTAAAGCGCTTAATACCCTTAAATACCCTCCCTTTAAAGTACTCGATTACTAGTAACTACCCTCCCTTCGAAGTATATAATAATAACTACTTATATAACTACCTATATATAATAGTAGTATAATATTAAATATAGTAGTAGTATAGCTATTATATAACTACTTATATATAATAGTAGTATAATATTAAATATAGTAGTAGTATAGCTATTATATNAGAATATATAGCTAGTATATAGTAATAGTATAATATAGAATATATAGCTAGTATATAGTAGTAGTATAGTAGTTATTAAAGGGTATATTTTATAGGAGTAGTATAAGTATAAATATAACGCGAATTTATATAATTTCTAAACTATTTTAAAGTAATTTAAAGTATTAATACTCGTTTTAAGCTAGTTTTAACTTAGTTTTAAGCTAGTTTTAATTTAGTTTTAACCCTAGCTTAACCCCGGGTTAACTCCGGCTTAACTAACCTTACTAAATAGTCTCTAATTAGCTTCTAAGCGGTTTCTAGAGTTTAAGTTATCTTTTAACTAGGCTTCTAATTAGTTCTTAAATAATTCCTAAGCGGTTTTTAAGGTTTAAGTTAGTTTTAAGCTAGTTTTAAGTAGATAGTATCTTACTTATATAGTAATAATATATAATATAAAGTAATAAATATTACTAGTAATAGAATAAAGGAAAGGTAAATTTTAAGAATTATATTTTAGAACTCTTAATTAAAAGTAGTATAAAAAGGGATATTTATAAAGGATAAATAATCGTACTAGCGTTCAGTGGATATTTGGTCAGGTGATCGAGTAGTATGGTTAGAATGTGTGTTTAACTTATCTAATAACTATAGGCGGCACTAGCTATATATATACAGGTCCTCCTAGGTCGCGTTCGGCCGAAATATACGTTCGGCCGAAATACGCGTTCGGCCGAAATACGCGTTCGGCCGAAATACGCGGTCGAAACACGCTTAGTAAACCTAAGACTCCGGTAGGTTTAGGCTAAGCCTCCGGTAGGTTTAGGCTAAGCCTCTAGTAACCTTAGGCTAAGACTTTCAGTACTTATTTAGCTTTTTAGCTAAGCCCTTAGCCTTCGGTAATCTCCTTAGCCTCCGGCTAAGCCCCTTAGCCTTCGGCTAACCTCGGCTAAGCTCCTTAGTCTTCGGTAAAGCTCCTTAGCCCTCGGCTAGGCCCCTTAGTGTATAGTTATTAATAGGATTAGGTGCAGGGCACGTGATCCATTCTAACACGCCCCCTTAATAAGTACACTACTTATAGGACAAAAAACTCCTATAGTTATCCTAGGTAAAAAGGTCCTTTTATCGATTTTTAAGCGTGTTTTATTAAGAGTACGCTTCCTTAATTTTGTCGCGTATTCACGTGACTTATACCGAGTTAAAGGATAAAATTCTAGAATTTAACCTTATTAAGTGCCTTTATAAAGCTGTCGGCTTTTTAGTCGGTAGTTTTTATATATATAAGGTCTATAATTCCGTTGATTAATAGACTCCTTATATAGTGGTATTTAACGCGTATATACTTTGTTCGGTCGTGAAAAACAGGGTTATACCCTAGTTATAGTACCCCCTTATTATCTGTATATAGGCCGAATTTTGTTTGTTTATAAAATCCTAGTTCTTTAACTAAGGACCTTATATAAACGGCCTCTTTCGACGCGATATTTATAGCGATATATTTAGCTTTAGTAGTCGATTATACTATAACGCTTTATAGCTTTAATTTCTACGTGATTAGTCCCCCGGTAAGGAAAAATATATATCTGTTAGTTAATTTAGCTATATTAATATCTCCCGCGTAGTCCGAATCGTAATATCTAGTTATATAGTAGCTAGTCGCGTTTTTTAGCGTATATATAATACAATAGTCTATTATTGTCTTTAGGTATCGTAGTACGCGTTTTACTACTATAAAGTAGTCTTTTAAGGGATTTAACGCGTATTATAATAGAGCTATTACCGAGAAAGCTATGTCCGGTCTTGTATATATAAATATATATAGTAGACAGCCGATAATCGCTTAGAATAGCCGGGTTTCGGCTATAGTAGCCTTTAGTGCGTTCGGGACTAGGCTAATCTTCGGGTCTATCGGCGTATATATAGGATTATAGTCTAATAGACTATATTTATCGAGTACCTTATATATATAGGTTTTTTAGCTTAGTCGTAGTTACGCGTCGGTTCGTATAATATCGACTCCGAGGTATGTCCGAATAGCTCCTTCGTCTTTTAATTTAAAGTACCTTTTTAGGTTTATTATTAGGTCTTTAATTAGGTTTAGCGAGGGTGCTATAATCGCGAGATCGTTGACATATATATATATATATATACCTTTAGCGCGGTAGGTAAATATATACGAATCGGCGTTTAGGGCCTAAAAGCCTAGTTATATAAGGATAGTAATAAGCGTACTAAACTAGATCCTAGCCGATTGTTTTAGGCCGTAAAGTACCTTAAGAAGTTCTAGGTACGCGATTTTTATAGGAGTAGTTTTATTACGTTTTATTACGTTTTTACGTGACTTTTTAGTATAGATATATAGGTGTTCGTTTAGTCCTTTAGGTACGGCTATATTTAGCCGAGGTACGTCGATATCTTCTTATATAAATACTGAAATTATGTCGATTTTCTAGATAATAAGGTTATTAAGTAGTACTAGCGCGAATAGTACTTTCTAGTTTATTTGTTTAATAACCCCTATAAAGGAGTCTATATAGTCGCGTCTATATAGTTGTTTAAATCCTTTAGTAATAAAACGCGATTTAAATTCGATAATATCGTTCGATTCTTTTAGTTTATAAACCTATTATGTTTTAATAGGTTTAGCGCTTTTGCTAGCGTCTTTTTCGCTTATAGCGGTCTAGGTACCATTCGTAGTAAGCGTATTTAGCTCGGCTTATATAGAGCGAATCTAATAGTCTTTATATGGATTTAAGTCGGAAGTTACTTCTTTATACGTTTTTGGTTCCTTAATTACCGTATTAGGAAGTTTATTTAGTAGGACTTTAGCGCTAGCGTTAGTCGGTTCTTTATAGCTTAAATAAGCTAGCGACGCTTAATAGTATAGAGCTAGAGGTGCTTGTAGTTTGTTGATTTTTAGCGCGTCCGGGTCTATATAGTCTAGTAGGTTTTCGTCCTGTTCGGAGCTTTAAGCAAGTAATACTCGGACGCGTCGTTCGGTAGTACGTTATAGGTTATAGCCCTCTAGTTCTTTAGCGCTATTATCCGGCGCTAGTTCTTTTGGCGCTAGCTCTTTTAGTTCCTTAGGACTATTATCTAGAGCTAGTTCGTCTTCGTCGTCGGAGCTATCGTTAGAACTCTCGCTAGAGTTACTAGAGGATTTTATTTCGTCCTTTTATATAGGAGTAGGAGTATCGCGTACTTAGTATGTATCTACGTGACTAGTAATTTTTTATAGATAATCCTAGTCTTTAGATTCCTCTTTAAGTAGGTTAGCGTAGTCCTAGTCGATAGTATATTCCTTCTTATATATAAGGTTCTCTTTAATAATAGCGTCCCTAGTACTAATAACTCGCTTAAGGTTAGGGATATAAACTAGGTAGTTATTAGACGACTCTTACCCGACAAGGATACCCCTATAGGACTTTTCGGCTAGCTTTCCTTCTAGGGTTTTAGCCCTAACTTCTTTAGGAATAAGGACGTAGTATAAGGACCCTAGGGTATATATATATAATATATCTAGGCTAGTATTAAATATGTCCTTATAGGGTATCGATTTAGTTAAGCTATTATAAACGCGGTTCTTTATATAGATAATAGAACGCGTAATATAAGGCTATAGGAATAGTAGAATAGATCGCTTGCTATATATTATAATAACACGTTCTATTAGGTATTGATTTAGTCGTTCTACGATTCCGTTTTATTTAGGTAAATAGGGGCTATTATAGTCTATTATAATACCCTAGTCCTTGGTATAAGTAGTCTACTTATTAGACTTAAACTCCTTTGCGTTATCCGAGTATACCCCCTTAATACCTTTATTAAATTAGTTCTTTAATAGGTTATTAAGTTCTTTTAGGTTATTAAACGCGTCGGATTTATATTTGGCTATATATATATAGATAGCGCGTGTTTTTCGACACGTAAATATATTAATATATACCTTACTAAGTAGTCCTTTAATCTAAAGTAGTCCTAGCGTATCTAGGTCGAAATAAGTAAGAGTATTAAAGTTATAGTTATTAAGCGGTATATAGCTTATAACCTTAGTTATTTTGCCCTTATAGTAGGAGCTATATTTGTTTAGCGTTCGCTTACTATTAGAGTTTATATTAAAACCCTTAGTTTCGCTAATAGTCTTTAGGAGCGCGTTTATATTAATATAGTTTAGCCTTTAGTATAGCGTGTTAATATTAAGCTTAGTGTTTTTAGTAATATAAATCGCCTTTTTAAGTTACTTATAGTTAATATTTAGGTTAATATAATACGCGTTATATTCCTAAGTCGCGTTAATTGTCGCGTTTAGAGCTTTATTATAAGCTTAGGCGTGTTTATTATTAATAGTTATTTTAAAGCCGCTATTAGTAAGCGCTTTAGTTAATATAAGGGTCGATATTATACTAGGGACGTAGTTAACTAATAAGTCGATTCGAACGTTATTAGAGCTTATAGCCGGGATTATACTAATACCGCGTATAGGTAGTTTAGCTCTGTTCGTAATACTAATAGTAGAGTTACTAATAGTCTTATAGTCTTGTAGCTATTCTTTATTCGGGGTAAAGTACTTGCTAGCGCCGGAGTCTAATATAACACGTCGGTTATTATTAGTTGCGCTAAATAGTACCGTGTATAGTAGTTTTAGTGCCGGATTAGAGCCGTCGGACGCGTCTTTTGTATCTTTTTTAGTCTTCTTTTCCGGCTTAAGTTCGGGGTATTCGATCTAGTATTTAGGCTCTATATATCTTATTTTACTATACGCGGTATATATAGAAAGTTATTTTTTAGGCGTTTTAGTAGCTTTATTAGCCGACGCGTTATTACTTAACTCTATATACGCTTCTTCTAATATAAGTTCTAAAATTAGACTATTAATTTTAATTATATTTAGATCTTTACCTAGCTCTTTATATTTACGCGAAATAAATCCTTTGAAGTAGCTATTTAGGCCCCTAAATATAATCCACGCTTTATACACGTCTGGTATAGGGTGGCCTAGGTCTTTTAGATATAAAGACACGCTTTATATAGCGCTAGTATATTCGTCGACGTTCTTATATTATCCTTAGTCCGCGTCGATAATAGTATTTAAATATCGCCCGATTAGGTCGAAACGCGACTCGCTATATATAGCTAGAATAGCCGACTATAGGCTATTAGCGGTTGTTTTATCTTTAAACCTATTGATATTATTAATAGATATAATTGATTTAATAGCGCCTAGTACCTTTTAACTATTCCTAGTATAGTCTAAAGAGCGTTCTTTGTATCTAACGCCTAGTTCGTTTGTTTTAGGCTTTTTATCGTTGTAATATAGTGTCTTATTAGGGGGGTCTATAGACTCGTCTATATAAGGTATATATCTATTTATTTCTAGGAATAGCTTAGCCTCTTATATCTATTTAATATAATTAGTCTTTCTAACTAATTTATCGCCTTTAAACGCGCTAAATAATATATTAAGTAAATTTACCCGGATTATATTTCTAGGTACGCGTTTAGTAAGAGCGGGCTTATTATAAGTATTTTACGTAATTACGTAATTTTTAGTCTTTTAGACTATAAGTTGTCCTATACTAGGTACTAGGTCGAGGAATTTATAGTTGTCTTAAAAAATAGTAGTTCTTATATTATATAAGAGTTTATAAAACTAGTCTCCTTTGATTTCTACCTTATTATTAAGGTTTTTAAAGTATTACCTTAATTCGACGTATTATTTGTCGCTTAATATAGGATTATTAACTAGTTCGGTTAATCCTACTTATACTAAGAAGTACTAGCTAAGGTCTCTCCTTTTAATAAGGCCCTACTTAAGGAAGTTACTAACCGAATCGTATAACGTGATCCCGAGCTAATTATAGCTAATATCTGGTTTATTTAAAGAATCGCTAACTAAATAGCTTAGTATAATTATATAATTACTATCGGCTAGTAGCTCTAAGTTAATATATATTATAATCTTAGTATTATAGTCCGGATATCTAAGAGTAAAAAAAGCCTCGGTTAAAGAAAGAACTATTTATAGTAATTCTAGTAGTAGTATATTACGTGATTAGTTATATAATAGCGTATTATTATCTCTTAACGATATAGAATCGGAAGTTGTGTTTTTATTTCGATTAGGTAACTGTAAGTGCCTAGGCCTAGAACCTATAAAAAGGGATATTTATAAAGGATAAATAATCGTACTAGCGTTTAGTAGATATTTAGTTAGGTAATCGAGTAGTATGGTTAGAATATATGTTTAACTTATCTAATAACTATAGGCGGCACTAGCTATATATATACAGGTCCTCCTAGGTCGCGTTCGGCCGAAATATACGTTCGGCCGAAATACGCGTTCGGCCGAAATACGCGGTCGAAACACGCTTAGTAAACCTAAGACTCCGGTAGGTTTAGGCTAAGCCTCCGGTAGGTTTAGGCTAAGCCTNTAGCTAAGCCCTTAGCCTTCGGTAATCTCCTTAGCCTCCGGCTAAGCCCCTTAGCCTTCGGCTAACCTCGGCTAAGCTCCTTAGTCTTCGGTAAAGCTCCTTAGCCCTCGGCTAGGCCCCTTAGTATATAGTTATTAATAGGATTAGGTGCAGGGCACGTGATCCATTCTAACAAGTAGAACTATAGTAAGATTATAACTTATAAAACTATATAGTAGTAGATAATTAAAGGTTATAGTCTAGGGCTACTTTTAGACTAGTAGGTAATTAAAGGTTATAGTCTAGAGCTACTTTTAGACTAGTAGGTAATTAAAGGTTATAGTCTAGAGCTACTTTTAGAATAGTAGGTAATTAAAGGTTATAGTCTAGGGCTACTTTTAGACTAGTAGGTAAACTAATTTATATATATATTAGATTATAGTTTTAAGATATAGAAATATAAGTATACTATTTTAGTTTTATTAGTAAAAGACTAAAATACCCTCTAATTATTTATTAATAATAGAACTACCCTCTAATTAAGTTTTTTTATAATAGAACTACCCCTATATACCCTTTTACTAGTAAAGTTATATTCGAGTTATTAGGAGTAGTTTTATTAGAAAAAAAGGGTAGTTCTATCGGGGTTATATAGAACGGACTTAAGTAAATAAGACTACGACTCTTTATACTCTACGAATTAATCCTTATATATTTTAATATTTATTTACTTAAATTTAACTAATTCTTATAACTAACTTATATAAAATATACCTAAGATATAATAATAAGTAAAATAAAGATATATTATTATTTTCTAGCTATTCTAGCTATTCTAGCTAGTCTAGTAATTCTAGCGATTCTAGTAATCCTAGCCTTATATATTAACCGCGGGATATACTAGGATAGTTAAATAGACTTAAGAGTATTATTTATAATAATAAAAGTAATTTTAGATAGTATTATTATATTAATAAATAAATAATTAGGGTATTAGTTTCTTCTAAACTACCTAGGTATAAATAATAACAAGTTTATTATATACTACGCCTTGCCTAAATAGGCTTAGTAAGGGCACGTGGTATAGCCTTATCCTAGACTCGAATATCGATTTTTATATAGTAGTATTAAGGACTTACTAAAGAGGCTTAGCGTTAGGGATAAAGCCTTATAGATAGTAGATTCTAGCTAGTTATTTTAATAGCGTATAGTAATATATACGTAAAAACTAGTATTCTAAAGGATATCTAGGGCGATTATAATTAATATAACGATTTTCGACGTATCTACTAAGTCTAGGGCTAGTTAAATTAGTACTAGTACGGGAAGGCTATCTAGCCTTATAAGTAGAAGTATATAGTTACTACGAAGTACCTAGCAAAGGGAGGGTAATCGATAATCTATCTACTTAATAAGAAGTATATTCCTACCCTTTTAGACTATTTAGGACTACTTTTACTTATCTTTTTACTAACTTTTTATAATCGCGCCTAGGGGTAGGCTAGATTAAAGCTATAGCTATAGCTATATATATATTACAAGTAGCCTATAAAGAGTTTTAGCGAACGTAAGTAAATAGGAGTAGAAAAGAAATAGATAATAAGAACTTTATAAGTAAAGTTAAAGAGGATATAGCTTAAAGTAGTAGTAGTAGTAGTAATAATAATATCCTAGGTAGAGTATAAATAGCTTTAATTTTTATTTTATAGGAATAGCCTTTAACTAAAATTTTAATTTATTATAAATACCTTATAAAATATATAAGAATTAATACGTAAGGATTAATTTATAGAGTATAAGGAGTTATAGCTCTATTTACTTAAGTCTATTTCGTAGGGTTAGGGTTTTTATTTAATTATAGAATTTTATAAGTAAAGTACTCTTAAATAATAAACTAAGTAAATTAGTTATTAGCTAATTTACTAACCGTAGTTTCTATTATATAGAACTAACTAATATAAAGTAGAATAAGAGTACCTAGGAGTATATAATAAAGGAGTATATACTAGGGCTATATACTAGGGCTATATAAAGCTAGGCTCCTACCTATAGTAGTACTTAGCTCTCTAGTTATCTAAATATAGCTCTTCTAGCCCCTAGCCTTCTATTATATTCCGATTAATATTAGTTAACTACTTCCTACTTCCTAATCTCTTATAAGCTAGTTCTTATCGATTTTAGTAGTAGTTAAGCCTAGTACTCCCTACCCTTACGTTTACGAGTTTTATTAGTTTTAATTCGCTTAATTCCTTATTTATTTACCTTAATTACTTACTCTTAAGTAATATCCTTTATTCCTTACCTCGGAGCCTTAACTACGTTATTCTAGTCTTCGTATTATTAAGCGCTCTCCTTATAAAACAGGTATTATAAATTAGGTTATTTTTTATAAGAGTTCTCCTTCTTCTACTTATACTAATTTACTCGTTATTCCTTATCTATATTACCTAGTATATATATAAGATCCTAAATTATAAGTCTAAGTCGCTTTCCTTTAGTCTTTATAATAAAACTCTCTAATAAACTAAATATTACTTTACTAGTAAACTTACTAGTAAACTAGTAAGAGGGTATATAGGAGGTAGTTCTATTATAAAAATATTAATTAGGGGGTAGTTCTATCGTTAATAAATAATTAGGGGGTATTTTAGTCTTTTACTATAGTTTTATATTAAAACTTTAAATATATAACTTACTTTAAACTTTAAAGATTTAAATAATAAGGTATATATATTTATATATTAAAAGTAATAGTTAAATAGTTTAAAAATAAAAGTATAAAAGTATTTAATTAGCTCTTTTATTTATTTAATTTAAATCTAATTAAGAATATTTAGTTCTACTTTAAAAAACTTATTCTTAAGCGGTTTTAATATCTTAAAAAAATATATAAAGTTAGATATTAAAGAGATAAAAGAGACTCTAAAGTTATATTAGGCCGAGATACTAAATAACTACTACTTTAAAAAACTATAAGAGAGTATACTTAATAGAATTAAAACCTATATTAAAATAAAGGACTAGTAAACGAAATAATACTAAGTCTAGTTATAATTAAACCTAGTCTTTTTTTACTATATTAATAAACTACTTATTTATAAACTATTTTATAAAGGAACTAAGTTATTTATAAATCTATAAAGTAGTTTTATATATCTTAAAAGCTTACTTAGCTTTTATCTAGAAATTTATAGTATATTACTATATTATTAGCGAATCTAGTATTATTAGTATAGTAACTCTAGTATTATTAGTAACTCTAGTATTAACCTACGTACGTGCCCGCGGCTATTTGCTCGAAACCGGTTCGAACCCGGTTCGAACCCGGTTCGAGCCTAGTTTAAAACCGGTTTAAAGGTTTAACCTAGTTCTAGAACCCGACTTAAAACTAAGAACTATTTATAAACTATTTATAAACTATTTATAAACCTAAAGAATAGCTCTTAATTAGCTTCTTATTAGGTCTAGAACCCTAGAATTACTTTATAAACCATTTATAAACTATTTTAAATCTAAGGAATAGTTCTAAATCTACTTTTAATTAGATTTAAAACTAAGAACTATTTATAAACTATTTATAAACTATTTATAAACTTAAGAAATCCCTTTTAATTAGCTCCTTATTAGGTCTAGAACCTTAGAATCGCTTTATAAACTATATTAGAGCCTATATTAATAACTAAATAATAAAGAGTTTACTAATAAAAGTATATAAAAAGTACTTAGAAAAAATATTTCTAAAAAAAGACGTGATTTTTTTTTTCTTTTTAAGATTCCTCTTTATTTTATATAGTAATTAGCCCTGGTTTTAGTACCTATATAGGTTTTAGACCTCGCGCTATAAGCCTATATACTCCCGAGGTTTAGCCGAGTTAGAGGGCGGGGTACTCCGTAGCCGTAGCCGTAGCGGAGACTAAGGCGACGCTAGGACCTAGCGCGGGCGCCGGCGCACGGACCACCCGATCATCCCACCTTTGCGTACTCGACCACCCTCCCTCCCTTCGAAGTACTCGACACCCCTCCCTTCGAAGCGCTCAAATACCCTCGAATACCCTCGAATACCCTCCCTTCGAAGCGCTCGAATACCCACGAATACCCTCGAATACCCTCCCTTCGAAGCGCTCGAATACCCTCGAATACCCTCGAATACCCTCCCTTCGAAGCGCTCGAATACCCTCGAATACCCTCGAATACCCTCCCTTCGAAGCGCTCGATCGACTACCCTCCCTTCGAAGCGCTCGATCGACCACCCTCCCTGCGAAGCGTACGACGGATACCCTCCCTTCGAAGCGTACGACGACGACCACTTGTACGGCTACCCGCATATGGTGGTGGCATGACATAGAACATGGCAGTAGCATAGCTGGCATATGGTGGTAGTATGGCTAGCATATGATGCTGGCATGGCATGGAACATGGTGGTGGCATATGATGGTGGCATGGCATGGAACATGGTGGTAGCATGGCTGGCATATGGTGGTAGCATGGCATGGAACATGGTGGTGGCATAGCTGGCATATGATGGTGGCATGGCATGGAACATGGTGGTAGCATGGCTGGCATATGATGGTGGCATGGTATGGAACATGGTGGTAGTATGGCTGGCATATGGTGGTGGCATGGCATGGAACATGGTGGTAGCATAGCTGGCATATGATGGTGGCATGGCATGGAACATATGGCTGGCATATGGTGGTGCCATGGCATGGAACATGGTGGTAGTATGGCTGGCATATGGTGGTAGCATGGCATGGAACATGGTGGTGGCATAGCTGGCATATGGTGGTAGCATGGCTGGTATATGGTGGTGGCATGGCATGGAACATATGGCTAGCATATGGTGGTGGCATATGGTGGTAGCATATAGTAGTAGCATATAGTAGTAGCATATAGTAGTGGCCGTAAAAGGGCGTGTTTCGTAGGAGTAGTACAGGCACGAATATAATACGAATTCACGTGATTTTTATTAATTTTAAGCTAGATTCGAGTCGGTTTTAACCTAGTTTCGACCTAGTTTCGACCCTAGTTAAACCTTTGAACCGCTCTAGAACCTTGAACTTTTCAAAGAGTTATAGATATTGAACAGGGTTAACCCCGGCTTAACCCCGGTTCAACCCTGGCTCGACTAGCCTTACTAAACGGTCTCTAATTAGCTCCTAAGCGGTTCCTAGGGTTTAATTCGGGTTTTAACTAGGCTTCTAAGCGGTTCCTAAGCGGTTCCTAAGCGGTTCCTAAGCGGTTCCTAAGCGGTTCCTAAGCGGTTCCTAAGTAGTTCCTAAGGTTCGAGTCGGTTTCGAGCTAGTTTTAAGCTAGTTTTAAGCCGGCTTTAACTCGGTTTTAACTCGGTTTTAAGCAGATAGCGTCTTGGCAGTATAGTATTTATTAAAAATAACTAGCTCGAAACTTTTATTATTATAGTTATACTTTATAAAGTATTCCTTAAGTTTATTATAAATAAATTATTTAATAGCTTTAAAATAAACCGTTAAAGTTAATTTACTTATATTATAAAAGAACTTAACTAAAGATCTAGTAATAATAACTAAGCTATTATTAAAACTAGTAACTCTAGTATTATTAGCTAGAACATTTAAATATACTACTATTACTAGAATAATTAATAATCTATATTAATTTATTCTAGTTAAGGATTATAAACTATAGGTTCTAGTAATAGATAACTATATAAGTATAAAAGGATTATAAGAAACCTAGTTAAGTTTAACTTATAAGAATATTATAAAGTATATATATATAAGACTTAGAATTAATATCTAGTAATTAAACTAGTATTTACTAATTAATATACTATTTATAAACGTATTAAGTATCTACTAGTATATTCTAATTAATTTACTAACTACTAATTAATTTAGTATATTTATAAAGTAGTTTAGTATATCTCTAATAAGCTACTATCTACTAGTATAACTACGAATTAATCTTACGAAACTACTATTTATAAAACTATTTACTATTTATAAACTTATTTACTATTTATAAACTAACTTAGTTAAATTTTATACTTCTTTTAAGTACTCTAATATTATTATAAGCTCTTAAACCTATTAAATATAAATAATATAAAAATAAACTATAGTTTTTTAACTATAAAGAACTTCTAAGTTATTTAATTTATATATTATTAGAATAATAGTAAAGTATTAGAGTATTAAAATATTAGTTAATAATAGGTAGTATTATAATAGAAAATACTATATAACTTATATTAAGTATTATAACTTAAGTATTTAATATTTATTTTAATTCTTAAGTATATAATTAGAAAGAATTTAAATTAAAAGAAATACTTAGAAAAGGAATACTTAACTCTAATTATATAATATTTAAATAATAGCTTTTAAGTTAAAACTTTTTATAAGTTTATAAAATTTATATTCTTTTAATATAATCTAATATTATTAAAAGCTTTTAAACCTACTAAATATAACCTATATAAGAATAAGCTCTAGCTCTTTAACTTTAAGAATAAATAAGTTATTAAATAAGTTTAAGGTTAAAAGCTTAATTATAATAAAGTATAAGAGTATTAGAGTATTAGTTAATAATAGTTAGTATAA
This sequence comes from Hymenoscyphus fraxineus, assembly GCA_900184765.1. NCBI lineage: Eukaryota > Fungi > Ascomycota > Leotiomycetes > Helotiales > Helotiaceae > Hymenoscyphus > Hymenoscyphus fraxineus. The sequence continues at coordinate 3,045,745 of LT855409.1, forward strand.
TAAAAAAAGACTATATTATAATCTAGACCTTTAGTATTAACTTTATAATACTTTAACTAAGCCTTAGCTTTTTAACTCTAAAACTATTTAAGTTTAAATTAAAATATAATTAAAAGTAATAGTAAAATATTAATTAATAATAGTTAGTATTATAAGAAACTTTTAAGTAAATATAATAGAGTTTTAGTTAATAATACTTAAGTAATACTATAAGAAAAGTTATAATATAACTAATATTAAGTAAATTATAAGAGTATATTTATAGCTAGTAAAAGAAATAATTCTTTAATAATATAAAATAAAAATAAGAAAATAACTAGATCTTTAGTTATTTTACTTTTTAAACTACTAATAATATAAGAGTATAATAAGGTTAATATAAATAATAATAAAGATAAGTTAGTTATAGTCTAAATAATAACCTTAGCTATAATAACGTTTTTAATAATAATAGAAATAACTTTAGAAAACCTTAAAAGAAATATTAGTTTAATTTACTTAGTTCTTACTTATATATTATATATTAGATAATTAATATATTTATATAAATATTTTATAGTATTTCTAGCGTTATATATTAATACCTAAAGCTTATATATCTATACTTTAGTTTATTATTTAAGAATTAAATTATTATTTATAAATTAATTTATTATTATTTATAAATTAATCTACTATTATTTATAAACTATTATTTATAAATTAATCTACTATTTATAACTCTAGTTTTTATAATACTACTATATATAAAACTACTATTAACTATTATTTATAAATTAATCCTATATTAATAAATTTATTAATATATTATATACGAATTAACTAAGCTTCTATAGATTAATTAAGAGTTTATAAAATAACCTAGTATTTATAATATTATATATATATATTAAATAAGCTTTAATAACCTTATAACTAACTATTATTTATAAATTTATTTAAATAATATATAAATATATCTTATAGTTATAACTTAATAACTTAGTTTTAAAAAAATTAGCTTTATAGCTTATATTACTTCTTATATTATAAACTAATTGTCGGTATAAGTGAATTATACTACTCGAGGCCACTCACGTGCCAGCCTTGGCACTAAGCACCACTATATGTAGTAGTAGCATCTATAACACCTTTACTCGGTGTATACAACTAATAGTTAATAATACGATACTTTCGATACTAAACTATTAGCCTTACTCTAATACTTTCCTTATTATCTTTCGGCTCTATTAACTTAGAGTTAAACTAACACTAATCAGTGTAAGCGCGCGTATAGATCAGACAACTACGATTCCTTAACGCTAGATATTATAGCCGTTATAGAGTAGTAGTTCTACTACCTCGCCTTTTAATACGAATTTGTTACTAGAGGACAAAATAGGGTAGAACTAATACTAATATAACAAGTACCTAGAGGGACCTCGAAAGCACTAGAATTATATATTATAGTAGCTCCTAGTTAACAATTAATTTATTAACCCGGTACTCTAAACTATAAGACTTAAAGACTAATATAATTTATATTAAGTTTAGGTATATTAAAGGATAGCCTAGCTATTACTATAGTACGAATTTAGTATAGCTAGATATTAAAGGATTAAGCGTAAAAGCCTAATTAATACTTTGCCTTAATTATACGAACTTTAAAACCTAGTTCTACCTTTGTCTATTCTATTATAAAACAGATAATAAACGCCCTCTAAATTCGACTATAAAATATAGTTCTACCTTTACTAGTTCTATTATAAAACTAGTATAAAAGCCCTTTAAATATAAATACAAAATATAGTTCTACATTCGCCTGTTCTATTATAAAATAGGTACTAAAACCCTTCGATACTACTACTACTTCCTTCGTTATAAACGAGTAATAATACTACTAAGTTAAGCCTTAAGAATATTACTACATTTACCTTTTATAGAAGTGGGATACCCCTTAATTACCCCTTAAAATAATAATAAACACCTACTAAAACAATAGTATTCACCCTAGAATACTATATAACTCAGTAATTATAGCCTACGCTATTTAGTAGTTCTAGCCTAGGAGGACCGGAAAGTACCTAAGCTACTACTAGTACCTAATACTAGTAACTTTAGTTTCTTAATTCGCCTATAACCGTACTAAAACTAATAATTAATATAGCGGTATATAGGGGTAATAAAAAGTAATTAGTCGATTTATCTAACTATAACCCTAAACCTAATCTACCTAATAATAAAATTAATAAAGAAGAACGAATTCTACCTAATAATATACTACGAATTCTACCTTATCTCGCGAACTTTAAAGAGAATAAATTATTACTTAGTAAGTACGTTACTTTACAGCGTAAGGATTACTAGTCTAAGATATATCCTACTAGTCACTATATAAATAAATTACTTAAAGATAGTAATTTATACTATTAATTTATAAAGGATTTTAAGACGTAGACTTTAGAAGACTTTAAGTATACTTATATAAGAAACCTCGAACAACTTTATATAGTTCTTCAAGACCGTAGTATTTAGATTAATAAGAGACTACGAGAGGTACAAGTTTCTCTTACTTTATTTTATACCGTTTAAGAACAAGCTCCTATATACTAGCCGACTAAAGATATTATTAAATAAGTTAGTACTAGACGAACTAATTTAACCCTATTATAAACACGCTATAGTAATCTTTGTAGTTCAAAGGCTATAGACGAGATGTTTATACTACTATTATCGGACCTTAGTAGACTACTATCTCGACAACCTATAGGAGAAATACTAAGACCTAAATCACGTCCTAAATTACACCTTTTAAAGTAGTCTTTAAGAGTAAATTTACGCTTACCGGATCCTATAAAACTACTTAATTTAACTAGTATAATACTAGATCTATAGCGCCTAAAACTAAGCTAAGTATATACTACTCCTTAGCTACGTATACCTTTTTAGATAATACTAAAGGTATAACCTTCTTAAGTTTATAATATACTAAGATTAAATAATCTATTCTATTAATCTATAGTTAATTAATAATTACTAGATACTATTAATAAGAAGGATAACTATAGCAAATATAGGTAATATAGTAAGCGTAGATAAGTACCTACTATAGAGATAATTATATTAATACTATAAAAGCTAGTATGGTAGATATATAATATTCTATTATCTAAACTACTAAGTCTACTACCGAGCTATATATTATTAGACTATCTTATAAACCTTTAAAAGCTTATAGAAAATATTCTTAATACCTCGATTCTAAGTATATATATAATACTACTTTAAGCTCTATTATTTAGATATCTACTACCTCCTCGCTAACCTATAGCTATTCCTACTTAAGGTAATATATTCTTAAAACCTAAGGTATACGCTTTATAACCTTAAAAGCCTAGGAGTTCTATATAATCTAAATTAATTAACTCGATTATAGGTAAATTTTAAGTAGAACCTTAGGAGCTACTTCTATAGTAAGAATATTTTATACTACTAACTCTAGAATAAGCTATACCTAGTATAGAGAATCGTATAAGCTATAACTTTACTATAGTACCGTAATAATCGCAAGTACCGGAAGTATAGTAGTAGACTTATAAGTAAGAGTAACCCGAATAGCTATATTCTCTACCTATTCGTACTAGCCGTAATATTCTAAAGCTTTCGAATAACTATTAATATAGGACTACCTTTGATTAACACCTAGCTCCACTACCTCTAGTAGTAGCTTTACCTATTCTATAACCTTAGTAACCCTAGCTAGTTACTCTATTCCGTAATATAATTTCTACTATAAATCGTATCCTATTACCTCTACTACTTAGACCTACCGCGGACAGCTAATAAATCTAAGCCCTATAAAAGACATATTATAATAATATAAGATATAGAGGTTATAATAACGTATTTATTATAAAATTATAAGTCTTTTATTAATAATATAAGATAATTAGTATTTAAGCGGATAGTCTTCTAAAGGTCTTTCCTACTATACTTAAAGGAGATATATCTATATATTATTATATCTAGATTACTAAGTTAAATCTACCTTTTATAGATACTATATAAGCTATATAGGCGTACTTTAAAGATAGAAACCACCGTCGATATATATAAGACAAATAGAATAAGTATATACTTAATTACCTTAAGAATAAATACCCTAATAAATTACTTATAGTATGTTTTAATATAATACTTACTAAGTTATAAGATCTTTGTATAGGTCTTCTAGATAATCTATAAGGTAACGAATACTTCTATAAGAGTATTATTCGCTATTATTATAGAATCCTAGAGTATATTAATATTATTATTTAACTATTAAATATAGTTAGTAAGCTTATTACTTCTATAAAGTTGTTGATTTTATAATATAAGTTTATTAAAGGTATAATATATAGGAATAAGGGCAACCTTAAAGGTACTTTTACTATAAAATTAACAGATAACTCTACTTCCTTACTATCGACTTTATCTTAATAACTATAAGTATATTCTAATATCTACTATATAGACCGTAAATTCTATAGACAAGATAGATATAACCGTAAGGATTATAGTAATCGATAGGGTTGTACTAGACTTTATTAGATATATAAGAGTCTAAACTACTATATAAATAAGTATTCTATTAAGGAATAGGTATAGTATAAGAAGAAGTAGTAGAGTTAATTTAAGAAGACCTATAAGGGTAATTATAATAAGGACGAATTAGATAAAATATATTATACGTTCGTTATAGATTTTAAAGGTTCGGATACCTCTAAAAGTAAGAGTTCTATAGACTCGGATTCGAGTTCTATTAAACTAGCTAAATGTAATATAGGCTACTACTATATAATAGAACCTATTACTTTAGATTTATTAGACGATAATAGCGCTTATTAGCTAGTAAACTAGTTTAATAACGTATCTTATATATACTAGATCGGGTTTCGTACTAATAATAAGCTATTTTATAGTAATTAAGATATAGACAAAATAGACGTACTTTCCGCTATTACTACTATAAGAGCTTTAATACTAAACAAGCACTAGGGCCTAGAGCACTTTTATAGTATTATGATTAATATAGGTACAGCTACTTTTAACTTCGTAGGATAGGATTAATATATAGTATATAAAGCTATTTATACTTCGCTATTACGACTAAGTACTATAAGCGTTTAATTTAGTATTAGAGTATTAACCGCTAAGGGTTATATAACTATTAATACACTACTCGGACTAATAGACTTTTATATATTTAAGATCAAGCTTCTATTTATTATATACCTATAGGAGTTAGATAGACGTAAAGCTACCTTCCTTAATCTTAAGAATATAATTCGACAAGAGAATAAATCTTATATTATAGTTATTCGTCGATTCGAACACCCTTTTATAGTATAGGGATAAGCCTTGTGTAACTTTGTATAGTAATTCCTAAACTCTCTAACTAAGACTAAATTATATCGACTTTATAAGCGATTTAGCTACCTATTTATCTAAAGATTATAGAAAGTCGTAGAATAAGCCGGATATAAAGTAGACTCGTATATCCTTAAGAAGTTAGCTAAGTACTATAATTACTACTAAAAACATAGTACCTTACTATATAAATTCCGCTTTACGCTTAAGGACAACAAGGACTTTAATTATATAGTCTATATAAATATCTTCTTTATTTTAGGATAATCCGTACTCTATATAATTAACGAAGCTACTAATTAGAATATAGTATATTAGCTTTAAAACCTCTTAGTAAAACACGTCTAGGATATAGTTAGAAAGTACTAGATCTATATATTTGTAGGACTAATAGATATACTTATAACTAATATAGGAAAGAACTTTACGTCTAAGGAGTTTAAGTTATATATAAGTATATAAGGTATTTAAATGACTACTATACTAGTAGAAGTATATAATTTAATTAGATTAGTTAAACGTTACTATAAGCTAATTCGCCGCGCCTACTTAATTATCTATAAAAAGCTCCTAGACCTATATAAGGATTTTATACTTTAAATAGTAGTAAAAGCTATTAATAATATTATAGGACCTAATAGACTAACTCTAACCTTACTTGTATTTAGTATATATCTAAAGATAACCGACTATAAAACCTATTTAACTATAGTCGCTTAACGCTCTAAAATACTTCGAAAGGCTATAGCGGAAGTATATAAGATTAAAGCTAAATACTAAGTTCGTAATACCCTTAATATATAAAATAGACCTTCGAACAAAGTTAAGGATTTACTACTTAGTTTAGAAGTTTAGGTTTAGTATAAGAATAAGAAGTAGTAAGGACTATATTTATTATAAGGATAAGACAGCGAAGAAGTTACTATCGAAATTAATAATCGATTAGTTAAGTTTTAAAGTATAGTTATTAAACCTCGTTATTTAAATAAGGACGTAACTAACCTACTCGATCTACTACTTTATATTAAACCTATAGATATAGTAACTTATCTAGGTACTAAGGATATACTACTTTTAAATAATAAACGAGTAGTACTACCTAAGGGTTAAGCCTAGCTAAAGCGCGGTCGCGGTCGCCTACGTAAGTATACTATAGTTTATTACCTTAAGGTAACCTTAACTTAGGACTTAGAAGATAGCGATTTAACCCGCATATATCTTATAGATAATAGTACTATTTATACTACCTTTAATAACTCTTAAAAGATTAAAATAAATAGATTAATAAAAAATAGAGTATATAGAATTATTTCCTTCGATAATTTACTAAAAGACGCTTATATATTTAGTTCTAGATTCGTTAATACTATTAAAAACAAGGGAACTTCTACTATATTTAAGAAGTTAAGACTAGTTATTAAAGCTTTTAATAATAACGAAAAGAAGATAGTCCTAATATAATCTCTAATAATTTAACGTATTAGTATTTAATTAATTATCGCTCTTATAGTTATCCTTTTATATACTAGAGATAAACCTTTAAAGCTATAGCTCTATAACGTAGTTTAAGTATATACTTAATTAAAAACTACGCTTAATCGACTATTCTTTATATAAGGACTAAAAGGATTACTAAAGTAGAAGAATATATACTTCGAGATTATAAAGCTACTATATAGTATTCCGGAGTCTAGTAACCACTAGTATAATACGTATCTTAAATACTATATAGAGAAGCTATATATAAAGTAATCTACGTACGACTCCTACCTATTATATATAAATTATAAAGGAATATTTAAGATAGTTAGATTACAAACTAATAATACCCTTATACTTAGTAATACTATATTCTTAGATAAAGAGTAAGAAGAATCTAAGGTATTTAAGTCGAAACCTATTGAATAATTAACTACTAAAAAACCTCTTAAATTTAATAGTATAAATATTAATTTAGACAAAGACGGTTTAATTATACTTACCTACAACTATACCTCTTAAATTAAACTTGTTAAAGATAAGCTAATTAATATTATAAGTATAAGAGGATTAGTTTATAAGGATTGTTCTATAAAGGATTAATATATTACCTAGCGAGTACTCGGGGTATATATAACAACAGTTTATTAACTAGAGGCCGTATTTAATCTAAACGTAGCCGTATAATTAATAAATTATAAAAAGAAGGATATCCAGGCGTTAAATAAGCGAATTTAATAGTTGATTAATAATCTAAAGAGAGGACTTAAATATATCCCTCTAGACTATAATTTGCTCTAACTTATTCTATTTATTAACGCTTCTTTTACTAACCTAACAGACCTATTATTATAAATTAGATATATCTTATACCTAGCGGATAAGGATAATAACACTATAATTTTATACTAGAGTTCTATAAAGTATAGACAAGTTATATAAAGTGTTCTAGCTTCTAAGCTATACGCTCTAAGTAGAGGGTTTAATACGGTAGGAGTTATTAAGTTAACTTTAGACGAAATCCTCGGTTACAAGCTCGAATTAACTATTTGTACTAATTCTAAGTCTATATATAATTACTTAACTAAACTTAGTACTACTAAGGAGAAGCGATTAATAATTAATATAATAGTACTTTAATAAGTATATAAACGACGTAAAATCTATACTATTATATAGATTTAAGGAGATACTAACCCCGCGGATTCGATAACAAAATTAAAGCCTTACTAGGCACTTACTAAATTAATCGAATCTAATAAGATTAAGATTAACGTATAAGAGTAGGTTAAATATAAAGAGATTAGAAAGGGTATAGAGAATATTAAATAAGGTTCCTAAAGGTTTATAGAGTTTTTCTTTATATAAAATAGGGTTTTATTTTATATTATTTAAGGAACCAGGAGTAGTTAGTTATTTAGTTACGTACGTTACCGAGTATAGCCTCTTCTTCTTTTAAAGTTAGCCCTATATTAGTATAAGTAAATTATACTACTCGAGGCTACTCACATACTAGCCTTAGTACTAAGCACTACTATATATAGTAGTAGTATCTATAACACCTTTACTCGGTATATATAACTAATAGTTAATAATACGATACTTTTAATACTAAACTATTAGCCTTACTCTAATACTTTCCTTATTATCTTTCGGCTCTATTAACTTAGAGTCAAACTAATACTAATCCTAGACTAAGACTATTATACTCTCTAGATTAATTTTATAGTTATTAAATAGAATATTCTTTTTAAAGGGTATTTATAATTACTAGTATATAGTAAATTAAAATTAAAATTCTATTATCTCTAACTATAGATTTAAACTATAAATAATTATATAAATATAAAAGAATTAAAAGGATTCTAGTTAATTCTTACCTTTAAAAATACTTATAAATATTTCTATAAAGGTTAAGATTATTATTCTTAAATATATATATTAAAAGGAATATTATAAAGTTATTATAATAAGAAATAGAAAATAAGTTAAAATACCTTCTTATTAAACCTTAAAAAACTTTATTTAAAGTATAAGTAATAATAAGATATTCTTAGATTAAATATAGTTCCTTTTATATCTAGCTAAGTATATACTTTAAACTATTATAACTATTATAAGGAAGTTCTTTACTTAGTATTACCTTTCTAAGTATTAATTTAAAATAAACTTAAAGATAATATTAAGTATATAAGACTTAAGAATACTAAGTAAAATTATCTAATAATATTTAGTAATTAGAAGAATAAAGTTTAACTCTATAATTTATAAATATATCTACTAATTCTATTATTTACGAACTTGTTTACTAAACTAATCTATTATTTACTAACTAAAATAGTATTTCTCGAAATAAATCTATTATATTTATAATAATCTTTAACTCTAAGATAGTTTAAGCTATTAACTTAGTATATAGTTAGAAGCTCGAGTATAAAAGAGTATTACTTAATAATAGTTAGTACTATAGTATAATCTTAACCCTTAATATAATAACTTAAGTACTTAATATTTAAATTCTTATTTATAGGCTCTAGCTCCTAGCTCTTTAACTCTAAGAGAAACTAAGTTACTAAATTAGTATATAGTTAAAAGTATAGTAGAGTAGAGTATTAGTTAATAAAAAGTAAAATATAAGAGTATACTTATAACTAATAAAGAAACTAATTCTATAATAGTATAAAATAAAAATAGGAAAATAACTAGATTTTTAGTTCTATTTTTTAAACTATTTATAGTATAGAAATATAGTAAGGTTAATATAAATAATAATAAGAATAAGTTAACCCTAGATAATAACCTTAGTTATAATAACGTTTTTAATAAAAATAGAAATAAAATACTACTTTAATATACTTAGTTCTTACTTATATATTTAATATTAAATAATTAAAGTATTTATATAATATTTTATATTAATATTTAAAGTATTTACTATAAATATAAAGGAACTAGAGAAAAGAAAGAGAATAAACCCTTTTATTTCTATATTTTAATAAATTTATAAATATAGTATTATAACTCTTAAATCTCTTAAAATAAGTATATATTATACTTCTATTAATATATTATTATATCTAATTTACTTTACTAGTATTTATTTAAAATAGTCTTTAAAGTTTAAGTAGTATTTAAATTAAATTATCTCTTTATATAATATATTATAAAGTATAAATATATAGTTTTATAAATTAATAAATATAAGTTATTTAATTTTCGGTAATTAACTAAACTACTCCTCTATAAATTATAAATACCTTAAATACCCCCTAATTAATTAGATATTAATAGGACTACCCCCTAAATTTTACCCCTTAAAATAAGGGGTAGTTCTATTAGTAAATATTTACCGGTTTTTATATATATTTAGACCCGTTTTCTAGTAAATCGAAGCTATAATACTATACTACTAGTATAGCCTATTCCTTCTATAAATACTCGGTACTAGCTTCTCTATCTCTACTACTAATAATAATACTATAATACTATAATACTATAATACTATTATACTATTATACTATAATACTACTACTAATATACCCCTATATAAGTACGTATAGCGGTATTATAAAGAGTATCTAGTACTATAGCGTGTTATTAAGATATTACTAGCGTAATAATAAGGAGACTAGAATAACGTAGCTAAGGCCTAGGGGTAAGGAGTTAAGGATATTACTTAGAAGGCTTAGGAACAAAAAATTAAAGGAATTAATAATATTACTTAGGAGTAAGGAGCGAATAATAAGCGTAAGCGTAAGGATAAGGACTACTAGGCTTAACTACCTCTAAAATCCACTAGAAGTAGACTATCTACGAGGTAGGAAGTAAGTACAAGTAGTCTAATTTATATTATTTATCTACTTTTTAGTATAATATACTATATAAACTATAAATAAATAGAATCTTATAACTCTTATACTCTAATAGAAATACCCCTCTTTCTAAGTAAAACTAATAGAATTACCCCTTATTTTTAGTATAGCGACGGAACTACCCCTTATTTTAAGGGGTAAAATTTAGGGGGTAGTCCTATTAATATCTAATTAATTAGAGGGTATTTTAGGTATTTATAATTTATAGAGGGGTAGTTTAGTTAATTACCGTTTAATTTTTAGTACTATTAATTAATCTAGTATATTTACTAATTTATTTTATATTTATAAATCTATTTTATTATTTACTAATCTAATATAAATTAATTCGTTATTTACTAGTTTAATTTAGTTTATTTATTATTTATAAACTTATATACTCTATTATATCTAAGAATTTACTATATATACTATTTAATCTATTATTTAAGAATCTACTATATTTATAAATCTAATTTAATATATAATATATTTACTAAATAATATATTATATATTAATTAATCTACTATTTAATATTTAATTTAACTTATTTACTAATTTATATCTACTAATTAATTTACTATCTATTAATCTAGCTTATATATAAATTAATATACTATATACTATTTAATTCTATATCTTCTAATTAATCTAGCTTATATTATTTACTACCTTTATAAGTTAATTTATAATAAGACCTTAGACTAAGTAATAGATTAAGGAATAAACTAGGTAATAAACTAGGTAATAAACTAGAATATAAACTATAAGTATTTAGGATTTATTTAAAATATATAGCTATATTATACTCTAGTTATATCGAGAGTTATATTTAAAACTACTACTAGTTTTATACTTATAATATACTAGAATTATATTAAAAATAAAAATAAATAATATAATACGAGTTAAATAATACTTATAGGTTTATATTACCGCTTACCTTTACTTTATTAAGTAGGTTTTAATTAGAACCTTATTAAGTAATTTATAATTAGAACCTTATTATATATCTTTTAATTAAAATATTATTAAGTATTTTATAATTAGAACCTACTTATATATCTTTTAATTAAAGTACTCTATTATTAATTATCTTTTAATTAAAACTTTTCTAAGTATCTTTTACCTAAGAGTTTATTAAGTATTATTAAATTAAGACTTTATTAAGTATCTTTTAAGTAAGGGTTTATTAAGTATCTTTAAATTATAAATTAAAGAAAATTAAATATTATTAAGTTTTATTAAACTATTAATTATTACTTTTAAATATCTTTATTATATACTATTCGATTTTATACTATTACTATTATATATACTAAGCTTTATATTATAAAAGGGTTAAAGTTATAAAACTAAAAATAAATATAAACTTATATTATAAAATCTTTATTTTAATATATAGGAGTTTAAATATATTTATACTATATATTTAAAGCTATATAAAGTATAAAAACTATATTAATATTAAAGTATTTATAAACGTTTCTTAAATATTTATTATTATTATTATTCTAACTTTAATATTAATATATAAGTAATAAAATAACCTTATATTACTAACGTATTTATTATAATAACTAAGTTCTTTTATTATTAAATTATATATCGAAGTAAGTATAGCTAGCTAGGTTACTATATATTTATAGGTATTATAAGTATACTAGTTCTAAAGGAGCCGCTATACTCGGAACTAGTTAATAACTTTCTACTAATATAAACTAATAATTATATTAAATAATATTAAATCCTTTAATATTCTATATTTAAAAGTTAAACTAAATAGGTTAATATTATATATTAGTTTAATAGTATTCTAATAAAATAAAGTACTATCTAACCTTTATTTTAAATCTTTATTTAGCTTTAAAGAGATATATATATATATAATATTTATTTTATAAAATATTAATAAAACTTTTAATTAGGTAAAAAAACTATATTATAATAGTATTCCCCTTTTATAATTAACTTTATATATAGAAGGCTTAGGGGGTAGAAGAGCTAGGGATTATAAGTAATCTAGATTTTTATATACGAATTTAAGTAGTATAAACTAGCTAGTTACCTAACCTAGAGTTTTAACCTCTTAATTCTATTTAGTCGAAAAGTTAGTACCTTATATCGGTTAGGTAGTAAAAACCCTACTAAAATCTACGATTATAATTATAAATCGCTTTTAAATACTACTTTTAAATCTAATTATAAGTAAATAATATATAAAAAAGGCCGGATTTATATCTTAGTATTAATATAACTTTATATAAACGTATAAATAATTTAAATACGATTTATACTTAATATAAGCTATTCTTTCGCGTTTACTAAAAGATTAAATTACTTAACTAGTTTTTTTCGGGTTTATTCTAGGAACGCTAAGAGCTAATTAATCTCTATCTCGCTTTATATAAAGATAATATATATAAGAAATATTTAAGAATATAAGCTATATTCTAATCTTAGTATAAGTATCTCTAGAAAAACTCTTATAACCTTTATATAAGCTAGGTCTACTAATACTATAAAGCTATACTTATTTATATAAGAATCTATACTAAGAGTTAGTATATATACTTAAGTCTTACTTATATATATATAACTCTTTATATTTATATAGTTATATATATATATATATATATATATATATNAGAAGTACTATTATATAGGTATAAAAAGTCGTATATAATAGACGAGTTTTAGTATTCTTATTTATAACTTATTATATTTACTTTTCCTTTCTAAAGTAGTAATTATAACTATACTTTACCTAAAGTAATAAGTATTTAGGGTTTAATATTCTAGCTTATATAAAGGATTTTAAAGTCTTCTTTATAATCTAAGAGATAGGAATAAATTATATTAAAATAAGAGAATATTAAACTAGATTAGCTATACTTTAGTAATCTTATAATACTTTTAAAATATTTAGAATTAGAATAATATAAACTAGAGGCTATTTAAATATAGTTATAGATTTTAGTATATTATTAAAGTTATTAGTAAGTATTAACTAGAGTTTTAATATATAATTAGTTACTTTTATATATTTTCCTTAGTATTTAACTCTTAATTAAATAACTTATTATTATTATAAAATAAAACCTTTACTAAAATATATACTTAAATAATAACGAGTTCGTATAAGCTAGTATACCTAGCGAGGTATACTCTTAATCTATTACTTAATAAAGAATTAATTTATAAATATATAAATTAAATAAACTTATAAAGAAACTATTAAATATAATAAGAGAATAAGAGTAAAGGTAAACCTATAGGCCCGTCTAGCCTTATAAGGTATAAGAGATATACTAACTACTATTATTTAGTTTTAAGGCTTATTATTCCTATATATACTTTAAAGGCTTCTAGGAAGCTCTTCTTATACTTTAGAGCTTAGGGAGCTAGTATAGTAGTAGGAAATAAAAATTATACTTAAGGTAGTCTAATTAGTTAACGTTAGTTTTACTACGTTACGTGATATCTATTACCCCTAAATATAACGAAGTTGTCTCTCGTACGTAATAGAGGTAGACTATAATTAGCCGGTACCCCTCCCCCTTCGCTTCGCCTCGACTAGTAGGACAATTCGTGGATAAAGTGCCGGGTAAATCCAGCGCTTCTGATTTGTAATATAAATAAATGAAAGCCACAGCGACCCGACATAATGTATATATTTTCAAAACATCGATATACGTGTATTTTGACACTAAAATACCATTCGCGTCTCATTATGAAAAACCCTTCACAATCTCTCTTCCTCCTTGCTCTGCTGAACTTTCTCGTGGGTGCTACAGCAATAGTATCAAACGACACAGGAGGACTTGATTTTACATATCCATACCCCGTGCAATTCTTCAATGTCGCATCTCAACAAAACCCATCATCGCAATTGTCAATGGCATACATGGATATCGCACCCGCAAATGCCCAACCCAAAGAAACCATCGTTCTCTTGCACGGCAAGAACTTCTGTGGCGCGACCTGGAACCACACAATAGAGGTTCTTCTCACTTCCGGCTATCGTGTCATTGCACCAGACCAGATCGGCTTCTGCAAATCTTCGAAACCTACCACATACCAGTTCTCACTTTCCCAGCTTGCACTGAACACGAACAACCTCCTTCACTCACTGGGCATTTTCAATGCGAGTATCATAGGTCATTCAATGGGAGGCATGTTGTCCGCACGGTACGCGCTCATGTTTCCCTCTCAGACGAATCGTCTCGTGATGGTAAACCCGCTTGGTCTCGAGAACTGGTTTGCATTGGGAGTCCCATATCAGGCCGTTGACATCACTTACCAGACCGAGTTAAGCACTTCGTTTTCGAGCATCAAGAGCTATCAACAAGCAACTTATTATGCCGGGACGTGGGATTCGTCATATGATATCTGGGTCAACATGCTCCTTAGTGTATACAAAGGCTCTCAAGGCACGGAATTTGCCTATGATCAGGCGCTGGTAACCGATATGCTCTTCACGCAACCAGTTATCGCAGAGTTGTCAAATCTGAAGATGAGAAGCTTGCTGGTTATTGGGGATAAAGACAATACGGCCATTGGGAAGGCGTGGGCACCAGCGGATGTAAAGCCGCTGCTGGGACATTATGAAGTCCTGGGAAAGCAGGTATCAGCAAAGATACCAAATTGTACTTTGGTCGAGTTTGTTGATCTGGGACATGCTCCTCAGATTCAGGATCCCAACACATTTCATGAGGCGATACTGGGATGGCTGTCCAAGTGATGATGAAGGGCCAATACCAAGAGGCTTTGATGCTCGTGTTTTCTTTGCTGGGCGTTCTGTTCTAAGCGAGAACGATCGTATTTTTATAATTCGTATACATACCTGAAAGAACAAAAAGACCCATTGAGAAAACATACTACAATGTATCGCATTGGTCGTTTGTGTGATGTTTTCCCTATCATCCCTGAACAGTTCTTGATCATCGTTATCGTAGAAATACATAAGAACTGAAAGAGACGAAAATTACAGCCCTCTGGATCCCAACCATATATAATACGCTTACTCAGTATCATACAAACCCAACCAGCCACTTCTAGCTCTAGAGTCTATGTGTACGGTAAATATACTGTACATCAAAGTCTTTACGGAGTCCATACTTGAAATTCATCCCAAGCCTTCCGAATATGTCACAACGAGGGTAAGGCCAAGGCCGCTCCTTCCCTCATAGCCATGACTCGCCCCAAGTTACCTTGAGTTCATTGCGCTACGCAACGCCAAGATTGGAAAGGACGGGAAGGAAGGCACCACCCTTCTCTTACCCTCCCTATGGATACAGAAAGTTCCCGTCAAGACCAGATCCCTGAGGTGGAGAAGAGAGAAGGAACTGGTTGGTAAGCACGCCATATTCTTCCTGGCCAAAACGACTGTCTCTGTTTAGTGAGCTTTACTAGAGAGTGTGAGTAGATGAGTGATCACTGTGGCCTCTAAAAACGGGGTAAAGGATGTCAAGACTGGCAAGAATTAATCTAGATATTGAACAGTTTGTAAGAGTGGAATCCTTTGAATCCCCTCAAGGCACTGACTCGTGTGCCGCTTTCAATACGTTGGAAGAATACATAGACAAATGACATAACAGGACAGGAGAATAGACTGTCATGATAATTAGACGGAAGAAGCAAACTTTTGTTAGGTATTGAAGAATTATGTACTACGTAGGACCTTCTCAGTTTAATGACCAGCCTTTACCCCCTATATTCAACAAAGAAAGCAGAGACTCTGCGTGCTTCTGTGTGCTGACTAGACACAGCCATACCTAGTAAGCGAAACAGAATAAATACTAAGAATTTCCGGAAACCTAGAGTTCCTTCTTCAAAGCGTGCTCTGGCTTATGAGTTGTCTCATAATCCACGTGAACATAAGCTCTCTCCACACGTGGCAAGCTTTCCAGTTTAATTTGCAATTCCTCTGCAATATCATGGGTCTCTCTTAAGCTGCGCTCCGGATTCATGACCACATCGACCTCGACAATCATACGTGGACCACTGTAATATGCTCGCACAGTATCAATGCCTTCAATTTCAGGGGAGTGGGTAAGGCAAACATAAGTAATATGCTGTTGTGTTTCAACCGGAGCCTGGACACCAACGAGAAGGAGAAATTCCTCAAAGGCGGTGTGCGACCAGATACCAGAGATGAGGCAAGAAAGGATAATGGCTCCCATGGGATCGATCCACCATTTGATTTTGGAACCACCAACAGATGTGAGGATACCGAAACCGTTGATGAAAAGATCGTTCCTGTGGTCTTGCCAGAGAATATCGATTTGGGAGTATTTGTCTTTCAAAGCCCAGCAATACAAGAAGAGAGAGAATTTGGTGGCAAAAGCAACCCCGACTGCAATGACCGAAGGGTAGTGGAAACCATTAGTCTCACCAGAATTCCCATCTACGAGTTCCTTTATGGAGAATGCGATCAAAATAAAGGATACGGCAATCATGAGAAAGCAGAATACAATGTTACCGACGGTCTCGAGGCGGGCTTTTCCAGAAGGGAATCGGTTGGGGTCAACACGCTTGACAGCGCGGTTTGCGGCGATTAAAGTAATATTGGACAGAGGGTCGAAGATAGAACTAATATCAAGTCAGTCGCTGGATGTATAGAATGCAAATGCATGGTATGTCAAATCAGGAATACAGAATGGGGTTTCCTTACTCGGCCATTGTAGTAAAAAGCGAGAGAGAGCCAGAAGATACAGCACCATAAAGCTGGAGACCGGCCAAGACAATGTTTGCGATGAAGGAGCCATAGACGGCAATCTGGAACTTGAGATGGTCGTCTCCAGCTTCTTGTCGGGCGTCCTCCACATGGTCCTCGACCGGCTTCAGCATTCGCTCAATCTTTTCATTCTGGTTCTCGTAGAACTTCTGTATCTTCTTTGCTTTGGATGCATCCTTGCTGAACTTTATAGGCCCGCAGCCATCCCGCTTGCGCGAGGTGTTGGCTGCAATTAGACGTAGATCATCCTCGTTTTTGAAGGCGGAGGCCAGCTTGTATGGGTCGTTCTCGCGGGTATATCGAGGGGGTTTCTGTTCCTCCAGGTCGGTCATGCCAGCTGCGGTTCTTGAGACTGGATCGTGTTTCTCTGCCGAGGTGACTTCCACAGCGGTGGTGCTTGCGCCAGGAGGAAGGTTGGAAGGAGCGGACTGGAGCTGCTGGACGGGGGTATGATTCCTCGACCTGGAGCTATCTGGCCGGTCTAAATGGAGGAAGGGATGAGGGTGCATCGTGATGCTGTGGGACACATCCGCATCTTGTGCCATGGTGCTGGGTGCTGGGTGCTGTGTGGTGCAATGCTGCGGTGAATGGGGAGATGCTCACAAGAGCAGCTTGTGGGACGGGATTGTTGGGGAAGAAGAGACAAAGGGGAGAGAGAATGAGAGTGGAAGCCCTTGACTTCGGTGCGATTGTTGATTTAAAGAAACAATGCAGCTTAGCTTTCGTGGGAGGGGGAGAGGGAGAGGGA
>LT855409.1:3064011-3258562 GCA_900184765.1 Hymenoscyphus fraxineus
CGCAGCCCACCGCCCACCACCACTCACCACCCACCGCCCACCTCCCACGAGGACTTGAATGAAGGGTTTTCATTGGGCGTGAATAGTATCCCTTGGCAAAGCCCGATCTCCACGGTGCACTTTCACCGACAGAGTGCCTCGTCGTCATGGGGTAGGTTAGTGCCCTTCTCTGGAGTTGCGGTGGGGATGGAGGGTGTACAAGATCTGTAAGAGATGGTGGAAGAGCTTGACGGGAGCACAGCAGAAAAACAGACAGGTCGTTGCACCAGTGTGCATTGCCATGAGATTTCGCTGCCCCTTCCCTGCCCCGAGGTAACCATGGCCGAGTCTCCGATGTCAGCCCCGACTCCGTTACTCAACCCGACCGGCTCTTGTGTCCGGGGTACCGTTCACGTGATCTACATCGGCCCGGTCTTACCTAAGGTACCTAGGTAAGATGGTCCCTCGAGGTTGCAGGTGGTCGCCCGCACCCGTCACGCTTTTTCGTGTAGACCCACGCGTGGTGGTTTCAGGTACAATTACATTTTATATGCACCTGCACCTATGCGTCTATCAGTTTCCCTCTCTGCAGTCGCCTATTGACGTCGCTTCGTCGCTTACGAAGGGTCGGTCTTGTTGTCTTGACCCCAAAGCTGCCCCCTAGGAAATTCTTCCAATTGTGGCCCGATTTTGTCCGATACCCCCTCACGCCCCCTCACTTTTGAGTGGGGATCCTTGGCCCTCAATGATTTTCTCTCACGCCAGACGTTGTCACCCTCACACGAACTTGATCTAAGTACTATGTCAGATAAATCTACCACCATGGAATTGAGATCACCCAGTCCTTTGAGGTCGCCCAGCCCTCTACCACCCTCGCCGTCGCCCTCCCCATCACCCTCTGATAATGCCCCTATGTCCACCACCCCGGAGCCGGAGCCAGAGCCAGAGCCCGAACCAGAACCAGAACCAGAGCTCTCCGCACTGAGAATTGAGCCCTCTCATCCAGCAGCGATTGAACCTTTGTCTCTCCCCCCACCGGCCATATTCGACTCATGGGAGGAGTTGTTGAGGTCAGCTTCAACACATGCTCGTCTTGCGGGATACTCTCTCAAGCAGGGCTCCGGCTCAGAAAAGTCCAAGGCAAGGGGGTATCGCTGGCGAAAATTCTTAGTCTGTAATTATCACACGTACCACGACCATGATCGCTCCAAGAGATTCAGAATACAATGCCCCGTCCGGATCAAGGCCACCGAAAAGGCCAATGGACAATGGACACTCACTCACATCAACGGCGTGCAGGCGAAAGGGGGTCAATGTACTCACAACCATGGCATGCCAAGCATCAAGGGAAAACACTTCAACGACCACCCAACAGCAAACCCACCCCGTAAAGCCCAAACTACTTACCAAACACAAACCAATGGATACCAACAAAATCCCTTCCCCAGCAATGAATTCTCCTTCAATCGACCTTTGCAAACCCAAACTAGTCACGACGGCCTTCCTACAGCACCGCCTCAAATTAATCCTCCACAACCATCTTTTCCTACCCAGATGACCAAGACGATGGAGGGTCTACTAGCTCTACCGCGAGTTCGTGAGGTACAGTACTGGAAAAATAGAAAGCCTCCAAACACTAGCCAGAGTTGTAATTATGAAGCTCTGTTGGGCTATGAAAGGGGAACTGTGGCTCAAGTCACATGCACACATTGTGCTGGCACTCGACCTGCAAGTTCATTTCAAGAGTGTGTCGTTGTCGAGGGATTTTTTGAGGGTAGTTGCTGTAATTGCGCCCTGTACGGATATGGTAGTCGGTGCTCGTTTTACAATGGTATGGTCTCAGCCACTGGAGCATTGCAACATCCAACTAACTATCGAGAAGGACCCCGCGAAGTAATGGCGGGAAGTAATGGAAACTTGGCGCCACAAAGTGCCCCTCTGAGAAATTTAGCGCCTCTGAGGAGTCCTTCTCCGACATGGGAGGAAGAGATAGAGAGGGGAATGAAGATGAACGACGAGGACTTGGTTGCGGGAATTCGGCGAGCATCGAGAATAGCCTCTGCTCTGTCGGAAGTCCAAAGACGAAGGAGTAATCCGCAAGGGCTATGAAACCTGTTCGAGGGGAAGATCTTGCCATTGTCAGATCAATTACTAAATTTTGGCTTGATGTAAGAGACCTGTGGCACCGTTCAAAACCATTAGCTGGACTGGCTTCGGCGACTAATCATGGGTTTAATGAGCCGGGAACGATGTTGAGCAGATCAACAGAAGCTAAAATACTACTCTATGATTACAGAGCGCCCCTTTTCTAGCTGATTGTAAATGGTCTCCGTATGTCCCACTTTATGTGCTATCTTAAACCTTGAATCGATTAATCGAATAAGAAGTCAATTCCATCGCAGAATAGAATTCTCCACCAGCTCTTACTAATTGATAAGGTTTCGACTGCGATTTATCCGTTATCTTTGTTGGTAATAAGAGTTACTGTTTGACTCGCCTAAAGTACACCCAATCTATACCACTTCTTCTAAGTACAACTTTCCATTGATTAGAATACCCTTCATGTGCGGCCCGGCGACACCAGTGATATAACAGGGAGCTGTGAACTCAACTATATTTTATTTTCTTTACATCTCGATCCTTGACCCTGAGCATAACTGCAGACGTGATACCACAGCAAGCCCCAAATCCCAAGCCCAAACTCGCTCTCTGAATCAGCTTTGCCTCTGAAATGAACCCTGTCCAAACCCTGCGACTTCTGCTCGGCCGACGAGGAATGGCGTAAAGAAAGGTTCGGATTCCTAAGTAAGATGCCCTTGTTCGGTGTGCAGATCTTTTTGATTCTTGGGATTGAGTTTGATATTTATTTCCCCTAAGTCCTGACTCTGACTGAGTCTCTCGTGGTAATTTGTCTTAGCTACGAGTAGATTACCCATTTCCAAACTACTATTAGCGCCTCGTTTGATTATTTAGCTCTCAAGTATTATGCGAGGGTGGAGACGAAGAAAATGGAAAGCCGAGAATATGTCTCTCGATACAAGGGTTGATTAGGAGTTAAGTAGCTAGATCTTTCTTTCCATCATTAGTTATTAAGTGCGAATCAGTGATCCTGCTAGTACCGTTCAGGATATACATCTCGCGCAAGCAGTATGCCAAAAACTGCTAGAATACCCAGCTTATATATCATTCACAGGTTATCTGGGAAAATGAAGGTTCAAACCAAACCATCCGCATAACAAAATCGGGTATGCTAAAGCCTTCACGTTATCATGATGATCATGCCAGAAGTCATCGAACAACCTAGCTATCCCAGATCATTTGAGTTGATGAAGAGATATGGAACTTAAGTAACCTAATCCATTCGCACAGCGGGAACAACTGCCCAGAACACTTGTGCCAATAGGAAGTGACAGGTCTCATTACTCCAACTCGTTTGTACAGCGAACCTGATTATGAACGAGTTTGGGAGAACATTATCTTGACTGACGTGCATAGAGCAATACATGGTCTTCGAAAGCGTTGGGTTTATATTCATTTCAATTCCTAGTCATTATTCTACTACATCTAGAAAGTCCTATTCGTTCTTTCAATCCCTAGTGAACAACAGAAAAGAAGAAAAAGCCCTATCAATAAACGCCTTCATGTTGATTTATCCGTCCTGGAAATGGAGTCGATGATCACTTAAAAGCACCCGCCTTAGCTTTTGCCCCCTGACGGTTGATCACAGCCTCCAACTTAATTCTCTCGCCACTCTCCTCCACCATTCCACGAAAAACTCCACCTTCAATCGCCATCAACTCCTTCGGCTTACCAAACTCCACGACCTTGCCCGCATCCAAGACAAGAATCTTATCGAAATCCACAATGGTGCTAAGTCGATGGGCAATAACCAACAACGTGCTTCTCGTGAACTCCTCTCTGATGCTACGTTGGATCAGTGCATCGGTTTCCATGTCCACAGCAGAGGTAGCCTCATCCAGGACCATGATTTTGGGTCGGGAAATGATAGCGCGGGCCAGACAGAGGAGTTGTCGTTGTCCCTGTGAGAGATTGAGGCCGCCTTCCGTGATGGGTGACGAGAGGTCTGTGAAGGGGTTGACGTTCTTGTTGCTTTGGTCCGAGTCACTGAGTGAGAATACCTCTGCCAAGCTGGCAACGAGGGAGGATCCTACCAGGTGGACACGAAGGAGAGCATCGTGGAGTGCGCCATCTCGGTATTTGTTGAACGGGTCGAGATTGCTACGGATGGTGCCCGAAAATAAAACCGGATCCTGGGGAATGATGGCCAGTGCCTTTCGCAGATTGTAGAGTTTGAGTCGCGATATGTCGATACCGTCAATGTGGATGGAGCCTGAACGAGCTTCAAGAAAGCGGAAGAGTGCTAGTGTCAGAGAGGATTTGCCTGCGCCCGTACGACCTACAACTCCGACTCGTTCGTTGCGCTCGATGCGGAAGGTGACACCATTAAGGACGGGGTCAAGATCAGGAGCATAGCCGATTACAAGGTCGTTGACTTCGAGAACTCCTTCGGCTGGCCAGTGAGCAGGGGGCTTGATACCTTCGCGTGATTCGGTTGCAAGGTTGGAGTATTCGACGATACGTTCCGCGGCGTTCATGTGTAGTTCTACGTTGGTGTAGTGTCGGATAGCCCAAAAGACAGTCAACGAATATTGTATTGAAAAACTCAACGCAAAACCAGCAAGACTGGCATCAATGTCCTTTAAGAGAAGAACAACGACACAGATAAAGCTTGAGAAAAGTCCACTAACGAACGACATGCGCCAACCCATCCAACGATTGAAGACCCAGAGGTGCCAGAATGCTTCTGTATGAGCGTCAATCTTGGCGAACATTCGTGTGATGTAGGTGTCTGCCTTGTCGAAAGCTCGAATGGTACCGACGCCCGCGATAGCGCTACCGAGTTGATCAAGAACCGGCGATCTGGCGATTGATTCAAGGCGTTTGACTTCTCGGGCTGCTTTGATGTAGACAATTGCTATATAGATGCACACACCCATAAGGACTAGTGACATCAGAATGACCCATGGAGAAACGAGGCAACTGCAGTATGTCAGAAAGAAGCACATATTCAACATCGAAAGACTTCTTTTCATATTACTTACCCGGCAACCATGATACCGAGGAGCAAGAAAGTGTTATGAGCACAAAAGTTCATCTCCAGCCCGAGTCGTCCGTCAACTACCTGAAAGTCCGTCGTAAAGCGATTGATAATTCTTCCCATGGGGACGGTATCCATGAATCTCAAGGGTGTCGTCAAAATGGTAAAACACATTCTATCGAAGAGCTGACGAGACGCACGAAGCGATCCTGTGAAGACGTACCAATATTTGAATGTACCAACGATGGCGTTTACAATCGACAAGGCAGCATAAATTCCCAAGTAGAAACCAAGACTATGAGATTGTCCCATTTTGCCAGCCATATTACTTGTGTGCGCAGGGGCAAGATCGGGTAGTTGAAGAGTGTATGCCAAGGTAGGAATCGAGCTCGTACGCTGGCTATCATGAGTCCAGATACGAAGCCACCATGTTCGAGCTATGCTATCAGTGTTTGTGGATTCGGCGTAGTTGGGAAGACAAACTTACCAGTGACCATAGCTTGAGCACAAGCGAAGGCGATAAGGACCACACCCCAGAAACGTAATCCACCACTAGTATTGATATAAGTCATATAAACAGCGGTCTTGACTGCTCCTTCCTCTCTCTTTTCATCTTCGACGAATTTTCTAGGGGTTGGTTTCTTGGAGTTGACCTTCGTAGATTCCACTGGGCCTGCATGATGGACCGATGAGGCGTCCTCATCAGAAGAGTGCTCCGAGTTTACAGCTGTCATTTCTTGATCCTGCAGAATTTCCTGTGGAGTCTCCTCGTGACTGATGATCTTTTGGAGGGTTCCATCAACTTCGAGTTCTTGTACCAGACCACATTGTTCTACCGTCCCATCGCCGAGTTCGACAATATATTTCGCTTTTGGTTTGACCAGAGCAACATGATGAGTGACCAAGATCCGGGTTCTTCCCATGCCAAGTTCTCCCGTAAGAGCTTTCTCAAAGATGTAGCGACCCACGTGTGCATCCACTGCACTGAATATATCGTCTAATACCAGTATACCAGCTCTCGAGTACAAGGCACGAGCCAATGTGACTCTCCATCTCTGGCCGCCACTCAGGTTTATCCCATTAGCACCAATTTCCGTATTTTCACCATCTGCAAGCATTGCTAAATCCTGCTTCAAAGCGCAGACTTCAATAACTTTCCAATAACGTGTTTCGTCGAAGGGTAGACCAAATAGAATATTATCTCTAATACTAGCATTCTCGATCCACGGGATTTGAGCAACAAAGGCAATAGAGGAAGGTATGATCCAATTATCCTTGGTAGCAAGAGCGTCATGTCGTTCATGGGCAGGAGGTGGTCGTGGGATCGTGAGCTTTCCCGACAAGACATCGACTTCGCCAAGAATCGCGGCCAACATCAAACTCTTTCCACTTCCCGTCTTGCCACTGATAACACTAAGTTCCCTTGCTGGGAATGTTAGGTTGATATCTCGAAGGACGTAACGTTCGTCGCCATCTCTCTTCTCCTCGTCCGATGGCCATGCGATAGATACAGCATCAAACACAATTTCGGGTCCATCATTCTTGTTTTCTGAAACTTCGGGCGCATCCAAAAACTTTTGAATTCGGTCGATGGAGATTTTGGCATCGATCAGATTAGTTGAGAGTTCTGGAATAATAGAAAGTGTGGTCTCAAGACTGGCGAAAATACTGATAGCTGTAAAGGCAATGGAGGGTTCCAGATTCCCATAAATCCAAGAATAAACCCCAAGTGATGTTGCGGAAAATGCAATAGGGCTTACAATCCAGCAGCTAAAACATGTTAGTGGAGCTTGGACACGAATGAGAAGAAGTACCTACAAGAGTAAGACAGAGTCATTTTTGAAAACATTCCACTGTTCAGCCAACTCTCTGTTCCTAACTTTCCCAATCTTGTCATGCCAATTTGTTTCAAGAGCAGAGAACTTGATCTGACGGATACCTGCAAGAATTAGTCTCGTGGCTTTAGGGATTTTTTCATTTCATTTACCTTGCAAAGCCTCAGTAATTACCACCAGTTTTGAATCTCGAAGTTTCGTAACCCTATCTTGCGCAGCAGAGTATCTTTTGCTGAAATATATGTTGAGTGGTAGAATGGCACACATTGCCGCAACACCACACAATAACGGCACCCATCCAATGATGTTGATCAAGAATGTGAATGAGATGATGAGCTTGAAAAAACTTCCTGGGAAGTAATTGTTAAAGGAGCAAAAATCACTAACACGTTTTGCATCGATACCAATGAGGTTGACGGTTGCTTGCTTGCCCTCGAAATCAGCACCTTCTCCATTCTCTTTTGGATCCGAGGCATTGGCCTTTTTATCGGTCTTTGATAATCCCTTTACATCTTTTCTTCGCAAAGCCTTCTGAAAGATAAGACTCGACAATTGAGATCTGACGGGAATTGCAAGTTCAGACCAACATATCCAATACATCCATGACTACATAAAGGTAGAAGAGTTAGTAAGATCCTCCTAAAAGCTGTTCATCATGAAAAAAATAGAGCTGTCCGAGTTTGAGTCATTTAAATAGAGAAAAAAACACCATTGAAATATGACATACCTCAATGCAGGATATAGCAATGGTGGTAATAGTAAGCGTGACGACCCAAATCCAGGCTTCAGAGCCAACCTTTTGACTGGTACCTCTCTTTTCCAGAATCTGTAAGATATGAAAGATGATGAATTGCGGTGCAAAGAGTCCAAATGCCTGTAAAAGCGTCAAAGCCCATTGTCGTATGAAGGCAGCTTTGTGGGTCACAATGACTTCAATCCAAAGTCGTCTGGTGTGAGTTCTTTGTCTCCATGCATTGCTCAGATCTTGCGCACGAGTATAATGATCCATCGCCCGCAAATCCTTGTCAAAGATCCTACCCCTATATCGTGCCAGATGGATCAGATCGCCAACCCAAGAGAACGTATAGCGTCCCAAGGCGGATGTGGTTAGCATTCCATCAACACGTTTCCCTCCATGATATACTTCTGGTCGTCGAGGAATGCACACACTTCCAATTGCAGCAAAGAGTACAGCGAAGAGCTTGACGATGTGGAGTGAAATGGTCAGGGACGATATGGCAACTTTTACGTCTTGTGCAGCCAATTGATCCTGGAAGAGTTGCGTAGCAAGAACATTAATGGATGACAGCGCGAAGAAGAGGCCTAGACGATATGACTGTGGAGGATGTCGGACGGCTGAGATGCAAATCATTTGGACTACCAGTAGACTCTGCCAATAGTTAGCAAGAGTATCTCAAGTGGGGAGTGATGCTCATTATGCCTGCACGTACCCATTGTGCTACATTTAACCAATTCTCCAAGAGCATCCACTGATTGGAGTCCAGAGTTGCCAGGATAGCTAAAGCAACGGACGTCAATAAGCCAAGAACCGTGAGAATACCGATCCAGATCTTTGGGACCTTGGCTGTATATTTTGCCAATGATTCCTTGGTTGCTATGCCATCTTTGTCCTCATAAGTGTCTTGTCTGGCCTTGCCAGATCCAAGTAGCTTCCATAAAGTCAAGGTTGAAGGTAGGGTAAGCAGGAAAGTCAAGACCACACCTGCAGCCCCTGCGACGAGCGATCTTGCATCCAATTGGAGCATCTTGGATGTTTATGAACGAGCCGATCTGGATTGAGAAGGTTGCATGCTTGTCCGATCTATGAGGGTAGAAGTTTGAACAGGTTGCTAAGAGGTGCCGACATGCAAAGACCTTTTGAAAGTTGATCAAGCAAAGATAGCGATCTCCTGTCTATTCGCAAATCTATTTTGTTGTATATGAGCAACAGACACCTCACGTGAGAACGCGACCGACCAATGGAGTAAAGCGATTGATTGCTGGGGTGAAAATTAGAAGAGGTCTGAGTCAAGCGGCGTGGTGCTGGATTGTCAACAACGTGTCGGCGAACCTTCGTTTCTGTCTTCCAATATCTGTGAACCTTCAAGCGGATCTACTGCGAACTGCGAATGTTGCAGTAAAAAGTGGGGGAGAGGAGGGGCGGATTGCTGCACCAGTTTGTGGGGAAACGCGTGCCGTAGTTTGACGTAGTTGATGGTGTATATGGTGTGTATGCAGAGAAGATGGAATGGGTAGAGAAAACAAAGTAGACTAGGCAACAAAGAGAAGGTGTGGAAAGAGGGACAGGCGAATCGGCGGAGAAGAGGAGGTTGTTGTTATGTTGGCACGGAACTTTAGGTTCAACCTATCAAGGCACCAGGTACCAGATAGTCTGGAGAAAATGTATCTTACTGCTATCAAGCGACTTCAGAGAGGGCGAATCAAGAGAGTTTGCAACGCATGTGAGTGGTGGGGTAGTGAGAGGTGAGGATATAAAATAGTGAGGATCAACATTTTCAAGTCAATGGCATGAGTACTCGCCTGGATTTGTACTTGGACATAGTAATGTGCAAATCATCTTTTCCTTCTCAACTCAGTCTATACATGTCAGCTCCCTCCTTACCGTCAACCCATCCGAGTATGTGCATTGTGCTTTCTTGGGGAGAGGCTAGGAAGACATCATTTGGAGGATGATGTGCGCTTAAGGTTGAGATAACAGTGCCAAGTATTACGTATCTCACCTATTCAACGTTCCTTTCCTCGCCACTCTTTCTTATGACATTTGCTCTGCTCTGTCATGGGCTGGATCTGATGGTAGCACAATAATGTAGACACGCAACGAAGGAGCTCTCATACATCTATCTGCCAGGTCTCTTGATCAGATTTGATAAGCTGCGGCGGCCTGTCCTGGCTGTCCATCCATGCGATCCCCATGCTTTTCTGACAAAGACAGTCATATACTGTATCATCCACCATTCAGCGGTGAGAAGGTGGAAGGAGTGCTCCCAGAAGTGGAGACAGTGAGATGCAGCTTACGCCTTGGATGAGTAGGGACAAGTACGATTCCACCCCGATGGTTCAAAACAAGTAGCTGGATCAATCATATCCACAAGGCAGAGGGACATGGAAATAGTGGTAGCAATACTAGGGTCCATAGGGTAGATAGGATTGGGAGAGAACAGAGGCTGTCGATGGAGCTTGTGTCAAACTCTCCTCTGGCCCATCCATGGATGGATGCTGCAGGTGTAGGTTCAGGTGGCTCAGGGTGGGTTGGAATAAGCAAGAATTCCATTGGAAGGAACTTGTTATCACGTGACTAACACTCACAGTGGATGAGTCTTCCTCCATTTAGCCTAAGAGCCTACCTATAGGTAGTATAGGTAGTATACTTGTACGTAGTATACAAGTACGCAAGTTGGGGAGATGCAGGTGGTGATGGTGGGTTTCCAATTGCGAGACCATCTACCGTGTCCAGACACAGAAATAGTTGTTTCTAAAGTGGATTGGATTACTGGTTACGGAAAAGTCAACATAAGGTGAGACTGTCACTGTTTGAATTTGACGCCACTTCTATACTACTTCGTCCCAGGCGAAATAAACGTAGGTTTGCTAGGGTGGCTAAGGTCGACAACAGGGAAAAAACCCCTGAAAAACCTACATTTATTTCGCCTGGGATGAAGTATTTCGTACCCGGGTAGAGAACAGTTAGACGGGTGGTAAGGAGAAACGTTGGGACGGTGAGTGGTGTTAATCTAATTCTGCTCAGCCTTGACTATACCTACCAAGTATGGAGTGAGTGTTATTGGTACTCGTATTGGCAAAGAAACTGCTTTCTTGCATCTACGGCCAGATGTTCTACATATCAGCCTTACGAATTCCACCTGAATTTCATGACACGATAACAAATCACAATTGAAGTGCAAAGTACCTTACGTGGGGTGACTTACGACTCAGCCATAGGTGGCTTGGACTTGCATAGGCATAGATAGGCAGGGAAGAGCTCCACGCTGCATCTCTTCATGTACGTCGCCATGGAGATGTTTGATCCCTCTCCACTCAAATTTCTATAAATGGAGGCCCTCTGCTCAGAGGTGCAGATGGCTACCTATGTTTGACTGGGTCTGCTTTGAAGTTGCTTACTGATTATTGGACGAACCTTTTTCTCTGGACCGCCTATAGGTAGGGAGATATGGGGAAGGCCCCTCCACTCTTTCCTACCCTTCCTGAAAGGAGTACAAACCAAGACATTGAGTTCGTCTAAAGTATAGGTAAATTATATCTCTGTATATGTATTTATAAATAATACTTGTACTATTCATTTTCATTGCTGCCGAGAATGTTTTCGATACTCTCTCGAATCCAATCATACCTACGAGTACAGGTCTATTTATATATATATATATATATATANGGACAAGGAAAGAAGCAGAAAATCCATTCCAACCAGGTTATTATTCTACTTGATTAAGATAATCAAAACAATCAACCAAAACTTCAGGGATCACTAAACTTAATGTCCTAGATAATGTAGCATTATCACTACCCGGCCTGGGTATACCTATGTAGGTAGTTTCAAGTTAAGGTGCACGTATATCAAAGGAATCTCCGCTACGCGCTCCATGTCCTCGGAGCGTACCTACCTACCCAGGTACTCAGTACATAGGCTAGCTCGCGCTCGCTAGGTCGTACGCATACGGTACGCATACGGCATACCTACGCTAGACCAGCATCGTTAGCACCACCGGCACCGCAGCACATCGCACCCCAGCATCCCAGTCCTATACCCAGTATATCCAGACCCAGACCTGCAACACCTACAACACCCCGATTCACAACCACCAACTCATTCCTTTGTCGCTGTCTCAATTACCAACCTCGTCCGGTGTCGCAGCATCGAATTCCATCTTGAACTGCCTCACCTTCCCCGCCTGTCTTCCGGACAGCATCCGCCCCGCAGCTGCTGATAAGATCAACTACACCCAGCAACCACCACCTGCGCCCGCCAAAAGCCACCGCGACCATGAAGGCGGCTCCCATAATTGTCAACTGGCATGCCGAGAATGCTCCCATATACTCGGCCGAGTTCCAGCCTCATGGAAAGGGTCGATTGGCAACCGGTGGTGGAGATAATAATGTTCGAGTAGGTGCAACCCATCCAACCCATCCAACCCGGCTGCAATGCTGACCACGAGAAGCTATGGAAGATTGACGCCGAGGGGGAGGATCGAAAGGTCGAATACCTATGTACCATGGTCCGCCATACCCAAGCGGTAAACGTGGTTCGTTGGGCACCTCGAGGTACTGTCATCTCATCCTAACCACTTTCGATTTGCGCGACAATCACTAACCCCATACCAGGAGATGTCCTAGCTTCTGCCGGCGACGATGGAAACGTAATTGTATGGGTTCTCGATTCCCAAAACTCCAAGACCAATTTCGGAGAAGATGGAATTGAAGACAAGGAGTCGTGGAGGACGAGGCATATGTGCAGGTCGGCGGTAGCTGAAATCTACGATCTAGCCTGGTCGCCAGATGGAGTCTACTTCATCACTGGTAGTATGGACAATGTTGCGAGAATCTACAATGCGCAATCTGGTAAGGTGGAAATTTCCAATAATCCATCATGTTTGATAAATCATGTTTGGGTCTAACGGTGCTGTAGGTCAATTGGTACGACAAATCGCGGAGCATCAGCATTACGTGCAAGGAGTTGCGTGGGATCCCCTAAATGAATACATCGCGACCCAATCCTCGGATCGATCGGTACATATCTACACACTGCGAACCAAAGATGGAAGCTATGTCTTGGACAATCGTGACGAGATCCCCAAGAAAATCGCAAATAACATGAAGATGGATTTGCCAGGTCGAAGAATATCTTCCAACAGCCCCGCCCCACCAGATATGGGTTTCCGATCCCAGATGTCAGCAATGTCGGCGGAAGCTCTGAACGCTGGATCGGGATCTCCAATTCCTTCGTGTCCTGGAACCCCAACTTCTTTGGCACTGCCTATGAATCCTCCAAGTACCATCAGCCATAGCAGACGGTCCTCATTTGGGGCTGCTTCACCAGCAATGTCAATGAGACGATCGGCCTCACCAGCACCTTCTCTTCCATTGCCGGCTATCATGCCAGCTTCCCCAAGACCATTCATGGGCCTTGGTATGAGAAATGCGAGTATCTATGCCAACGATACTCTCAAGTCATTCTTTCGTCGATTGACTTTCACGTCAGATGGTAGTCTTCTTCTCACACCAGCGGGTCAATATCAGACCCAACATAAACCACTTGATGATGCCGCAAAGCCGATGTATGAAGTCATCAACACAGTCTACATTTACACGCGAGGGGGGATTAATAAGCCTCCAATTGCACATCTACCTGGTCACAAGAAGCCTTCTGTTGTAGTAAAATGCTCCCCCATTTTTTACACCACTAGAAAAGCCTCTCCTCCAACAAAACATATTACAATTGATACATCTTCGCCAGAGACCATGCCAGCACTACCCGAGCCTGCAGTTAGCTCTAAATCACCAGCCCCTTCATCGGTCATGGAACCACCCAAAACAGTACCACAAACAAGTGATCCTTCTGGACCAACATCGTCTCCTAAACCCAAGCCTCTAGAAGTAGAAACGAATGCATCAACGCAAGGACCTGCGATGGCTTTTACCCTACCCTATCGCATGGTTTATGCCGTTGCAACAGAAGACTCCGTCTTGTTGTATGACACTCAACAACAGACCCCTTTATGTGTTGTCAGCAACTTGCATTGTGCCACATTTACAGATTTGACTTGGTAAGTTGAAATGTCGTTGGTTCAAAGACTCCTCAAGCTAACACTTTATAGGTCAAACGACGGACATACGTTGTTAATGACATCGTCTGATGGGTTCTGCTCTACTCTCACATTTTCACCCGGAGAGCTTGGTCAGCCATATACCGGCGAGCTACCAACATCAAAACACACAATGTTGAGTGGCACAGCAGCCTCTTCATCTCAAAATACACCAATGGCAACCCCAACTTCCGTTGCGCCGCCTTCGCCCTTCCCGGTTGTTAGCCACCACCATCGCACTTCATCGAATCTTTCCGTCGCTCCATCTCCACCGCCTGCACCGGCGAACCCAAGTGTTCGGCCTTCATCGCCGACCAGATCTAATTCTACCTCGTCGATAGCCACCATCTCTGCTGTACCTCAGCCTCCAGGAACAATCATTAGCAACCCTCCTCTAGTGGGCGGGACCATTTCCGGCATCACAGCGGGAAGTTTCACGTCTGGGATGCCAATGACTACTCCACCCCAAACACCTAGAAGCACAGCAAGCTCCGTGAGTGGCATTAAGAGAGATGCTAGCGAGAGCGA
This sequence comes from Hymenoscyphus fraxineus, assembly GCA_900184765.1. Classification (NCBI taxonomy): domain Eukaryota; kingdom Fungi; phylum Ascomycota; class Leotiomycetes; order Helotiales; family Helotiaceae; genus Hymenoscyphus; species Hymenoscyphus fraxineus. The sequence goes on from LT855409.1 coordinate 3,078,312, forward strand.
ACGAGAGGAGGGAGGTGAGAAAAAGAAACGACGAATTGCGCCTACCCCTGTGAACGGTGAGGCAACCAGTTCCGGAAACACAACCTCGCAACCTTGAGAGGTGAAGCTTGTAATTTTCTTCTTTTGCTTTACGGTTTTGTGTGTTTCGTCTGAGCAAAAATTGGGATTTGAATTGGGTGTTCAGCGGTGTTTTGGAATTGCGAGTTTGGTCGATTGTCATGATGAAAGTGGAATCAACTCGACTCAGATACAGTACTACAAGGAATTACTGGTTTGCATATGTGTTAGCGGGGCGTTATTTTTCCTATTCTCATGATGTAGTCTGTTTCTTTGATTTGGTTCGATGAGCTGAGCTGGGAGTTTGCAAGGTTCATGGATATTTTCCATTGATTTGTCATTCCTGGTGGAAGATTTTTGCGAGGAATATCCAGGTTTTGCGAGGGAGCGGAAGTATGAATTGTTTTTGGAATGAAATGGATGGGATAGTATGATAGCGGTAGGTGATGGTGTGTACGAGTTGTACGGGATATTGTCTTTGTCTTCTTCTTTCTTCTTTTCCTTTTGCCGGCTGAGCTCAGGTAGTAGGTTACTAGGAGGGGGTTCTCCCTAGTGTATGTGAATTAGGGAATGAGATTCTTCTATCTACTGGTAGAGCCTTGTAGTGTCTGTCTTGGTGAATAAGGTGACGCCTTGTTTATTCATTTCTTGGTCCCTTGGATCCTCAAGGGGAGATGGGAATACAGGTGTTGGAATGTGACTAGAGAAAAAGGAAAGAAAAGCCTTCATTGTTTGGTGGAAGCGAGAAGGATTTGTTGACTTGGTTAGCAGGGTTTTGAGGATTTAAGGTATATGGATTTTGAGTTATCGTTTTAGGGGGCTGGGATGGTAGATTAGGAGTTGAGATGCCTGGTCCTTGGGGTTGGTACAGGGTCGTAGGCTACTTGCTGTATGTTCTTTTGAGAAGAGAAGAGAAGAGAAGAGAACAGAATTTGGGAAGTTCCTTGGCCTTCTTCTCCTTTTTGGGGGTGGGGATGATGTGAGTTGGTATGGATTATAAGAGATCAAGTTTGTACTGTCTAGGAACTTCTGAAAGTAGCGTGGCAGTAAAAAAGGCTAAATACCCTGTCTCTACCATTCCTGTAGATAATCTTCCAGAAGTGAAGCACCTCTTCTACACACAGAGTATTCAATAGTTCAGATGTATCCTACGAGGAACCAACCCAGCTGAAACCCAATTATTTCTCTGAGATATGGCCAAGCCTGTTTGTAACCTTACGTATAACTCGGCCTTTATTGTGTCTTAGTTTGGGTTTGTCATAAGTATTATCACATAGAAACAGTGACAAAGGATAGTTCTGGAAATGGTTGCGGGGCAGGTGAAAACCCCTTCTCGTCCAAGCTATGCGGTTCAACCCTTGGAGATCACACAACATCCAACATCTGCCTCTCAAGATAACATCACGAAAACAGCATGTTGGTGCTTATCGAAGTGTTGGTAGAGGTTCAATACATTAGATGTAATGTACTACCCTACCAGATTAAAGTTACACCTCCCCCTCCTTTTTCTCAGCTTTCCTCTGCAATTGCAGAAGTAGTGTGGGATATCGCATCATTTCTCTCGAAATACCTTGGATGCTACAATTTTCACCCGAGAGCTTGATGGGTATATATTCGTTGCTTTTCTCACTCACAAAATAAATCTTTTCATCTCCAACCTCTGTCAAGAAATATAATTTGTCAATAACAATACATTTCTCATCCAAATAACATGACCACCTCCACCTCAACCGCGAGCTCCTACCCAGGCCCTGGTGTCTACTTCCTCAAAAATGTAGCAACCGGGACAGTCGTGGATCTTACGAATGGAACTTTGACCGGACGGTACAATCACATATCTCCCATTCCGATCATGTTTAAAGCACAACTAAGAACTCCACAGAGCATCCAATTTCGGCGTTACTTCCCCTAGTGCTGCGCAGACGTGGCAGATTGCTGCGGTTAGCTCGAGCCAGGTTATTATTTTGAACAGTACTACGGGGGAATATATCAAGGCTCCGGCTGGTAGGTCATTTATGAATTTGGTCTTGGTGATGTTCTCTCTGCTACCATGAGAGTTGGAAATCCCAGTGCAGAAAAGAGATTACTTTGTTGGTGATGATTTGAAAACTGACAGAATTATGATAGATAACTCCCAAAATCCCTCAGCGGGTACTGGAGCTCCCAGTGAGCGCCGGAGTCGATTTGAAGTCGAAGCGAGGAGTGATGGAAGTGTGATGTGGGTTCCATCTTCTTCTATTTCTTCTCTTATAACCTCCCCCATCTTGTGATTGGTCGGAGGCTAAATTTATACGACTGGAAGTATCCGAAGCGCACTGCATAGAAATAAGGTGTTCGATCTTGATAATAGCGGAGCTGCGGATGGAACAAAGCTTTTGGTTTTCCCGTATCATGGGGGCTCTAACCAGAGGTGGATTCTTGTGCCTGTCCCAGCCGAGTGAGAACCCCAGTAGAGCATTTTTGCTATTGAGTGAGGCTATTTATGTGGAGTACGTTGGTGGTAGATGTTCAACCATCTTCTTAGTGTGAGTAGTATCTAGGGAGTAGGGGGACTATTGTGGGTTTCAACAGAGAATGTGTGTTTCTGGACTCGTACGAGGAGGCGACAATAAAATGAGGGGTATTTGCTGGATTTATCGTCCATTCGTCACGTATCATATGAGAGGCTTATTATTGGTTTTATTTTGTATTTGCTAGCTAGCTTCAAACGCTTATACTTCAGCCATAAATAGACCAATTAGGAGGCTCTATTTATAGGATATTTGAAGGATAAGCGCCCTCGGCCCGCGTCCCTGAAAGGGAGTAGTAAAACTATTTATAAATAGGTATAAAGCTAATAAATCAGTACTATACGTAGTAGTAACATAGGCACTTAGCTAAGGCGAGCAACCCGCGAGGGGCATGTAGGTGGGAGAGCTTAAAAGTATAACGGACGATAATTATAGTATTGTTATTAAGGAGTTCTATACTCGAGTACGAGAAGGGATATAATACCTGGACTCCCTTATTTACTATAAACCCCTACTATTTATCGTCTATTCGTTACGTATTATATAAGAGGCTTATTATTAGTTTTATTTTATATTTACTAGCTAGCTTTAAACGCTTATACTTTAGCTATAAATAAACTAATTAGAAGGCTCTATTTATAAGATATTTAAAGGATAAGCGCCCTCGGCCGTATTAAGTACTATAAAAAGAAGTAGCTATAAAACACTAAAACCGAAAGCCTCGAAGGAAGGAAATAAAAGTATAAATTAAAGAACTAAACCTTATAACCCTATAAAAAACAACGGCTTAAAAGATAACGATTTTATAAACTAAGTGTAAAATAGCTATAAAAGGTATTTAATAACTACCTACTTAGCTACTATATATCCTTGTCTAAAAGACCTAAATCTAAGGTACGTTAAGCCGCTCCTCGGCGAGTACTATAACCTATATATCGTTAAGTATCTAGAACCCTATAGAGATAAAGTCGTTATTAGAGGGTATCTATATAAAATTTATATATAAAAGGCCCTTACTTTATATAAAATAAAGGGGCTATTAGTAGTTATAGATTAAAGTTAAATAGTACTACTAAAGCTACTACTAGATAGACTTTATTACTAGTACGTTCTACTATAATCTCTACCCTAGTATATAGTACGTCTACTTTACTTAACTATAAAAATAAAGTTATATATTCCTTACCTAGAGTAAAAAAGATATTACGTTACTAAACTTTTATCTACTAAAAAAGGTATATATTAAGCTACTCTACTACTATATATATAATTTTACTAATTCGAAGGAAAGCTATAAAAGCTAGTTTTATAGCTACCTTAAAATTAAAACAATTATATTATCTACTAGGAATATAAAAAGGTTTATATAAAATTAAAATAATCTAGTAAATATACTTATATTATAATTATCCTACCTAGTAAACTTATTAAACCTCTTAATCTACTTATATACTCTAGATTATTCGTTATAAAATTAGTTTATTAAATACTTAAAGGTTAAATCTACGTTTTATATAGCGAGATCGAATAGTAGATAAGCCTACTATAATCGACCTAGGTTTTAGGCGTCCTACTACTAAAAGGCCCTAGGTTATACCTATATTTTTAGTAGCTACCTAGCTAATAAGTAACGTTAAATTCGCTAGCTACGCTAGGTATAATATCTTACAATCTAGTTAAAAATCCTAGAGTCGCGATGTGGATTTATTCCTCGTTCCTCGGATCCCTAAAGAGACTCTAGAATCCTTTGTGTGGCCCAGAACTTGACAGGGGTTTCACTTACTACATTGGGTAAGGTGTACGTTCACTTACTACATTCGGAAGGAAAAGTGGGTGCGATGAGTCAGCCGTAGGAACACCAAAACTCGCTGGCTCTTTGCGCCCACGTAGCTACATGCGCGTATGTCGGAACAACATATGCTTTAAGTATATAACAGTACTTAATTGACCCTACAAATCGGTCTTATTTTTATGTTGTTCCGACATATGCGCATGCGGCTACGTAGGCATTTACGTGCAGGTGAGGCTCAAGTGCGCATGCGGCTCTCGGTGCGGCTCTCGGTGCCGGCTCCCCGCGTATACGAAGTGATACGAGTTCTGGGCCACACGACGGCTCTAAGAGTCTCTCCTAAGACTCTTATACTGAGATTGAATATCTTAGCTTAAAACGCCTTAAAGGAGTAAATATAAGAGTTATAAACTTTATAAGTATTTAAAGATAAACTTAAATATACTAGCCTTAAAACCTCTTAAGATAATAAAGGATATAACTAAAAGTCTATATAATTAATAGGTAGATCTATTTATAGTTAAACTAAAGAAGTAAGTACTAATTAGTAATAACTTCTTTTAAATTATATAAAAAAGTATTAGTAAGTATATTATTTTATCTAGTAATTTAGGTATCTAATATTTCTATATCTATTTAAGTAGCTATATAAAATAGGTAGCGAAGTAGTCTATTCTAAAAAGGATACTTTAAGTATTACTTAATAAGGCTAATTTATATAGAGACGTTATTTATATAAACTACTACCCTTTTTTATAACTATATAGAGGCCTACTTATTAAAGGAAGCCTAAACTACCTTAATCTTAAAGATATTAATATTAAATATAAAACCTTTTATTATAGAAGAGAAAGGTAATTATAATATATAATTCTAATTAAAAAGATATATATATTAATACTAATCTACCTAGAGTTTATTAATTATAAGATAAAAGGTACCTAGGCCTTAAATAGAGGTATTATAAAATAGGTAGACGTATTTATACTATATATTAAAGAACGATATACTATTAAAGTATAAGAGTATTTAGTCCTATTATATTAAATCTATCTTAACCTTTAAGGTTAACTACTATCGAGTAATATCTAATAGCTTCTTAGGCTAGACGTAAATAAAAGTCTAAAAGTTATAGTAGAAAACCTAGTCTAATTATACTACCCTAGTATAAAAAGTAAGTAAGCTAGTTAGAGATTCTAACTTCTTTTAAGTAATACTATTTTAATTAATAAATTATACTATAGTATCTTAAATTTAAGATAGTTTCTCTAATAGTATTAAGGCTATAAAACTATTTATATCTACTAGGTATCCTAGGAGTTCTACTAAAGTACCCTTCTTACTTTTCGACTTATTAATTAGAATACTTAAGACTTATACTAATTATAAATATTACTTATCTTAATCCTAAATAAATAATTAAGTAGCTTAAGCTTTTATAAATATAATAAATCTATTATCTAAATAATAAGCTATTAAACTCTAACCTAGGAAGTACGATTTAATAATCTATTTAAGTACTTTAGTAAAAAGGTTAAATATAAATAGTACTATAATAAGACTAAAGGGTAGAACTATATATATAAATCTTATACCTTCTTACTTAAATCCTAGGAACTAATATATATATTTTACTACTAGAACTATTTAAAAGGCGTTTAATATATCCCTCTTAAATATTATATAGCCTCGGCCTATTAAGTAAACTAAGCCTAGAACTTTATTAAAGGTAATATATTTAAGATATATATATTTGTTTAGTATATAATAGTTAATTGTGACGGCTATATAGACGTCATCGATTACGTCAGCATCTGTATCTGTCCTGTATATAGCTGGCCATTCTGGCCACCTTCGCTTATTACACTTATTTATCTACACATTTACACACATATACTATTCATGTCTCTAACATATTGGTAGTAATGCTCGCGTATTGATCAAAGGATCTCCTTATCCTTGCTACGAGGACCTCCATATCTAATTCGTATTATATTTGACCTCTTAAGTGAGCGCTATTTAGCCCCGCGCCGGCCTCCAGACCGACAGACGACAATATGCCACCCAAAGGCAGTACTACAAGTACAAGGAGCAAAGACAAGGAACGACAGGCGACAGTCTCCCCCGCGCCAGAGGAGTCTCCTACTCCTACACCCTCACGAGCAATCTCTGTACAGACCCCCCGGCATATGGTAGAATCCTCCCGAGAGCTCGAATTACGCCGTACCGGCGGCCCTCCAGCGAGCGGTTTTACCGACTCCCAGCTTCGAGAGCTGGAATCTATGATCGCAAATGCGGTCACACAAGCTGTAACTACAGCACTACGATTCAAGGACCCTGCCCCTGCTCCTGCTCCTGCACCTACACCTACACCGACCTACGAGCCAGCCCTACAGCGTGTATCGGTTACGGATATAGGGTATTTTGACCCTCGCTTAGACGAGTCCTTCGGCAAGGGAGATATTATTACAGTAGGTAAGGACGTCTAGTTCCGAGACGTGTTCCTGTTTACGGAACGGATTAAGGATATCGCTCTTTTAAAGGGACAGGACTCGGTACGAGGAATCGTCACCTCCTACTTGCGCGGTAGTGCCCTGGCTTAGTATACCGCTGAGTTAAGTGACCTAGAAAGAGCCGGGTTACGTACAGGCCTAGACCTCCTTCTAGGTACTTTGATTAAGCGATTCAAGGAACCTTCGGCACTCTCGCTTAAGAAGCTATATATAGTAGTATACAGTACGTAGGACGTCCGGCAATAAAAGGAACCAGCGGTATATATATAAGAAGTGGTTCGCTTAGCTAAGGGAGCTAGTTTTGATTCGGTTATTAATCAGCTTCTATTTACTTGGAATAGACTCGAACCGGTGCTACGCCAGCACGTCGATATGCCTACAGAGGCTACAACTCTGTCGTCCTTTATTAGAGATTTAGACCTCCGCAAGGACACCTGGTTTGCAATCCACACAAACTACCAGGATCCGCAGAACCGGCGCCCACCACTCACCCAGCCGACTAATCGCCCCTGGAGTTATACGCAACAGCGTACCCTGGGTCCTGTACAAGCTAATTATGGCCAGGAGGAATGGCAGGAGGACATAATCGAAGCTGACGAGGCTTGAACTCGGGACGAGTTCTTATTAAAGGGGGGCATCTGTGACGGCTATATAGACGTCATCGATTACGTCAGCATCTGTATCTGTCCTGTATATAGCTAGCCATTCTGGCCACCTTCGCTCATTACACTTATTTATCTACACATTCACACATATATACTATTCATGTCTCTAACATTAATAGAATCTCTTTCTAGAAAGGATAGGTAGTAGATCTAACGCCTATTACTATTTAGCTTAGATTTTAGTATAAAACCTAAGAGAAACGTAATAAAAGGATTACTATCTTATAAAAAGACTTTCTCTACTAGCCTATATTATAGATCCTTCTTAATTTTCGATACTAGTAACTAGGGGAATTCGTATACTAATAAGAGGTTTAAAGAGATCCTAAAGATCTATAGACCCTTATATTTAATTAAGGTACTAAACTAAAGGATATTATTAATTATATTCGCGAATTTAGGGTCTAGATATTAGTATAGTAGTATATACTACGCTATTAGGTTTAAAAAAGAGGGCGAGTTTTAGAGTAGTAGTTTCGACGTATCTATAATATTAAATAGTACTAGTATATTCGCGGACAACGGCGTAGGAGAGTAAGTATAAGATAGTAAAAATTAGTATAAAGAGATTAAATTATTTATATAAACCTATATTATTTACTAAACTTATTCTTCTATACTAAAATCTTACTCTTTTTTCTTATTCTTTTTACTCTTTTTATACTTACTATCTAGATAGTAATAAACGTAATCTAAATCTATATAACTAAAGCCTTTTAACTCTTTATAATAAATCTCCTTTCTCTTTTTACTATTAAACTTATTATTCTTATTCTTTTATTCTTCTCTTCCTCCTCCTTCTTCTCCTCCCTTAACTAGCTTCTAAGTATAGTAATAATTAAAGACCTCGAGTTCTAGAATACGCTATAGTTTAATACTTTATAAGACTTTATAAGAGACAACTCGTTTATACTAGTATAACGCTAAATTAACTACCTTCTCCTAGATAAAGATCGCTACTAATTTTAAGATCGAATTAATAAAGGCTATTAATTATACTAGTAGATTCGCTAAGAGATAAAGAGGATAGTATAACTAAAGGATATACGCCTAGTAATTAAAGAAGTAGTAGTACTACTTTTCTAGACTAGAACTAAATATCTTAATTAACTTTATATTAATAGACTAACCGCCTATCTCTATATTAAATAAGAGATTATTCTTTTCCTTCTTTTATATAGGAGTAGATTTATTTAATAAATATAAGTCGGAAACCTTAAAAGTACCTTTTATAATCTAGATAATATACTTCTTATAGTAGGCTAGGAGAGTATTTATAACCTATATTACTAAAGGGGGTAACGTACTAGAATTACCTTATAATTAACTACTAGCCTATAATCTATTAGGGAGTTTACTAGCTAAAACATTTAGAAATCCTATATTACTAAAAGATATACTTATAAGGTTCTAATTAGTACTTAAAGCTTAGCCTCCTAGACCTAAATTTAGCTATCCTATACCTATTCCTTAGCTATATTATAGCTATAGTATACCTTAGGGAGCGCTATAACCCTAACTCTATTATAGAGGAGGTAGGGGGAGTCTAGTACCTATATTTAGCTATAGAGTACCCTATAGATATAGCTAACCTAGAGTACTATATATAGAAGGTCTAAAGGCGTCTAGATTATATCTACTATAACTACTACTAAAATAAGCTATACCTAGGTTATATCTACTATAACTACTATATTTAAAACTACTATATCTACTTATACTAGGATATTTACTAAATCTACTAAAACCTAGTAGATAGTTATATTAAGGCTAGGTAAGACCTTATAGAAGGCTACTAGCTAGATAACTATATTTACCTAAGTAAAAGTTATTTCTACTACTAATACTACTACTAATACTATTAGGTTAGCTAGCTCGAACTAAGAGATTAGCTTAATTAATATTATCTTATACCGGCGGATTAACTTGTTATATAAGTATAGGTTATTAATTAACTTATTATATAGGTTATAGAGTAGGTATAGGATTAACTAGTCGAGGGTAAGGCCGAACGACGACGACCTAGCGGCGAGGTACTACGATTACAATAACTAGTTAAAAGTGTAGCCTTAGTAGTATCTATAGCGTTGTATTATACTTAGAGGTCTACTCGAGCCGCCTTTCCTACTTCTGTTAGTACGAGAGATATTTGTAAATAATAGTATAAAACAGTAGTAATAAAAGTATATAAAAGTTAGTATAATAGTTAATTAATTAATACTATGGAAAGGACGAGTACTAGCTATATATACTCGTATATACTAAGCTTTATAATCCACGTAATAACTAGTAGATATATCGTAATACTAGGAGTACTTTATAAAGTAATAAAATAGTCGAAAGATAGTAAATAACAAAGTATAGAACTAACTCTATAAAACACGTATAAAATAACAATAAAAAAATATATTACTAGTTCCTTTCTACCTATCTAACTCTATTAATCTCGATATAATTAGTATCGATTAGTCTCTTTAGGGCGCTATTTGACTTCGATTTAGTTATCGAATTAGATAGATTATCCTTCCCCTCTATTAAAGAGATATTATTAATATCCTTAGATTCGAATACGTTACGTAGATATATTATGTTAATTATTAGCCTCTTTTCCTTAGTAGTTCCTAATTTGGTAATATAATCGAATATAGACTTTAAATTAGTACAAATTTCGAGTGGTATATACTATTCGAGGTATTATATTAAGGTAGTTTTAATACAAATAGCTATATTATATCCCTAGCTTAAAGTATATAATTTTAATACTAGTATACTTCGGGTAACTCTCTTATACTTAGACGAGTTCTAGTATAAAATATTAGTATGTCTAGTATAATCTATTAGTACTAGTACTAATCTAAGCTAGGACGTTATATCCGAGTTATTTATAAAGGATCCGTCGATAAAGTATACTAGTTTTAAGGTACTAGGTTATAAAGCTATAAACTTTAGTCTCCGGTCTTTGTAATCGATTTACTACTATAATCGCTTGTTTAGTTAATCTACGTCTTTTATATCTGGATTTGTAATCTACGCGGTAAAGGATAAATCGTATACCGCCTCTAGTTAGTATACGCTTAATATATAGGCTCCTAGGGCTTAAAGTAGCTTATATTCGTAGGGGCTTATTATAAGCTATAATCGATCTTTTGTTTTATCCTTTTATATAAGAATAATCGATCTATCTTATTAGAGTGTAATATAGCTTTTATTAAAGTCTATAGGTTATTATACTATAAGAGCCTTGTATGGCTTCGATTTAAGTAGTAGATTTACGGTAGTAAATTCTATTTCTTCTCGTTTAGTAAATAGAGTATTTACTAGAATTAAAGAGTTGTTTATTTATAATCCTACTATTCTAAAGGTACCTATTATATTTAATTCGTTTATAAAGAAGAGGTATTAATTATAAGTTAATAATTATATACGTAATTACTTGGTATAGTATTTTAAATAGCGGGCGTACTAAAATATACTCGCTTTTAATATACTATACTATAGCTATTTTACCTCGAGTATTTTATCTTCCTATTATAGAATAGGTGGATTAGTAGGAGGATATACGTAAAATTAGCGTACTAATCGTTCGCCTATATAGAGGTACGCTTATTATATGTTATAGCTATATAAGGGTAGTTTAAAAAGTGTTATAATAGTTAATATTAGTTTCTAGCTTATACGTTAAATTATAAGTGATTATATTATTATAAAGTGTTTCTTTTTGTTACCCTAGGCTTATATAATAAGCTTTGATTTATCCTATTATTTTACTATACCTTTATCTTTTATATTATAAACGAATTTAGAACCGAATATTATTATATTTAGTAGTACTTTAGAGGGATTTATTAGGTTAAAAGACTTAAGCTCTTTAAATCCTTTAATCTCTTTAAGGTCTATAGTACTTAATTTATTATTAGGAGTTCAAGGTTCAAAAGTAATAAAAGTTTTAGCTATAAGTAGGTACTTCCTAGGGCGGCCTCTAGGTTATTTACTAGTAGCTTTCAGTTAATACTTTATAGCTATAGATGATTATACTATAGTACTAGCGGAATTTAGTAGTAGTTCGGTAGGTTTTACTATAGTAGTAGAGCTCTTATTAGTAGTACGTAGCCTTAAGAGTCTTATAGGAGGTAGTACGTTACTTAGTTTAGGGGGGTTAATAATACTAAAAGTCTCTTNGGTCTGCCTTTTCTTTATAATATAAACGAACTACTATAGTTCGAAAAGAAGTATCCCTATTTAGACTCGGTAGCTTAATAATCGTATTTTCTCCTTCTACTTTTATAAGTAGGTATAGGCCTATCTAGCTACCCTTTTCGCGCTATACGCGTATAGGGTATAAAAGTAGTAGATCTTTTAGGTATAAGGTAATTAGCCTATTTTAACTAGCTAACGCTTGTTATACCTAGTATTTTATATAATAGCACCTTACTTCTTTTATTACCTTTTACTAGACGATAGCCTTTTAAATTATATCTATATTAGGAGCGTTATTATTTAATATTCTAGTATAGGTACTATATACTAGTAGAGTAGAAATAAGTCCCGAGGGTCTAGCTATATTATTTATAGCTTTAAAGGCTATCTTAAGTCTTATCTATCTATTAATTATAAAAGCTTTGTTTAATATAATATTAAAAGCTTACTATATAGGTTTATAGTATTATTCTACTCGTCTAATTAAATTATATACCTCTATAAAAACTAAATTAATAGTTATATCTATTATTTTAGCGTATATTCGGAATTCTCTACTAGTAAGTTATATACCCTAGTCTATAGTAATTATATCTAGTAGTCCTAGGTACGTATAAATCTACTCTCTTAGTATAAGCTCTTATACTATTTTAGCCTCGATATTTATAAGCTAATCGCTAGCTTAATAATTAGTAGCCTCGTCGACTAAATAGCCTACTAGCTTATTCTTAATATAGAAGATATCGAAGTAGATATTAAAGTTAAATTTATAATTATTATAGATTATAAATTTAAATCGGCTAGGGGACTTTTAGTATATTTAGTACTCCTTATAGTAATTGTTAAGTACCTCTATTACTTTATAAGTAACGTTAGTATACTTAGCTCGCTAGAGTATTTTATATAGTTTATAAACAAATAGGTATTTGAATCTTTAGTAGAGCTTTTAGAGCTCTAGTTTAGTTAGGAGAGTTTAGTAGTATTTTTTATATAACTTGTTTATTATTATTTATTAGTTACTTTACTAGATAAAAAGGTAGCTAAAAATATAAACAGTTATATAACTTTTCAAAGCTTTACCTCTATTTATAGTAACCTTTTCAGTAAGGTTATTATACATAATCCTTAAGTAATCAAGGTCCTTAATATATATAATAAAAGGTATATTAATACTAGGTAGTATTACTTAAAAGGTTACCGTACTAATAGGAGAGTCTACTTTTACTAAACCTACGTTTTTAGTCTTACTAATACTATATCTTATATTAGATTAACTAGTTATAGTTTTATCTAATTTAGTAGCTAGGAATAAGGATTTATATATAAGAAACTAGACATATCTAATAGACGATATACTCGTAGCTCCTATATCTACTATAATACTAAAGAAGTAGGATTTTAGGTACTAAAGTAGTTCTAAATTCTAACTATAGTCTTTTAATAGATCTATAGTATTTTTAGGGTTAATTAAGTATAAAAGAGCTTTATTATAAAAGCGATTTATTAGTAATCGAGTAGAATTGTCTTTAAGATTATCTAGGGTTACTATAAAAGTAGTTCCTAGGTTTATAGTATTATAGGTAGTATTTTTATTATAGAGAACTATTCTACTAATATCTAGGTCCTTAATATCTTTATAATCTTTAATATTAAGTTTATTATTAATCTTAGTAATATTATTATTTTCTATTTAATCTTAGTCTATATTTGTTAGGAAAGTCTAGAATTAGTCCCTTAATATATTAGAGTTATATTTAGCTCTATATACTTGGTATAAGGCGTTACTTTCTTCTTTAGAGTAATTATAAGGTCTATAACCTAGTTTCTTATAAACGTAATACTTAGAAGTATTCGTATATCTATTATTTTATAGTATATATCTTATATAAGAACCTCGTCGATAAAGCTATCTATATAACTCGCTTCGGTTTCTAAACTATTGATTTATAAATAAAGTTTCTTCTAAAAATTAACTAAGTAATTAATTAAGTATAAAATAGGTAAAGGATTAATTATTAGCGTATTCTTAGTTTATAATCGAAGTTTAAAGAGTTTAGATAAAGCTAGAAACGTTATTTGAGGGGTTATTATATACTATACAGTATACTTCGAAGTCTTGGCATTTAATAACTAGGTAGTTAAGGAATATAGGATTATTATAAAACTCTGCTATAAAATATAGTCTAATTATCTCTAATTCCTTTAAATATAGGTTAAAGACCTAGGATAGTTATAGTTTAGAATACTTTACTTTTATAGACTATAAAGTAGTTAAATTCTAGTCTACTAGGCTATTAGTTTAGTAGTCCTTGTTTTTAAATCGATCTACTAGCATTTATATAGCCTAGCGAAAAGATATATTTAAAGGACAAATACTACTATTATAGTATAAAAGAGCTAGTCCTTTAAGTAGGTACAGTAGTACTAATAAAAGGGCCTAGTTATTATCGTTTAGCCCGGCTATTATATAAATATCTATAAATATCTAGAGTTATTCTCGGAAGTTGTTCTCTAGTTCCTCGAATTTTATAGATTCCTTTATTATCTTACTAACGTTTACTAGCTCCCGGCTATATTTATTAGGTAGTCTTAGCTATAAAATAGCTAGGAGGTCCCCGGCAAGCTATATATTCTTTATATTAGGAGTAGTTGTGTTATAAGTAGCTAGGGTAGCTATAGTTAAATACCCTAGCCTAGCCTGGTTTATATAGGAGTAGCTAGTAGTTAGTCTAAAAGTTATAGTATATAGTCCTCTTAAAACTAGTAGTAGAGTACTTATTATACTAGGTTTTACCTTATTATCCTATAGTTCTAAGTATTCGTTAAAGTATTTCGTTAGAGTAATAAGAGTAGGAGACTTTAGAGTTATTACTCTTATAGAGTATTTTATTAGATCGTTATATATCTACGTATATAGATAGTATTAATTAAGGGTATCCTATATAGTATTATAGTAGGTTATTTATATAATTAAATTAGCCTCTAATAAATAAACTCCTTAATTTAAAAGAATATTATATNGTAAAGTCGTCCTAAAAGGTAGCCTAGAGTTTATTATTATATAATCCTAATATTTTGGTATTATAGTATACTATATGTTTATATAAGTGTTGTTCGTTAGGTATTTCGGCTTATTATTAAACTATAGAAGAGTTAAGTCTAGATATCCTAGGTTATTAGTACATAGGAGTATTAATTATTAATAGTATTACTAAAGAAGATAGTATTAATAGTACAGGTATACTAGGTAGAAAGGCACCTAGTATTTCTAATACTTCTACTATTATAGGCTAAGTTAGTCGTAAATTAATTCCGGCTCCTAACCTAGTATTTACTATACTAATAGTATATAGTATTATAGCTAGGCTACCTAGCTCGATTACTAAAAGGATATGTTAGTAGACGCGGTTTAGCCTTAATATACGTCGTATAGCTACTATAATTATTTAATCGGCGATTAAAGGAGCGGGATTTAAAGGTAATACTCGGAAGGACTATTAAAATTAAAATAGTATAATTTATAATTCTAATCCTTTTAAACTATTAAAGTGTTATTATTAAGGTTCTTTAGTCCTACTTTAGGGTTTTAGTAATACCGAAGGTAGATTATATATAGAATAATTCGTATACTATTAAATAGTATTTATAGGAGTAGGATTTAATAGTTGGATAATTACGTACTTGTTAGAGTTTAGTATTCGAGTATAATTGTTATACTTTAAAGGACTTAAATAGCTTAATTAAGAGGTCGAGTATTAAAGATAATAATATAGGAGATTATTATATACTACCTAAACTTATAGTAGTAATCTCTCTAATCTATATACGCTTACTAATTAGTATTAGTATAAGAGATATTTATAAATAATAGTATAAAACAATAGTAATAAAAGTATATAAAAGTTAGTATAATAGTTAATTAATTAATACTATAGAAAGGACGAGTACTAGCTATATATACTCGTATATACTAAGCTTTATAATCCACGTAATAACTAGTGGATATATCGTAACAACTTCTTTAATAAGGCGAGCGCGGTTAGGAGCCTTAGCTAGAAGGTTTACTCGCGCCTTAGTACTAGTACGCTTTACGGCCTTCGTTAAATTACCCTTGTGTATAATATTATAGCCTCTTGTTTTAGGAGGTATATTAAGGCTTATTATTATTAATTGTCCTGTAAAAGAGCTTAAAAGTGTGACGGACAATAATTGTAGTATTATTGTTAAGGAGTTCTGTACTCGAGTACGAGAAGGGATATAATACCCGGACTCCCTCATTTACTATAAACCCCTGCTAATAATCTTGATTATGCTATCGGAGTACTCTGTATGCCGCTCCGTGAATCGGTAGCTTCAGAACTTCACAATAACCAAATTCCTCTGTGCCGCACAATAACTCTCGCAAAGAGATGGTTCGACAAGTATATCGGAGACGCCGTGGCCTACCGACGCCTGCCGATGTTGCTTGTTGGTATCCGAGCGATGCGATGCTTCAAGAGACCTGCATGTGGAGCATATGAATACAGTAACTCTTAGAATAGCCACGAAGGAGCATAAAAGGCTTATTAAGCACCCCCCTCTCCTTCTGCATCAGCTTCTCTTCTTCCTACCCCTCTTCTCTCTTTTCGTCTTTCGCATGGCCAGCTTCATTGCAGCTGTCCCAAGTCTCCTAATGCCACCTTGTCGTACATCCTGAAAAGCCTGTAAAGCAACAGGAACTGAGGAAGCAATACTGACAGCTCTTTTGACCTTCGTCGCAACGCTAGCTATTCTCACGTCAGAAACCTGAATCTCGCCAGAAGAAACGAGATGAATATAATGAAATAGAAATACATACCACCAAGAACAGCCTTCCTCTGCATCCCCAAAGCACCAATCAATAAACGAGGATTATAAACCAACATCCCACCCGCAGCCACGTACCCCATCGCCTTCAACTCCTTTGGGTGGGCTCGACACCACTTACATACCTCCTTAGGTACTTTTTCCCACTTAGTCTTTCGTCGCCTTCCCTTCTTATTCGCTGAAAGGTAATCAGCGACATGGTCCGGGATAACGGATTCTTTCAATTTGGCAAATCCATACGAAGCAGTCGTTTGCGCAACCTTCAGACTTGTCTTGGCGACAAAAAGGGATGTGGTTAGGGCGGCGCTGCATACTTGCTTTGCGGCTGCTTGGGGAATCCCTGATGCGATAAATTGGTGTATTTTTTCGCTTCCGAAGTTGAAAGTGTTTTGGAAGAGGGATGGCGTGGTAGGAGGGGCTTCTGCTTCGTTTCCATTCATGATCGTCGGTGGGGGAATGGGGCTAGGGGGTGGTGAGTCTAATGTTAGGTCGATGATCTCTTTGTTTTCCCCGGGAGGTTCCATGATAGTCTGAGGGGATATCGAGTTTATCCATGGATTGTACTCTAAATTGATGTTGGGATCTGGCTCCTCCATTTTTGGGGGGTCAAGGTGGTCGTTTGATAAGTGATGTTTTCGGGGAAATCTTAGATGGTGGAGCAGTGCGGATGGTGGTCCGTGCTGGAAGTAAACAAAGGGCGAACGCCCCTCTCGCTTAATGGAATTCACCCCTTCCCTTATCTAAGGGGAAATAATTCCGGCCAGATTGACACACCAGGCCTACATCTGAAACTACTACCCAATGGGCTACAGAATCTATATAGTTAGTATACTACGAGGCTGAATGATTATCCAAGACTTAGAGGCAATGCAAGTAAATAATAAGTCATAATCGTTCATTGTTGTTCATTAAAGTGGAAATAAATGTGGGGGTAGACCGATGTTTTGGTGTGGTTGCCTGTGTGTCAAAGTTGACCTGGAGTTATTCCCCCTTGGAGCCCTTGGAGCCCTTGGATGTCTGGAAGCTTTAACTTGCCATGTGGCACACGCAAAGGACCTCAGCTGAACCTTTGGTATTTTTCTCGGTGGATAGAGGATAGAGGCGATGGATGGAAATAAAATTTGTTCTCGGTTCATTGAAGTATCTAATCTGAAGGACACCATATGCAGAGACCGAGACACATTGCTACACATGCATGGCTGGTTTTGGGCTGCGACATCAGGAGTGTAACAGCAAAAAGAATCGAAAGACGTCTCTAAACACTTTATAGCCTCTTCCACCACATTTTAATGGTCGCAAAAATAAGCGGTAATATAGGAGCCCTAAGATGAGATGGAAGAGATGAGTGAAACTTGCATGTATGTGATAGCTATAGGGTTTGAACTAAACCCGGTGCTGACTTTTCGTTTTTCGACGATATAGACGTCACGCTCATGTAGGCTTCGCACGTCGCTTTCTGTCGCTCTCCCAGGAAAGGCAACTTACACTTGTTGCATCGCTAGTAAGCTGCTTTTACTTCGTACAAATGTAAGAAGACCTCAATGCTCTACTTGTACTGATTTGTCATTCATTTGTTTAGATAATGGAAATAAAGGATATATTCTTTTGTTTTTTTTGCAAGATTCAGGATTGGTATTTGATTATTCTAAAGGATTGGGAATTATCATTTGTCGAAATTCTTAGGCAGGAAATAATCGTCCACCCCGACTCCTCCCACTGCTAGATCCAGAACCAAGCGCGAGGTATGCGTTTCTTTTCCTCCCAATTTCTGACCGTTTGAAGGAGGAACCACAAGCTAAAGTTGAGGAGTTCCGATCCTGGTGATTCATCTAGCGGTTGCCAATACACAGCATTAGTAATCAGAGGTTGTCTCGGAATAATCTCTGAAGCTATGGTGTCTCTCAAGTTCTCCGAATGATAAAATGCGTAAACAAGTTCTTTGACACCCCAGCAAGTAACCTTGTCACAAATAGCAGAAAACACAATCTCTGGTTTCCAACTCGTCATAGTAGCAAGGTAAGAACTTTCATCAGGGCCAGGAACTCTGGTACTTTGACGTTCCGCCAAAGAACTACCTCGGTAGGTCATTGCACCTGCTCGTGCTTGTCGTTGTGTTATACTCATTTCGGCAAACATATCCGCAACTCCCTCGTAGTCTTGAGAACGATCTTTCCGGGGTGACAAGAAGAAATATCCTCTTTCACCAATTCTTGCCATGCTTTCCCTATGTGAATCTTTGATCCAATACGATGGTTCGTTGCAAAGTAGAAGCCGCTTCTTGTTTGCTCCAAACTCGGACATTGGTCTGATTGTGTAGTACACGCGATCCTTGTCAAAACCTGCGGCCGTTGAACCATAGCCATATGGAACGAGGTACAATATCTCGGATCTGAACCACTTTAAATCGTCTTCTCGAGCCAATAAAGCTGTTCGGAACTTGATCCGTCTAAGATCTGTATCGACGAGGTCTAGACGCGAACTTTGATGTTGAAGTACGCGGGCCCAGCTTCTGTGCACTGCAGTGGCTCGGTTGAATACGTGCGAGAGTTGTGCTGCTGGCATGATCGGGGACTCAGAAAAGAGGGCAGACGCAGGATGATCAAAAAATAGCTCACTTCGTTTCAAATCTCCATTGACATCCACCATTCTGAACAAACCAAAGTGCTCTGCTTCTTTCTCCGGGCAGTCGTTCAAGAGAAAATACAAGTTTCTAAGACGTGGAAAGCTGTACACTATCATAGCCTGCAGCCACCAGCTTCTCCCTATAGGAACTTGATTCTCTCGGAACGCAACATTCTGTGCAAGTCTGAGAAAGTTGTTTACTTTTAATGCACTGATGTTTCTTCGGGAGAGAGGGAAACGGTGTGGGAGTAAAATTGTATCCTCTGCTGGGCTGAAATATACTGGTTTATCCTCCATCACATCTCGCACTCCGTCAGGATCGTATGTTGGAATTCGCACGTAATGTGCCATGAAGATAAATCGAGATTCTTTGCATACGCAAAGATGGACGTTTCGGTATTTTTGCTCGTACTTGCTGGTATAACTTGCGTGCCAGGAAAAATGCGGAGCGCTGTAATCGTCCCCTGCGATTCTATCCAGGGTGAGACGGATTACACAGGGGTCTGGAAGAGAAATTTCCCAGATTCTGCTTTGTAGCTATATGTTTGATTAGGTTAGCGGCAAGTCGTTGTGGTGCTGTTGAGGAAAGTGTTAGAACCTACCTCTGGAGGAAGCTTTGGAAAGAGGGTAAAGTTGAGTAGGCTTTTGGGCCATTCGACTTTTATGAACTTCTTAGTAGTCTCCTCAATTGGCTCGCCATGTTTGTTCAGATGTAGGGTGTGGTGATTTGTCCAATGTTCCTTGCATGGCTTCCCCGAAGCATAGGTTGGACGTGTAACAATTTGCCACAAAACCCCGGTTGACTTGAACAGATCTTCGTTCCATACTCTTCCATTTTCGATGCGGATGTTATCTGCCGGAAATGAGGAACCTATGATAGTATGAGCTCTGCCATTATTGGGGTAATCTTTTCGCTTCGACTTACTCGGAGGTGCCAAGGGTTGGTTATAAATGGTTGGCTTGTCTTGGCCGTTGACCTGATCTGTCGTTTCATTAGTCGTATTGTTGATATGCTCCTCATAATCCTGAGTTCCGTTGTGTGTAATGTCCATCATGTCAAGAATATCAAGATGATCGGTAGAGTGTCTGGCTTGGTCCTCGGCGGTGCTTGTGTGTCAAGGTTGAAAAGTAGCCAGAAATAAGGTTGGCACTTTCTGTGTGAGAAACCTTGACTAAATATTCAAAGCACCCTGTATTTTGGAGATTGGAAAGTTCCCCTTGGCCTAGAGCGGACAACAGTGAATCAAGGCGCGTCAGCAACGCCAACAGAGCGGGTTTTAGGCCCCCAGGCCTTTCAAAGCTTTCTCCTGGGTGAATTTTGAAAACATAGAGAGAGAGAAACGACAATGATCATTAGTCAGTAAGAAATGCGGGCATTACTCTGTACACACCTGAGTTATAATAATATTATATTAAAAACCTTACACAACTAAATCAATTATACGAATAGTTTAAAATAATTATTACTTTTCATTCTTATTATACTAGGTGAAATAGGACAATTAAGTTACTTGTGCTAGAGGTTTGACATAATGACTTTTGATAGCGTATACAGAGCAACGCTCGCCTCTCTTACGTAGGCAACTCCGCTGATCGTCGAATCCGTAGCAGCATAGGATAGACTGCTTTAATAACTCACCAAAAACAAAACTAGGACAGAGGATAGAACAAATCATCAACAAGCATGTTAGCTTGATTTTTTCAAATCTGGAATCAATAGAATATTTATTGCCTTCATAGAGTGCGTTACCAAGTGCTTCTATACATAATTACTTCTATCACTCCCACCCAGTTTCTTTCGACAAAAAGGCAAGTAAATGGAGTCTACCAACAGTGAGGCATTGACATGTCTAGCCCTGCAGAATACAGCTATATGCACTCCAAAAATGATTCACGTCCCATCAGACACTTTCATCAGTCTATTCATGGACTAAATTACCCAATCACAGAAATAGTTTATATACTGTAACTAAATACTTCATGCGTATAAAATATCTCCTACCAAAGCTAACCAAATTCTTAACATCAAAGTCAAAATAAATGTCCAGGAAACTGCAATCCAGAACTATTTTGCCCATCATCACCAAACGAACTCGAAGCTTTGCGCAACGGGAGGATGTGCCACCTCTGCAACACCATCAACTCTCTATCAAACAGCACCTCGCTCCCACCTTCTCTCGCTCAACCCATATCTAGCCTTCTCCACAAGCTCCATTCTAATATCTCGCCACATTTGGGAGATATCTGGCTCTGGAGACTCAACCGAACACTCGAACTCCGTTCTCTACTTCTGAAAGTCTCAAAACCGAGGCTCGTCAGCAACACCTCGAACGCTTCCAATGCTTCCAACGCCTCAAAGAATTCAAGCACATCCAAGCTGGTCCCCAGTAGCGAGAAATCTGATTCTCAATCAGCCACAAAGTTCCAGTCCTTTTCCCCGCTCAAAATAATGCTAGAGGAAGTCGATAAAGAAATCCAACATATCAAGATTAATATGTACGCACACCCTCCACGAAAAAGTACTGGAAAATTACATTCTTTGAAAATGGATATATATCCAAGTGAAAGTCCAAGCAAAGTCGAACATTGGAGGATGAGTAGGTGGGAGGAGGAGGAGTTATTGAGGATAAGAGACGTGACAGGTGCGAGTGCTGAGAGTAGAGGTGAGTGCCATCTTATGGTTTATGCACAGAAGGGAAGATATGGTGTTGTGAATAATAAATGAGAGTGGTAATAATGGATGCTGACGATTGATAAAAATAGCAGGGGTAAGGAGAGTCTCACTCGGTAGCCGAGGAATGTCAGATAAACAAGATCCTAAAGTTAGATTTCTAATCCCTGCGAGAAAGGGGAGTCCTACCCACCCATCTCTAGATATCCAAACAGCATCTATAAAGAGGGTATTTGCATGGCTGACGCAATGTAATCAATCTATGGAAGCACAAGATCAAGATGCAGACAATGCGGAAGACTGGGAGCGAGGGAATATGTCGGTTGTTTCACTTGATGGTATCGACTATGAACGTCCTCAAATGGATGTGAAACTATGGACTAGAGTGAAGGAAAGTCTGACTTCTAGTTTCAGTCGGTTGGGGAGGAGTTATAGCAGTAGGAGAGGGAGTGAAACGAAATCTACCGAGTCAACATATGGCAGGTCTGTAATTGGCCAGCGTTCTGGGGAGTTAACAACGACAAATAGATTACCATTCATCGATCCGCATTCGCAAAATGGGACATTCAATTCAAAGAACAAGGCTGTATTGAAAGTTGAAGGCTCAATGCAGCAGAAAGACTTTATGCCTCTTCATGATCCATTTTCAGGGAAGGCGCAAACCACCATGAGCCCACCGACCAACAAAACAAGGAGCAAAGCCTTCGAGGCGATCCGAAATATGGCAGGTCGTCGCACATTAACAAGTCCACCGGATCTTCAAAAGTCTGACTGGGTTGTGGAGGGGGATTCGAGCCATAACATGGATAAGGATGTCAGGGGAGGAACGAGAAAGGAGCCACGTCACGCCCACGTAACTGACAGCTATCAACACGACCAGGTATTAGATGACAGCCATCCGAATCCGGGGTCATTTTTGAAAAGCCGCAGCTCAGAAATCAACATGGGGTCCATAATCGGAAAGTCGAGAGGAGGAAAGTCTGTAGGCAGTGGCCACCACGATCATCAAAACCACCATCTATCGCCAAGAACCAGACGACGAGTACGGTCATCAAAGACGTCTTACACTGGAGCTAGACAGACAGAGAAGATATTCGAGCATTTAGAGAGGAATGAAACTCGACGACTCTCCCATGATTCCTTTGTTCCAGCTGCACCAGAACCATTGCCAGTCGAGTGGCCGCACAGAGCTCGACATCACTATGAAGTCGAAGACGACAATTTTGTTCCAGCTGCGCCAGAACCATTGCCGCTAAAAGGGGAGAGTGAGAAGCACAGCCCGGGGGTAGGACGTCAAAGGATTTTGGATGAGGAAATGGACATGCAGGCACGGCGTGGCTCAGGGAGACGAAGACGAGTTGAGAGAAAAGCAGAAGCGGACCAATCAACCACGGAAAGACCAACAAACAAGTCTTCACAAGACGACCGCAAGAGATCTGAGGTAATACATGGAGGAAAAAGAGGTCCATCAGAGAATGTATTACGGAGAAGAGCAGAGAGAGCCCAAGAGGGCAAGGCGAAAGATTACAATGTTACCGAAAGGACAAAGTACTGGGGGTAGTAGTGGAGCAATGCGTTAGTATTTGTACAGTGAAATAAGGCAGGGTTACTCTACAGTAATAATAAACATAATCTATCGGGCAAACTGAGCATTGCCAACCCCTTAGGTATATAGAGATCATCTAGGTAAGTGTATCATGGCTAGAGATCAAAGGTTTCTTATAAAAATCACGAAGAAAATTTGAACTGTTATATTTGTCTAACTATATGAAAAATTGGAACCGATAACCTCGCTTTTCAAACTCGAAAAGACATGCATTTACTACATTTCTTCTAGTTACAGCTTCTACCACCACCGGATTAATGTACAGAGACAGAAATACCATCTACAATGTTGATTCAAGTAGAATTAAAATCCACCACTATACAATTACAGGTAAAGACATTATTATATTTCTCTTACAACTTGGAAAATGTAGCATTCTTGTGGGTCAAGACATTTCATTTCTAGTTAGTTTTCGCATAGTAACAAACCAATAACTGAATTAATCAAGTGAATGAGACCACCCTTGTAATTCTTGCTTATGCTTCCAAGCCAGTTCTCGTGGACTTAAGTAGCGATTATGCCCAATAACTCCTCGCTTGACAGGGTGTTCATGCCAAGTAACTTCACTACCAAACCCCTGGTCCATCTGAGAACTGCGGGAGATTCACGTCAGTGTTTTCGTGGTGAATCTCTTGATATCGACACCCCGTCGGACGAGGCCCTTGCACATACAATTTTTGACCTTCATTTTCAGTCTGTTACTTGAATCAACCTCGATTCTCTAGTGCTGAGCATCAATACCTAAGTACTTGAATTAAAGTCAGCTCTGGCATCCTGATATTCCTGTCAAAGATCTCTCTTCTCGCCGGAGAGCACATTATTGTACCTCTTAACCCTCCTTCTTCTCATCATAGGGAATATCGACTGACATTGATACCACAAAATTATGTATCTTTGAGTCACTACGGGAAAAGAAAAAGAAGAAAAAGAAAAAAAAGAATGGCACGAGGTTGAAGTTTATGTGGAACTAAATTGATGACATTGATGGAATTTGTGACAAAACCCCTTTTCGGCAATAGTCACGCTGGCATACGAGGTAAAAGACGACAAGCACCCAGCCGATTAATCTTCTTCGCCAATTGGGATTTTTGGGTTTGTATGTTTATAGGAGATCTCATAAAGAAATAAAACATCTTTTGAATGACAAAAACACTACTCGTATTGCAGGCAGAAACGTGTTAATCAATCAAGTACAACATAATAGTAGTAAGGGTAAGATGGTTATAGAAAATGGTTGAGCGAATACATCATCAAAGCTGAGCGAACTGGTACTTGCCGGGTGATTTCTATAGATAGAAGGAGTAAAATGGTGAGCGGGGACGATTGGACGTTCATCTTATCCACTTTACGCGAACCCAGCCCAAAACGCGCTAAGACGCGTCTCCCCTAGCAGGCCTGTTCCCTGACAATGAATTGATACATTTCTCCCCATCTTCAACTACCTTCAACGCAAACTCTTCTGCAACAACCAATCCATAGAGTTGCGCTGTATCATTTCCCTCCTCAGTACGGAGTATCAATTGTTTCCTGTGAATTTCAAGTCCCAATTCAAAATCCGCCATCATGGGCAAAAATCCCCCGGCCGCCACTCCGGCTCGAAAACCGCCGACCCTCAAGAAGGAGGCCTCGAGTACTGGTCAGCGAACAATAAACAGCTTCTTCGCGAAGTCGTCGCCTGCACCGGCCAATGTAACTCCGACTCCGACTCCCAACAACGGTGGATTGAAAGTCAATGGCACAGGAAGCGCCGGCAACGCGATGGCAAAACCAAAAGCCACTTCCGCAGTGAAGAAACCCGCGTTCAGGAAATCGGCCGTCAAGAGTGCAACACCAGTGCCCAGCAGTGATGCAATGGGTCCTCCCAGTTCCCAAGAGAATGAGAATGGAGGGATTCCAGAGGTAAGTTTCCGACTGTCGCTCCTCTGCGACAACTGCTAAGACATACAGGACGAGGAGACAAACAAGAGTGCCACAAACTTCGCCAGCAGTCCGTCGAGAAAGGTACGCGATACCAATGATGATTTCTTCAAATAGCTCCTAACACTGATTGTGAAATAGGCCAAAAAACCTATCAGCTATGCCGAATCCGAAGACGATGACGAGGAAGCAATCAATGCAACACTCAAATCACGAAAAAGGAGAGTTCCAAAGATAGAGGTATCCGACGCCGAAGGCAATGAGGATGAGTTTGTTGGAGGGCTGGATGGAGCTTTGGATGACGACGGTAGGATCTCTTTTCAGCGATCTAGGAAACCGGGGCTAATATATTCCAGATGATGAAATGGATGATTTCGTTGTTGATGATGATTCCGATGCACCAGCTAAGCCCTCGAAGAAGCGCAAACGACCGACAGCGACAACAAAATCCCGGAAAGTTTCCAGAATGTCCCCACCACCAGCTACAAAAAGTGACGAGGATGAGGACGATGATGGTGAAACGGAGAGCTCGGGACCATCGACAGCTCAGCAATGGAAATATGATCCCGACAATACACAGCCTCTTTTGCCTAGGTCCAAAGAGAAGGTTAAAACACCAAAATCATACCAGAAGATCAAGGAGAAGGCACACAAGAGCGAGCCAGAGAAGCGATATACATGGTTGGCAAACTTGCAAGACATGGATCGCCACCCAATTGGTCATCCAGATTATGATCCACGAACAGTCTATATACCTCCCAACGCAATGGCAAACTTTAGCGCATTTGAGAAGCAATATTGGGAAATCAAGCAAAAGTTCTTTGACACGGTCGTTTTCTTCAAGAAGGGCAAGTTTTATGAACTTTATGAACATGACGCCACAATTGGCCATCAACTGTTTGATCTCAAGCTTACTGATCGAGTAAATATGCGAATGGTCGGCGTGCCGGAGTCTTCTCTAGATCACTGGGCAAACCAATTTGTTGCAAAAGGTTACAAAATTGCCAGAGTTGATCAAGTCGAGTCGGCTCTTGGGAAGGAGATGCGTGAAGCCGATACAGGCACCAAGAAAGGAAAGCCAAACAAGGCTGATAAAATTATTCGGCGAGAACTTGCGTGCGTTCTGACAAGCGGTACTTTGGTCGAAGGAAGCATGTTGCAAGATGACATGGCAACTTTCTGTGTTGCTATCAAAGAGTCTCTAGTAGATGAATTACCGGCTTTTGGTGTGGCTTTCGTCGATACTGCAACTGGCCAATTTTTCATATCTGAATTTGTAGACGATGTGGATCTTACAAAGTTTGAAACCTTCATCGCACAAATTCGACCTCAAGAACTCCTCTTGGAGAAGTCGGGCATGTCAACAAAGGCTCTACGAATCTTGAAGAATAACACAACTCCAACGACACTTTGGAACCATCTTAAACCTTTAACGGAGTTCTGGACAGCCGATATGGCTCGACGTGAGCTTAACTGTAATGGATATTTCAGCTCGGATGAGGAGAGTAGCGATGTGTGGCCTAAAGCATTGGAAAAAGCCAAAGATGATGAGCTTCTCATGTCAGCCTTTGGTGCTCTTACGTGTTACCTTCGAACCTTGAAGTTGGAACGCAGTCTTCTTAGCCAGGGCAGCATCACCTGGTATAACCCAATCCAGAAAGGGACAACTCTGGTTCTAGACGGCCAGACACTGATTAACCTTGAAATATTCGCCAATTCCTTCGATGGTGGACCGGAAGGAACTCTTTTTACCTTGCTCAATCGATGCGTGACTCCATTTGGCAAGCGTCTTTTTCGACAATGGGTATGCCATCCTCTTTCCGACGCGAGGAGAATAAATGAACGTCTCGATGCTGTCGAAATGCTCAACGCGGATCGGAGTCTGAGCGACCAATTTATTGGATCCATGACTCGAATGCCTGATCTTGAGCGATTGATTTCTCGAATTCATGCCGGGATTTGCAAAGCGGATGACTTTGTAAGAGTACTGGATGGATTCGAGCAGATTGAATACACCATGGGCCTTCTTAGTGCTTTCCAGGGTGGTGAGGGCATTGTTGATCGTTTGATTAATGCTATGCCAGATCTCGCCAAGCCACTCAAATGGTGGAAGACAGCATTCGACAGAGAGAAAGCCAAAGAGCACAAACTGCTTGTGCCAGAGCGGGGCATTGAAGAGGAGTTCGATGCAAGTCAGGATGCCATCGAAGAGATCGAGGCGGAACTTGAATCATTCCTAAAGAGTGCCCGTAAGCAGCTCGGAGGAAATACTGCGAAGATCATATTTAAGAATATTGGCAAAGAAGTCTATCAACTTGAAGTGCCCACTTCGATCAAAGTCCCCAAGGATTGGAATATGATGTCTTCTGCAAGCGGGGTTAAGAGATATTATAATGCGGAGTTGAAGGGACTCATTCGACAATTACAAGAAGCCCAAGAAACGCATGGTCAGATTGTCAAACAGGTCGCCAGCAGATTCTATGCAAGATTCGATGAAGACTCTGCTACTTGGGTTCAGGCAGTCAAGGTCATTGCTCAGTTGGATTGTCTCATTAGTCTTGCTGCCGCATCACAGGCCCTTGGCGAACCAAGTTGCAGACCCAAGTTCATTGACGCAGAGCGAAGCGTTGTTGAATTTGAAGAACTTCGACACCCTTGCATGCTGCCAAACGTCACTGATTTCATTCCAAATGATGTAAAGCTTGGAGGCGGTGCTCCAAATATCAATCTTTTGACTGGTGCAAATGCTGCCGGAAAATCTACCATGTTACGAATGGTATGTTCACATTCACAACACCCCCTTTTCTCATACTAACACATTTTAGACATGTGTCGCTGTCATCATGGCACAAATAGGATGCTACGTCCCTTGTGTATCAGCAACCCTCACCCCTTGCGATCGCATCATGTCACGTCTAGGTGCCAACGACAATATCTTTGCAGCTCAAAGCACTTTCTTCGTCGAACTTTCCGAGACCAAAAAGATTCTCTCTGAAGCAACTCCCCGCTCACTAGTTATTCTCGACGAGCTAGGTAGAGGAACAAGTTCCTACGACGGTGTAGCAGTGGCCCAGGCAGTCCTCCACCATGTCGCAACCCATATTGGCTGCACCGGCTTCTTCGCGACACACTATCACTCCCTCGCCACCGAGTTCGCGGGCCACCCAGAGATTGCGCCCAAGAGAATGCAGATCCACGTCGACGAAGAGAATCGCCAGGTTACCTTTTTGTATAAATTGGAAGACGGTGTTGCAGAGGGCAGTTTTGGTATGCATTGCGCGGCTATGTGCGGAATTCCAAGTAAGGTCATTGACCGTGCTGAGGTGGCGGCTAAAGAGTGGGAACACACCAGTCGGTTGAAGGAGAGTTTGGAGAAGGCGAGAAGTGGGTGTTACATTCCGCTTGGCGTGCAGAGTGATATCTCGTGGATGCTGAAGGATGTTGCGGAGGGGGTTGAGGAGAGGGGGTTGGAGGTTTTGATGAAGGCTATCGAGAGTTTGTAATATGATATTAAGGGGTTGGGTTTGTACGGATATCTTTTTTTCTGGGGAGTGGGAATGGATGGAGAGAAATGTTTGGGATGTATTAGTGAGATGGGGGCTTGGTGGCGTTTGTTTTGCTGCTGTTGTGGAGCAACTGCAGCTGGTTAAGAAGAAAGCAGAGAGCATATGTAGTAGCTAGCAATGGCTGAAGAGTATGTACAACTTAAAACGCAAATGAAGTGAAATGCAGTTTTTGTGAGCTCTCCTGGCGGTGGGTTCTCTTTTCACTTATTCTATATGCTATCTTTATAGAGGCCAAAGAGCGGGCGCATGCATAGCTCTAATAATTGTTTACTGCTCTTCTCTCCTTGCTCTTCACTTAATCTCCCTTCTAATCAGCTATTACCATCGGACGACATTATCTTCTCGAATTCTTTCAAGTCACTGGGCCGCCTATCAAATACCTGCTTTCTGGACCATCCCAAAGACAGATATACAGCTAGTAGCACCACCGCCGTAAACGGGATAGAAAGAGCAAGGAACCACCACCAGGTATGCGCAACAGAAAACACAGACCTAGAAGGATCGTCAGAATCGGGTGAAGTCGAGAAGAAACCCATACCGAAGATCTTAGAGTTCTTTCTTTTTATTTTTCTCTTTCTAGTTCTATTACTAAACGTAAGGCTAGAATAAAAGATAGTATAATCTTACTTAACTTCTTTTATAGCTAATTTACTATAGTTTAGAGTAGTTAGCTTATTTTACTATTTTAGGAAGCTCTTTTTATCAGAATACTTATATTAGATATAGGTCTAAGAATATTCTTACTGGAAATTAAGTCTAGATAGCTTTAAACTAATATATAATACTATAGTATTAACTATAGTTAACTCTAGATAACGTAGTAGTAATAGTTAAGTAAGTAGTCGATAATTATAAGTTTAGGAAAGATAGTAATTATAAATAGATGATTCTAGACTATAATAGTAGAATATTAAAAGGATATTAATAAAATTATTATAATTAATTAAAGGAGGTGTTTCTAATTAATTAGAGCACCTTCTAAGCTTATAACCTAATATACGGAGGTAGTAAAGTAGTTATAGTAATTATTTATATTAATGTAGGATAATTAGCTAGCTACTATGATAGTGTTGAATATGAGGTTTAGTAATGACTAAGCAAATACTAGGATGCTGCAACAGTGAAGTGGCTATATAGAGTTAGATTCACGTTATTCTCACACAAATTGGTTTATTCCATTCACCAATTATGTGATTAGCTAATTAGAACGTTATTTCAATGACTTGTGCCATTTATTTTTTGATATGTCTTATTTGCTTTATCAACTAACTTACATAGCAACTCTGGCTGTAATTCATTATATCCTCTTATATGCTAAGCTCGTATTAGTACGATAGGTGAAGTTGGAATACGACTGACCAATTCTACAATCTATGAATAGAGTGTATCCGTTCTGTACTAGCCAAAGTTCTGTTAAACTCTGAATGTTTAGTGATATGAACGTTGGTGGATTTGTCTTTCTACGTTATGACCGATATGCACCTTCATTTTCGGTGTTTAGAGCTCCAACATATGTTTGAGGCTTGAGCAGGAGGCTGACTGCATTTATAAATCACCCTTGTTATAGTAGTTTGTAGGTGTGTTGATGAATAAGGTTCTGGGATAGGAAATTGGTGGGGTAGCAGGAACTTGGTTATTGGATTAGTGATCAAGATTTTGGTAAGAGTCTCCCTTACCTAATCGTCAAATGGCTTCAGATAACAGTCTGACTACATCTTTGGAGAACAAATATTTGTTATTGTCGGCGTTAGAGATTATCTAAAGTTTGAGAGGCGGTTAATTACATGGTCATCATGTATGTTTTAGGACTTGATTGATGTGAAGTTGTTTAGGTCTCGTGTCTATAAAGGCGAGAGTTCAGCCTAGAAGAAATTTCATCATCATACTCACATAGTTTCCTTCTTATTGAGAATTGACTCGAACACCTAATCATGTTTTCTCTCACTATCCTCACAACACTCTTTGCTCTCGTCGCCTCAACTCCCCACCCGTCTTCACTAAAATGGGACGTGTACCTTCAACCATCTGTCCCAGTCGTTTCTCCTCCCGGTCTACCTTCAAACTTAAGCTTCTCCCCAACAGCTTTCACGCTCGTTCATTCCGCCCATCATGCAATCCTCATCGACGCTCCAGTCACTTTCGCCACAACCGAGAAACTCGCTAATTGGGTCGAAACTAAGATTCCAGGCAAGAAACTAACACACATCTACATAACTCACGGCCACGGAGACCATTTCTTCGGTCTTCCAATCCTACAAAAAAGGTTTCCAGGCGTGAAAGCTGTTGCCACTCAACAAACCATTGATCATATGAATCAACAGCTTTTTCCGGATGTATTTGCAAGCTTCTGGAATTCCCTTTTCCCCGGTGCCATTCCTATACCTGCAAATAGAACTGAGGTCATCGCGGCTTTACCGAAGAATGGAATATTTTACATTGATGATGAAGAGAAGAAACATGTGGTTCAAGCTGTGAAGGTTGGACAGACGGATACCTACAACACTACCATTCTCCACATCCCATCGTTGGACATGGTGGTGACAGGAGATGCAGTTTATGGCTCTTGTTTCCAATACCTTGTTGATACGAATACGACTGCACTTAGGAGCCAGTGGCTGAGTGCTTTGGATGAGATCGAAGGGTTAAAGCCGAAGATTGTGGTACCAAGTCATATGCAGGAGGGCGATGGGTTCGGACCTAATCATCTGGAGGATACGAGGGGATATATAGAGAATTGGGAAAGAGAAGCTGATAGGGTTGGGAAAAAGGGAGGTGCAAAGGGGAGGGAGGAGTTGGTTAAGAGAGTTAGGAAGCAATATCCAGAGAGGATTGGAAACTTCATTCTGGAGGTCAGTGCCCAGGAGGTCTTCACTCAAAATTGATTCGAGGGGATGAGGTGTTCTGGTAAAAGAGGATGAAGTATTGGCGGTGTATCAAGGAGAATCTGGGGTAGATACGAGCCTCCGAGTTATCATTCTGGTTGTAATTTGTAAATTTCCTTGCTTTCTTATTTTAGAGAGGATAAAGAACTAGCTACATGATTGATTTGGGATTGGAATAGAATTAGGTCTATACTGAATAGAGCAAAATTTATTGAACCAAGCCCCACTTGACATTTCCTTCAACTTCATGTTCCAGTTTACCCCCGATTGGGATATTTAAGAACATGATCCATCTAAATTACCTCCAGGTACCTGCCCAACTGGACACCAAGCCCACCAACAATGAGCAGTTCCAGATTTCGCGTCACACTTAGCAAATTCTGGTGGCGGCAAATTTGTTCGACCAGCAGCACTAAGCAAGCATGCATGTCCAACTTGCATACAATCCGCTGGACTCTGCCAATTTTCTCCACCCAAAAACCATCGATAACCAGCACAGGCAACATCATTAAACCAAGTGCCTGCAGAGATACCAGAAATCAGTATTTGGCTTAGTAAATAGCATAAAGAGGTGAGCTTACCAGCGTTGATCTGACTTGTCATGCAATCTCTTATGGAGTTGGCATTTACATCTACGATTCCTTTTCCAACGAAGCATTGTGTTGTAGCAGCGCGAATCAGAAGGGAATTTTGAGGTGATTGGTCCAAGGGTGAGGACTTCGCGAGAATAGCAAGAGCCGGGAGGGTGATTAATTGGAAACGCATTTTAGAAGCGAGTGTGAGTGAGAATTTCTGGTTTTTAATCTGACAAGACACGCAGAAAAAGTGAGGGATTTCATGCCCTTTTATATCAACACTTGAGCTCTACAGAACAGCCTCGAGCGATTACGCTACGCCGCTAACAAGGTGCTTTATCTCGTATTCGCGGCATAGATGGAGAAGTTGGGGGCTTCCCCTGAATCTTGCAGTCATCAGGATGAAATACAGGGTCAAATCTGCCAAGACCTGATCCTTCAAGGCAGAAATGCATGAGTGCGATTCGCACCAAGTGATTTCCCGTCCCGGACAATACCTGTATATTTCAAGACTACTAAGAAGATCAACTGATCAGCAATATTGATCCTATTCTACGAGCTAATTCCAAGAATCTTCAATTTGCGACGTCAGATTGCTCATTTCTAGCATCTATATAGGTTTGACAATTTCACTTTAAGATGGAAAAGTGAGTTCTATAAGTCCATATAGTACATTGCCAAATCTCTTGGGCTAAATTCCGAATGTGGCAGAAGCAACCTTGCAGTAATTCCAAACGATCTAAAATACGACTTACTCTAGTCAAACACTGAAATGATTTTAAACTAAACGGTAAGAACGATCTAACTCCACCTGGGCAGTTTCTATATGGGAGGAGAATTTGGTTAAACCTGTAAAGGTTATACTTTTAAGCTACGAATCACTACAACCCCCCATCAAAAGTAGGCAGAAACAAGGGTTTTATACAAAGAGTAGCACTTTTAGCTTAACGTATAGTCTTAGGGTAGTACGCCACTTCTATGCTTTTTAACCCAAACCCTAAGGCTAAATGATCGCAGCATAAAGCTGAAAAATACCCTGAAACACCATATAATAGTAGAAATGTAAGAACAAACTACTGAAATACACAAAATTGCACAAAGGGTTCCTGAATGTATATAAAACTTTGTAACTACTTTTGCGAAGGGGCTGTAGAATACTAAGCGATGAAGGCAGTCTTCTTACACGCCTAGTATATTTTCTTTATATAATAGGGCGATACTTGTCTAGTCAATTAGAGAAATGGAAGTGAATTTTGATATAGTAAACCAAGACCGCTAATAGGTAGTTAACTTACAAAGAAACGCTAAATCATACTCAAATTAGATAAGGAAGTTAACAGAAGTTGAAAAAAGACTTATCTAAATAATCTCTAAAACAATAAGAGCTTGTTAATTTAATTATTCAAATAATATAGTATAATTTCATTTGCTATATAAGTTTACGAATTATAACAGTTTTCAAGAGAAAATAATTTTCTACTCTAAAGACAAAAGTATTTAGTAAGTAGAATGATAATCAATAACCTATAAAAAACAAATCCCGTTACAGGCTAGTTTGTACTAGTGTTATTTAGACGTTCTGTAATTTATACTATGTTAAACATACTACTATTCATTGCAGCTTTATAAGATAATACTACTAGAGCTTTGTTAGAAGGCGTTGGCCTGGTTTCACTTTACATATATGCTATCATGATTAGCTATAAAGAGCTTTCAGGGATAGCAATTGGCAATTGGTATAATAAGCTTTGTTACTATTAATTAACCTTGCGGTTTTAACTAGACAATGGGTACTCTAAAAGAAGCTATGCGAATATCTGTGCTCCTAAAGAGCCTACTATGAGTTGTCTCAGAGATCTAAAGAAATTACTTCTTTGTCCTGTAAGCGAAATGATTTTTGATTTTACAAAGTCTAAAAGAAGAACATTAGAGAATGGAATAAACTAGAACTATTGTATAGCATGAGAGTATGTAGAATGAAGGAGAACTTTGCTATCAAATGGTGTAGTTAGTGAATTGGGGAACTTCCAATGTCTTGAAACAAGGTGAATATGAGCCCAGAAGCAGGGAGAAGTGGCATAGCAAAGGAGGCTTAGTCCCCTTTGGCAAGCGGCATCTCTTCTCCGACAACTACGCGCTCTCATATTTTAGCCGACAATCCTGTCGCGCTTCCATGCCATCAAAAACACCCAGCACCACTATCTCACCTTGCAGAGACACCCAAGAAGCGCAACCATGTGCATTGAATGGAGAGCCATATACCAATGGGGAAATGTTATGCCAGACCATCAGTGCTACGAGCATAGAGTCAAGAGCTGCGCTGCAAAAATCGCCAATCCAGACAGAGACTGCGGCAGATACGAGATCATCCACCAGACCATGCTCCGACCCTGTCCGATCTGTTTGCTCGACAGCCTCAAGCGCCCCAATGATGATGTCTTTCGCCAATTCCTCGCAGTAGAAGCTCGATTTGCTATAGTTTACGGGGACGAGTGTCGCACAGCAGCCGACCATCTCTTCAACCACTACAGCCTCCACAAGGAGAATGCGAAAATGGAAACAACGTCTTGGGTACACACGATTCCAAAAGCCCAGGACGTACAGGATTGCATCACAGAGTTTCGTGAAGCTCCTTCCTACGCCATCACTATAGACCAAGCCTTGAAGGAGCCAATGGGCTGCGAGTCCGCTTACCACATAAACATAAGACTGCTGACCTTTCTGCTTTTTGAGCGTTTGCGGGAGCTTTGGGGTAAGCCCCCTTTGGCAGAAGACGACAAGGAGCACAGTGCTGGTGACAACAACAAGAAGAATGACCATGGAGCTGAGGAACACGGGGAGATGCTGGAGGGCGAGGATGTGACTGCTTTTTGGGCAAACGAGACAATGATCGACCATGTGAACTTTTATGTGGGGGTACAGAGCACCTTAGTCACGGCAGAGAGGGAATTGTGGTTTTATACATACGAAGCGAATCCAAGGCTGTACCGTAGGATTAGCGATGGAATATGGTCACACTTTGGAAGTGTTTGGAGAAGGGTCTTGTACATTTCCAAGGTCGTCACGCTCTCTGATTTGGATGCCAACCATCGACAATGCGGGATATGTCTTGAGGATTACACCAATGAGAGCGAGATCTTCCAGCTTCCATGTGGACACGCTTGGGACAAAGAGTGCTTGCGAAAATGGCTGGAGTCTGATTGGGAAAGAAAGGGCTATAACCCAAACGTTTTAGAAGAAGAGGGCGAAGAGGACGAGGAAGGATTCGAAGAGGATGAAGAATTCGAAGATGACGATCCGGAATATTCTGGGGACGAAGATGAAGTAGATGGAAGGGAAGAGGACGAAAACGAAGACGAGTTTGAGGATGAGGTTCCCCACATTGGCCAAAATCCAGAAGATGTTGAGGAGACAGTTGAGACGCACCTTCCATTAAAAGTTTGTTCCCTCTGTAACAAAGATTTTGGCATTTCTGGACCAAATTGCGGCCCCTTTACAAAGATCTTCCTCGAGACTTTGTTTGCGGGTGAGGATATTGATGCACATGCGGTTGAAATCAGAGAGGAACTCAAACGACACCTTACACCAGGGTGGTCGGATATCTCAGTTGAACAATTGTTTACTCCTGATGACGGAGATGCATGAGAAGCCTGGTTTTTAATTAGCCTTCCTTTACAATGTCTAATTATACAATCAATACAGTACTTTAAAAAGTATAAAATCAATAAATTTGATGACCTCGGGAGCAATCATGTGAGGCTTCAAACGAGTGGACACTCGCACTAGGAAAGTTGATAAGAATAGCTGTAACGGTTATCCGAGCGGGGAAATATGGATGGATTGAGCAGATTCTAATTTACTGTGTTCGTCTTATGGCAGCAGCCAATTCTTCTTGAAATGAAGCTTGTGATGTAGATGAGGAAGGCTTGGTCGGGTATCGGCTATGTCAAATCTAAGGGGGGCTCGGCATACTGGTGCCGCGCGGCTAAATCCACGCTTAACCGTGATAAACCCCAACCTCTTAGAGATAGCTCCCCTGAGCAAGCTCCAGCCGTAATCTCCCCGCATCTCCCATCAACCCCTCCATCTACCGTACAGGTTCATCAACATCAAGGCAGACAACCGTCGGCTTCTCATCATGACCACTCGAACTGCCTCACATGCTGGATCATGGTATAAGAGTGGCCGTTCTCAGCTAGCAAATGAGCTCCAGCAGTACTTGGATGCTGTCCCTGCTACCATTGAAGACCAGCCAGTACCGGTGCCTGGGGCCCGAATCATTATTGCACCGTGAGTGTCTGGTTGCATCGTGGTTTTCTTTTCAACACCTCATTTCCTCCGCTTTTGTATTGCTATTATCGACATTACTAACCTTTTGTAGTCATGCCGGATATGACTACTGCGCCGATAATGCCGCATGGGCATACAAGTCTCTCGACCTGTCTAATGCGAAACGCATCTTTCTTCTTGGTCCCTCCCATACCATGCACCTCTCAGGCTGTGCACTCACCAGTCATTCGAAATATGCAACTCCATTTGGAGATCTGATTGTGGATAAAGCAACGGTTGACGAGCTCCAGGCGACGGGCAAGTTTGGAACCATGCCACTTGATGTGGATGAGAATGAGCACAGTATGGAAATGCACTGCCCGTACATCTACACTATGATATCTCAGCACTTCAAATCACCCGCGGACCACCCGACTCTGATACCTGTCATGGTCGGAAACACCAGAGCAGAGACTGAGGTTGAGTTTGGAAAGCTATTTTCATCATATCTTGCGGATCCAACCTCAGTCTTCGTCGTATCCTCAGATTTCTGCCACTGGGGCAGCCGATTCCAATATACGTATTACATACCAAACGGCTCCACAACAGAAGGAGGCGGCATTAGTCTCCGAAGAAGAGACCCGGTGCCAACTGACCCACCAATCCATGAAAGCATCGAGAGGCTAGACCGTATGTCGATGAAATCGATCGAGGCCGGCACACACAAAAGCTTCCTGAAAAACATGCGGGAGACCGAAAACACAGTTTGCGGAAGACATCCAATTGGAGTCGTCTTGGCCGCTATCGACCAATTGAGGGAAGCTGGAAAGGTGCCTGCGGATCGCGGATACTTCAAATTTACCCAATACTCCAGAAGTAGCGACCCGGTGGATGCATCAGACTCTTCTGTGAGCTATGCTAGTGCGTATGCCATCATCTGACGGGCAGAAAGGGGCGGTGGGTCCAGATCTTCTACACATGCAGCATTCTATAAATTGAATGTTGATATATTTTCATCTCTTGTTATGAGAAGTGCCTGCACGTGTTGCTTCCACTGTTCCCCTCGAGTATATTTGGTGACGGTCTTACATATTTTGGACTACTCAAGTCGGAAGTGAAATTCAACCCCGACGCACTACAGCGAAGAACCGGAATCTCAATGGTCGAGCCCTCGAACTGGAGTTCGGTCACAATTACATGACACTCGTGCCGCCGAGGCCGGATTGTCGAGAAATTCCTGTTTCTAATCATGCTGCCAGCCGGCGTTGTGGCATGAACGATCTTGCCAAAAGTGCAATGATGATCAGCTTTCGGTAAGGTACTGCGTTCGCGTTGACTTGGCTGCAGCTTTTAGTTTTGGGGTAAGGGCCCTTTTCATTGGTCAGATTCTTATGGCTGTCCTTTCCCATTTCTTTTCTCTCAAATTCAATGACGATTTGGCAATTACGAGATGTAGTAACACCAACCTCATTTGGGTTCTGATGAATGTTTCCAAGTTTTATGTTGGAAAGCTGAGCACTTTTGTGTGTTTCTCGGAGCGTAACCATCGACATGCAGCATATGTTGTACAACTCGTAGGTGTATATTTATTTCTGGGTATTTTCCAGTCACCTGCATTTCATTCAACATGTTTTACAGGGTACAGATTGCTGATTTCCACGTATTGAGGTAACGACACACACACCGGTCATCAATGTCTTATATCACGAGCTTCTGTAAGTTTCCTAATATGATGCTCACTCGAGCGCTTTACGAGCTGGTTGCCGTTTTAGTTCCGCGAGGGTCATGGTAAGTAAGTGGCCGTCTCCCTGGACTAATTTGATAGGCACGACAACCTTTTTTTTTTGTTCATCTACGTTTGTATCATCTGGCAGTCACACGCTACCTTTTCATACGTTGTCTCGATACGAGGATTCACGATTCGCTCAAGTCTTATCGGCTTGTCGCTCTTTCCAGTGCTTCGATAGTCGCAGAAAAGTGAAGCCACCAACTGGCTCCCATTCACCCCCTACCCAAACCGCTAGGGTGTGATGACCACGCACATGCACTGCAGTGGAAGGTTCCACTGGAACTCACACTATGGAAGTGTTTCCGTGTGTCTTTGGGCCCGCGGCGTTGGAAGTATTTGAGTTTTTGCATGTAGTAGACTCAAGCTTTGGGGGTTCAGGGATTCCCTTATCGAAGTGGGGGGCTCATAGGGCGTTCGCATCAAGCTTCATTGGCGAAATTGGCATCAGGTCCCACATCATCTCTCGCGGCTGGTTGTGTATTCCTGCTCCGGTCAATGGGATTGATTGCAGGGCAACCATGCGTGGAAGCAATAATCGAAGAAGAATTTCTGAGATGCCGTTGTATACAGGGTATCATCATGGACCAACACCAACACCATATTGAGGGGATTGAATGAGAATGAGGTTGAGTGCGACCTATGAGCGGGGATCGGAAGCGAGAAAGATAAGACGTTGTGGACTAGACCACATCCGAGGATGGCCCATCTAACCGTTTAACCGTTTCTCTCCCCTCGTGCCCCTGTCCAAGTGCCTGCAGATCGAGCTAGCCAATCAGAGACTTTTATATATTAGATCTACGAGGGAACGGTGGTGGGCGTTGTCTTCATCGGGCAGGTAAAATAGCGCGGCTGCGGATCGAGCTGTGGTGGCTTTCGTCGGGACATGGAACTGGTGTCGATGCGTAGATGGACACATACAGTGTAAGGTGCAGGTACTCCGTATGCATTTTTGCCTCTCGGTTGGTTGAAAGATCTGAAGTGGAAGGTGCATCTGGCTTCACTGCCTATAGGAGTATAGTAGGTATAGCATGTAGGTACTCTGAGAGTGGGGCAGTGAAACCCAGAGTGGGGATGCTAGTAGGTAGGTAGGTAGGTAGGTAGGTAGGTAGGTAGGTAGGTATCTAGGTACTGTACTGTACTGTACTGTACTGTAGCTGTGCTGTAGCTGCCCCGATCAAGGTACGATATGTAGGTATGTAGCTATCAGAGTTCCCGGCTTCACTCAACCTTCCTCGCGACCTACCTCGGTTCTTGCCCTCCTGCCTTCTTATCTGCTCTTGCCTCCAATTGATTGACTGTGATCCGTATCTCCACACGGCGCGGTGGCGATAAAGGTGGACTATAACCTGGCCTCGCTGGCCTCCTCGACTGCGAATTTTCTTCCTCATCTTCAACTTCTCGTGGAACATCTCCATCTGAATTGGACATCGTCAACATGCCCTTCGGGTTGTTCAAGCGAAAGGAGCACGCTGCGGCTGCTCCAGCAACAGATTCCGCTGTCGCATCGAGTCTTGAAGGGTAAGTGACGTTGCATTACGCTCGCGTTGAAGCGCAATTTTAGGTTCACTTTTGCTCACGACACCCCTCACAGCTCTGATCCAACGGCAGTCACGATTCAAGCAGAACTCAGGAACTTCCAGGCCGAGCACAAATGGGACCCCAATCTACCCGAGGAGGAGCGCGTTGCCGTTGACCAAGCACTTGAAGGCGGTGATATCGAAAAGAAAGCTGCCGTCGAGGTCCATTTGCTCGAGGAGGACTCGCCATACCCCGAGGTTCGAGCGGCCGTGAGAAACTACGATGAAGATGTTCCAGCCAATACCTTGCGCGTATGTTCCCTCCAATTGACCTCCAAATCTGAAGTCAACTGACCAATCTCAAAGGCCTGGATGATTGGAATGTTATGGACCACCATGTGAGCTGCTCCCCTTTTCCCTCTTGGAATATTCACCTCTTCCATATAGATCGGCTCGGGCCATGCCGAAATGCAAAAGCTGATGATAATGCTTTTAGTGGATCTGCGATCAATATGTTGTTTTCTCTACGAAACCCATCCATTGCCCTAACTCCAGTTGTGACTCTGCTTCTCTCTTATCCTTTTGGTGTCGCTTGGGCTTATGGTAAGTTTTCAACGTGCATCTGCTCTCACTTCGATCAGGGAACTTGAAAGTTCAAAGTTTCAGTGAGCTAATCAATCACTAGCGATGCCAAGAAGAAAGTTCAGAACATTTGGTTACACCTGGACACTTAACAATGGACCTTTTAATCAAAAAGAGCATGCCTTGATTGTGATCATGGCCAATGCTTCTTTTGGAGGTACCTTCGCTTATTCGACCGATGTCTTACTTGCCCAGGAAGTCTATTGTATGTTTACTTTCCTGACCAATGAGCGTCCACTATGCTTACTCATATTTTGCAGACGGTCAACGCTTTGGTTGGGGTTATCAATTACTTCTAACCATCACCTGCCAAATGCTTGGCCTCGGTCTTGCAGGACTGACAAGAAAGTTCCTTGTAGAACCTGCTGCAATGATATGGCCATCAAACTTGGTAAAAAGGCCCTTCCATGTGAAATTTACATGTATTAATCCATTTTTAGATCACCACGACAATGTTCGAAACCATTCACACGAAAAAGACCCCAGATAAGTTACAACTTAGCGGTTGGAAAATGGGTCGTTATAAGTGGTTTCTCATTCTCATGAGTGCCATATTTGTTTGGGAAT
The DNA here is from genome assembly GCA_900184765.1 of Hymenoscyphus fraxineus. Lineage (NCBI taxonomy): Eukaryota > Fungi > Ascomycota > Leotiomycetes > Helotiales > Helotiaceae > Hymenoscyphus > Hymenoscyphus fraxineus. The sequence continues at coordinate 3,119,511 of LT855409.1, forward strand.
GGTTTCCACTCTGGATCACCCCTTTCCTTGCAACTTTTACCTTTGCATGCTGGGCTGCCCCAAACAATGTTGTTGTCAACCAAATATTTGGCGGTCAAACGGGATTGGGTCTCATCCCTATCACTTTCGACTGGAGTGTCATTACAGCATTCGTCTTGTCCCCGCTGGTTTACCCCTTCCATGCTATTGCCAACACTATGATCGGAGTCTTTATTTTCTTCGTCGTAGCGGCCTTAGGAATTCATTTCAACGGAGCTCTGTGCGTATTATCTTTCTCTTTAAAATAAAATGAAAACAGAACTAATTTTCTTAGCTACTCCGACTACCTTCCCATGTCAACCGGTGGAAGTTTTGACAACACAGGCGCAGCTTACAACGTATCCAAGATATTGACACCGGAATACACACTCGACCCGGTCAAGTACTCCGAATATTCACCCTTGTTCCTGTCCACCACTTTCGCTCTTGCATACGGTTGTTCTTTTGCTAGTATCATTGCGGTTGTGGTCCATACATACCTTTATCACGGAACTGAGATTTGGCACAAGTTCAAGGCCAGTCGGGAGGAGGGTGCAGACATTCACATGAAGTTGATTATGAAATACAAGGAAGCCCCTTGGTGGTGGTAAGTTGCCTTTATTTACGAACCTTCTCTACATATTTTGATTGGGATCCTGCTGACCACCTCTTAGGTATTTCCTTAGTTTTATCGTCATGTTGGCATTGGGTTTCACCACCACTCTAGCTTATGATACTCATCTCCCTTGGTGGGCATTCATTATATCTTTGCTCATTGCCGGTTTCTTTTATATCCCAATTGGAATCGTACAGGCAACCGCAAACGTACAGCTGGGATTGAACGGTTAGTATAATACCTCCCTTGATTTTCATTGTCAATGCTAAAAGTCATTTTGTCTAGTCATCACTGAGTTCATTATTGGTTACATGGTTCCCGGGTACGTTAAGATTCCCCCTCTGTCGAGAATCTTTCCGAGTAAAGTCTAACTCGCAATCCAGAAAACCGCTTGCAATGATGATGTTCAAAATGTATGGTTATATCACCTGCTACCAAGGTCTCTACTTCACCCAGGATCTCAAACTAGCACACTACATGAAAGTACCACAGCGTGTAACATTCTGGGCTATGTTCACAGCCACTCTATGGTCCTGCTTCGTTCAAATTGCTGTCCTAAACTGGGCACTCGGCTCTATCAACGAAGTCTGTACCCCAGATCAACCAAACAATTACAGTTGCCCCAACGCACATGTTTTCTTCACTGCATCCATCATTTGGGGTGTCATCGGTCCAGACAGAATCTTCGGCTCCAAGGGAATCTACAACCCTATGATGTACTTTTTCATCCTTGGTCTCGGCTCCCCAATTATCGTCTGGCTCCTCGCAAAGAAATTCCCCCGTTCTCCTCTCCGTTACGTTAGCACACCTATCATCTTTGGAGGAACCGCCTACATTCCACCTGCGACCATCTTGACCTATGGCTCATGGGGATTCATCGGCACCATGTTCAACAAGGTGATTAAGGGACGTCATCCAGGCTGGTGGGCAGAATACAACTACATTACCAGTGCTGCTCTTGATAGCGGTACTATCATTTGTATCCTCTTCATCTTCTTTGTGTTGCAGCTGCCTAACAAGGTGACTGCACCTGAGTGGTGGGGTGGATTTGGGGGAGGATACCAGAACAACGGGGACTGGAATGCGGTGGTCAAGACCGTTTTAACGAATGGTACATTTGGACCTACCTCGTGGTCCTAGGTTTATGTTTCAAGATGGGCGGGGAATGATTTGTATGAAGTATGATGGAATGAATATGGGTGGCTTCTTCTTTCTTTTTCCTACTAGCTTCGAGGGATCAAGATTACTTGCTTGGCAATTGCTATGCCGTGGGTTTATACAGCTCGTAATAGATCTTGAAGATGAGCTTTGGTCACTAATTACAATTTACAATCGCTTGCTACATTTTCTCGCTGATACGAATGCCTCTTTTCTTCTTAGTGATATAAATTTCAATAGATTCTACGTATTATGGTGTTTTCAGAGAGATATAGTACTTGAATGATGTATTCTCATGAAGCTCCTACACGTCACGTCTACTACTTAGCAATTGGTCCGGTGTCGAAAGTGGGCTCTTTTTATGTAGGTAAATGACCGATACCTATAACTCTACCTATATTTGCCAAGGTATTAATATTGGAAGCTCTTGATGCGACACCGAAATCGTAGTTCTATAGTAATAACGAGGGACGCTTTAGAAAAGTGTCTTTACTTCCGTTTACCCAAACTCTATATCTCTCCAAACCTGGACCCTTTACTCCCCGCTAGCCTCTGAGGGATACCATCTTCTAATGGCCTTGAGAGAGTGTGCTAGCTGTCATGCCAGCCTTGAGATCACCACGTTCTTACATAAAGGTCCACATTTTGACCACACGTAGGACGGCCTCATGACCTGCGGCTGTGGCAAGTGTTTTGGATGGATCTAGGTTGGTTTGAAGGAGGAACCGTCTGGGAGGAAGACGGCATCTTGTGGTACGGCGATGATTCTTCGTCGGAGTACAGCTCGGTTGATCTTGTGTAGAGGTATATTATCGATGGAATTGATGTTGTTAGTTTGCGCAGGGAATGGGTCTAGCAGCTTGAGTAAGATGGCGATAAGTGAGGATGGATCTCTAAGCTGATCTCACGAAGCGCCATAGTTGCGTCGCCGCCATAACTGGCGGAGACATTCTTCAATTGGATCCCACCGTTCCGTGGCCAGTCTTCTGATGGTTTAATATCCTCAATCTCTTCTCTGTGTTCCGGCGTCACGTTCTGGCTGAACCCCCGCAGCCGGCTGATAGCACCGATTGAGGTCTCAAGTATAGTATAGAATATGACGATTCCAGAGAGGTTTTTACTGAACTGTATGAGGGTTACCAAAGAGGCGTCTGTGAAGCCCGAGTTGGATCGTAGTTACAAGTAACAATGATCGCCAACACAATTGCACAACAGAACACAATTACAATTGGTCCTGCACAAGCAGCGCCTAGTTGGAGATAAAGGAGCCAGCTTGCAAGGGCTATTTCAATGGTGTTGGCCCAGAACTCGTGGATATTCCTGGAGGCTAGATTGATGGGTTCAGTACTCATGAGTGTTACAGAGGCCATGTCATCTCCAGCTGCGAGGGGAAATTCTGTGGCCTTCCTGTAAATCGCTGTCACGAGAGCGCCACGCACCATGTATAGCATCCTATAATGTAAGTACCAATAGAACGCTGTTGATACGCCAATACCGCTATAGATGAAGATGCTTGCTCCAATGAAGCCATATCCAAAATTGGCGGGTCTGGAGTCTTGGGTTACAGACAAGTAGTTGAGAGAGCTCTGAATAAAGAATGGCTGACAGAAAGTGAACCCAAGAAGTGCAAGTCTTGCTGGGATAGGCGGAAGTAGGGGTACTGCGAATGTGTGGGCAAGAGCCTTTAGAAGACCAAACTTGTCGCCTTTGAGTTTCGAATGGCTTGGGCGAGCGGATAGACCTTCCTGCAGGGCATCGCCTCGTAATGCGTTGTCGAGGGGAAATAGATCACTGATTTGAAGGACGCTACTATACCCGCGTGGAATGTACCCGACTTAGAGTACCATGTTGCCTTGATTCGATTAATTCTAAAACTATTCGAAAGGAGACCCACACGCAGCAAGCAGTAGATGCCTGATTCGTCGATTCCTCCGCATCGCTTAGGGGTGCGGAGTGCAACTTTAACTTTGCTTTTTTTACCATCTACGATTTAGTATTTGATGTTGTTAATTGAGCAAGTCGATCACATATTTACATCCCGCTGCAATATCTTAGTGGACGATGATTATGATATTTGCTCTAGACTACAACTGTGCCCTTTTCCGACTCCCCTTTTTTACTCCCACTTCGTACCCCTTCCATGTCTCGCACATATCCACTATAAATCGACTCTCACGAGCTATGCTGAAACGCCTTGCGAATACTGTAGTTCCTCTTCCCTATCTCTCCTAAACTTTGTATGCGTACTATTGTGGTCTCCCTCCAGTAGCAATAACCCGCCAAACCCAGACTTCCCTTAATTTCTGCCATTTGGGTCCCCCCCTAGTCTTTCATGCCACTCCCGGACATTGAAGTTCTCGACCTTGTGGAAATACTTTTCGTGGTTATGTTTTGCCCAGGGTCTGTCCGTAATTTTGGACCATTCTTTGAATCCCGTGACACAACAATCCTTGACGAGATCACCTCCCTTGGCCAAGAGCACAACTAATAAAGAGTTTTAGCCTTTCCATTTGAAGAAAGTCTTTGGGATCTCAAGACAGGTTCGTGGTACAGAGAATCCTTCATGGTAGAGCCTTCGAGCTGTGGCCCCCCAAGGAAGACCAAACGGTGGAAAATGGAATGGGCAACACTTACTCCATCTGTTAACAAAATCAGAGCCGAGTTCTAAGACGGTTTCGTTGAAAGGGCCCTCTGTCGTAATCAAATCCTTAATAAAGTTTCTTATTAGGGAGTCATCGAGTGTGTTTTCATAGGCGTATTCGGCATCCTGAGCCTCAAGACACATCCCAGCTGCGTAATTTGTCATTGCCAATCTCATGGCAGTATTCGAGAAATGAGGTGAGAGAAACTTGTCGCCGAGAACCCATAGGCGGACAGGCCCAATGATTTCATCCTCATCCTTACGGGCGTCGATAATTCCTTGAACCACTTCTCGGTCCAACTGTAGCCGCTTAGCCAATGTCCTATATGAATTCTAGAACTGAAAGATATTCTCAGGGATTGATAGTCCTAAAATTGGCGGAATATACGAGTCGCTAAGAGAATTTGAAGAGGTTTGTATCTTACCACTATGACACCTGTATACAACCAACTCACAAAAGCAGTCACATCCTCTACCGACTCCTCAGGCAAAGCAATCTCGCCTGTATGTGCCTCCTCGAAGTCTCCAAAAAGACTCGCTTTAAAAAAGTCTGAGTAGTAGGCCAGGAGTAACTTGTGGCACTTAATCTTGGTATTGTCTGGACCCACGACTAGAGTTACCCGCTCTTCATCTAGAGCTAGACTACAACATAAATCAGTTTTTTGATGGGCACAAAGGCATTGAAACAACTTACAGCTGGGCGGTATTTGATGCATGATCTTTCAGAACTTGTGGTACTTTGAGGGCTTCGATGCACTCTGCTGAAGCGGAAAAGCTTAGTTGCTGATGGAGTTGCTGCTGCGTGAGATGCTGCGTGAGTTGCTGCATGAGTTGCTGCGTGAGTTGCTGCGTGAGTTGCTGCCCGAGTTGCTGCGAGGTAGGGGTAAATGGATACATGATATCGACGGAAAGTATGTCTGGCCTTCGTAGATTGGAAGAGACTGAATACTAGATTTCGGACACGACTAGTAGAATCGTATGAAATACAATTCAGCAGTGTAACTAACTTTCTTGTGATCAGTTGTGTTGAGACGCTAGAGGGTTGAACAGATGTATGGGAAACCTTTGGGTGCATACAAGGACTAGCTTTAAGTATGATCAAGGTTGATGGTGGCAGGATCAAGAGCTCTAAGCTAACTTATGGGCTAAATAGTACAGTATCACATGTATGGCTTCACTGCCTTTGTGGCCCCACTCAGTATTTCAAGAAGTAGTAGGTCCTTATAGAACGTTCAGTGAATTAACATTCATTACTCTAGGGGATGTTTTTATATCACGTGAGGACGACCGACCTACATAAGCTAGCAGCGGGGCAGGAATCATTAACAACTTTATATTTCCTGCCCGACTCCCGAGAGCAGGATACGTACGAGCCCTGGGCTCTCTTTTTCTTATTTGTTTCTTGGCTCTATTTAGACTAGCTAAGTGCTCTAGTTCTAACCAAGTGTCGATTGCTTACTACACCTACGTTTGCTTATAGGTGCGATACATATACTTGTTATTTTAACTTTTAAGGTACAAAACCCCTACTACCCTAAGCGACGCTCCCTATACTCCTACCTACTAGTCTAGAGGAAACGTAAACTTGTCCCTATACAAACTATACAAGTGGTAGCTAGCTAGTCTAGGAGGGGGGCTGAGCGAGAGGCGATACAATACTATAATACAAACCACGAGCGATACTAAGCGATCCTCAAACTTTACTTTCGACATCTACGACTTTGCTAGGCAAGGAGGGCTCTCCGGGTATGGTTTTAGCCTATAGGGGTTTCCTATGCTCGTCACACAAATGTAGGAGAGGAGGATATATTTGCAGGGCAGGCGCTAGCGGTGGATATCTACGACACTTTTCACCCCTCCACACACACCTACACCTACACCTACACACATATATGGACCCAGCACTCGCCTTACGGAGCCGCTCACTCACCTTTCACCTACTCACTCGTTCGCTCGCGGCTCCGCAAGGCTCTTACTGGCATCCTGGGGCTCTCCAACCCCCAGGTGCTGGTCCCATATATGTGCCCCCCTTCATCTGTGACTAGGACGAACGTGAATATAAAAACGCTAAAAATGAATCTCTATTTGGTGAATTTAGAGCCGTGGGTTAAACAGAATATTTTACGCGAGGAGATGTTTCACTACAGGAACTAGTGCCCAACCCAACCCATATATAATATCCTTCATTATTTGTCTTCCTAAATCAAGCTCAGAGCTGAGCTGTTTCCACAAGGATAGGATTGAGGTCAAAAACAAAAAAGTTCCAACGAAAGTAAAATATTGCTAGTAGGATTATTCCCAGATCTTACGTTGTAACTTGAGAGACTACGGTGCTGTCACTAGTGCCATTTCCTCGTCTGGAATTAAAGGCCACCTTCCTTGTGTCTTCTATTCCTAAGACGATGTGTGAATTAAGACCGTGAAATGTATTAATACGAAAATACTAATTGGTTCTGTTGATCTGTGCTAGGCTGTGCTCACATCCTTCCTTTAAGCGAGCAGAAGCTTGGTATGGTTACTACCTACCCCTCATCCCCTACGCAGTAATTATTTAAAGTCTTTAGCTAATAATACCATCCTCTTATCGTACCTACATTTTTTTCTAAAAAATGTATTCTATATCTTCTCTTCTAATACATTCAGCTATATCCCAAGATAAAAAACTATAATATGTAATCCAAGCTTTTAAATAACACTCGAGAGATACGTCTCCAATGCTACAATAACTTTACAGTTTCAAAGTATAGACAAGCAAGCGTAGTTGAGTTAAAAGCAGACCGTGAATCCTAAATAATGTCCCATACCTAATGTTGGTACAGTAAGAGAGAAGAAAGAAGAGCCAATATTTTGACCCACTTCAAAATCTGTGAATCCCTTACAATTTGTAAAACCCTCAAACTCCTTACCCTCCCCTGTGTCGTTTTCAATATTCCACAAGCCTCTTTCCATTGCATCTGTCCCAAAACCAAAAGCATGGATTTTATTGTCATCAAGTATAAGAAAGCGTCCATCGTCTGCGCATGTACGACTCCTCCCCAGCACCCATCTAACTCTCTCCCATCCTTTACGACTGACGCGTTGACCCTAGCAATCTTAGTACCCATTCCATACTACACAACCAGAAGATAAAAAAACATCTCACCAGCCTCCAGCGCCGCACAAGCCTGTTCACACGCCGCCAAAGCCGCCCTAACATGCCACTCCCGCATCCCCGGTACATCCAGCCACCTCCTCTCCTCCCCAACAGCTTCCTGCATCCAGTCGCCATCCCGGGAGTATGCGAAGAACTCGGCTGAGAAAGCGAACTCTAAGCGAGCGATGCGGGAGCGTCTTGGTCCTAAGGGGAGAGCTTTGAATTGAGCGGCCGTGAGACCGATTCGTTCAAGCCTTTCGCGGACGAAGTTGTTGCGGGCGAGCTATGCGTGGTTAGCGAGATGGTTTTTATATGAGAGGATACGTGATACGAGGAGGTTCTTCCATAAGTTGAGGGATGAGGTCCAGTATGTTGTTCCTACGGTCTCGTTCATGCATTGCTGTACAACAGAGACGGGAGTATTCCATTGGATACGGGATGACTGAGCCATGATGATTCTAGGGAGACTTGATCTGATACGAAGCACAAGTATGTAGGGATGGTTGTGTGGTGTTAAAAGATTACCACTAGCCTCTAGACTGGATGTAGGTTGGGTATGGACTGGAGGTGTGATGTGTGGTACAGTAACAGCCGCTTATCACCCCTGTTCTTCGCTTAAATTCTACGGAATTTAGCGTGCCTTGGCGCTACAGTATGTAAGTATTCACAGCCCTAGCCGAGCCATGTCCACACCACCACGTGACCACCTGCCTGCAAGAACTATATAGTATATAACCTAAGCTAGCTACCTTATACACCTCCCATGGCAACTCGGATCACACCAAAAACTGTTGCAGGATATTTGATGTCACCAAGTACTAGCACTAGCGTCATCTTAGGGTATTTAATACCCACCTGTACCTTACTTTACAAATCGAAGAGTTCTCCCCTTTCTAACGAACAACAAAAACGACCAAGGCAACAGCCCATCATACGATGAACATAGCCACCGGGAGTATTAGCTAGCACAGCTAACACAACATAAGATAGATCAATCTTCTTCTCTCTCGCTCCTAATTTATGTAAGAGCAGCTTACAAAGGACGGTTTAACGATCCAAGACTTTATCGCACTAAGCGAGAGCAAGAAGCGAGTTAACTAGTTATTTACTACCAAGCTCCCTTAGTATACTCGTGATAATGACTAGATGTAAGAAGCAGTTGAGAATACATCCTGCTAGTTGCAGATACCTGGAAAAGAATGAGTACTTGGTATGTAAAGCGCGCACTATATTCTCTAATCTACACACCTAAATATCCCCGGTGTCGTGTTGTGTCCAGTCGTCCTCAGATATTAAACATTACAAAACAAGAAACAGTTCCAACATCGCAGCCTAATCCTGTCTCAAACACGTTAATTTCGCTATAGCTCATAACATTACACTTATATATTCCTACTCCTCCTCCTAATTACCTAATAAACAAGGGGATACAACGACTTAACACCTGTACGCGGTACATCCTACGAACCTCTAGCTAGGGCTTGCCCTAGTCTAGAGAGCTAAGATTGAGTTAATTACTACACGTATAAATAACTACGAACGATTTCGAACTACCGCGATCCAACCTCTGTGGCCTCTGCTACCTTCCTTACTCTTAACCGACAATACCTCCTAAATCTATCGATTATTTAGCCCTCCTCTACGAAATATAAGCCCTTACCGCGCTAGGCCTCTATATACGACATACTCTACGAATATAGACACCCAAAACGACAGACATCGGGCGGGAGGATAAAGGGCGGGTGGAGTCTATATAGGGGGGAACGGGGACACTTTCGAAGAGGCAGGGGGGTGACTAGTTTTCAAGGTTGATATTAGGGTCAAATTACAGTAATAAACTTCTCCGCTACCCACAATCAAATAAATGTGTACTTGTAGTAGGAATGATAAACATCCCTCTGAACTGTTTCTAGCTTTCTAGCGTTAGCTAAGTGATATTTACCCGAGGGTCGCTTGGAATTTCTAAGGTTAGTATGGTCTGTTCGAGTCGCTGGTCCCTAACTTTACAAGTAAGGGTGTTATTTTATGAGATCGAGTAGTTGATCGCGTACTAACTCCCCTAAAGAAAAGATAGAGAGAGATATTATATACAAGTACAAGGTAGAGGAGACATCATAGTAACACAATAGTATTCATTTACATGTACATTCACATTTACCCTTCCAAAATCCCCTATCCCTATCCCTATCCCTCTCTTTCTCTCTCCCTCTCGCAAACCCAATAGCTACTAAAGTAATACCCCCTTCCCCATCTTTCCTTTCACCCAGTACTCTGAAACCATTAACATATCAACACATTACCACACCAACACCAACACCAACACCAACATAACACAATAGTAAAAGTATAGTATAATATATATAACATTACGCTACAACATTCCCACTTTCCCACTTTCCCAGATACATACATATAAACATACATACATCCACGCTATGCCAACGCTATAACAACATCAAATCACCAAAATCACCAAAATCACCAAAATCACCAACTCGCATCCATCCATCCATCCATCCAAAAAAACAAAATCGAAAAAAATGAATATAAATAATAAATAACAAGATACAAAAAATCGCCTTCTTCCAATTGCTATGCTGTGCTGTGCTAATGTGCTGTGCTGTAATATGATATGTGGGTATATTTAAACTCGTCAAACTCTCTCTCTCTCTCTCTCTCTTACTCCATCAATTGCTTCGACATTATATACATACTCATACAGTCCTGTTCAAACAGAAACTGCTCGGGGGGAGGTGATTATATTGATATGATTGGGTTGTTTGTGGGAGGTGTGTGATGATGGATGAAAAATTATTTCAGTTCGTCTTGCAAATGGGGGGGTATTGATTATCATTTAGTTCAATTCAATTCATTGCAACGGGGGATCTCCTTCCTGAGTTTCCGCCGATAAGCCCGTGACGGTCCGCTCGTCGAGGTTCGACGTCGGGTATGAGATCTCGGGGTCTTCGACTTGGATGTCGAGCTAGGAGATGATTAGGGAGGGTTTTTTATATAAGAAAGGGAATGGAGGGAGACTTACATTCATATACCCCGTCCTCCTTAAGGGAACGATCTTGGGCGCAATCCCCGTCCCAATATCCCTAGATCTCTTTTCCATCTCGGCATTCCATTCTTCTAGATACATCTCCGCCTTCCTCAGCCTCGATTTCACAGCGGTAAACCCGAGGTCGTCCCATATCCAGCCCGTCAACAGTCCCATCGTGGCATCAAAGATATTCCGGGGACCCCAAGGATTGAATGCTGGGACCAGTTCATGATTAACCTTTTCGATGATGGCGCGGAAATCTTGTTCCGTTACTCCGGCTGGGTCGAGAATTTCGGGATAGAGATTTGAAAAGGTAGGCGCCAAGTCGCCTGCTATCATCCAGTCTCGTCGGATTCGTATTATGCGTGTGGTTTGGTATAATTCTGAGTTGAGTGGAACATGTGAGTTCATATGTGGAAAGCAGGGATGTAGAGGTCCCCATTCATCTTGCGCCATACCACCTCCTTCAGAACCGATTATGGAGGAACTATCTGACATTGCTTCACCGATTCCATCGTCGTCAATGGATGGATTTGACCCATTATGTGGCATATTTGAGGTTCCTCCCGGATTATATATGCCTTGGACATCGGGCCCACGTTCGAGGTCGGACATGGTTGCAAAGGTTGGATCGTAGGATATACCAGGCGAAGAAGGTTGATTATTAGAATAACTCTTTCTGAATTCGGTGACGCTGTGTTCGGGTCGTAGATGTCCTTCTGTTCTTTCAGGTGACCTTGGAGAGGCTCGCCCTTTCCCTTTATTGAGTTTTCCAGATGTATCTGAGGTCGGAGAGTCGTTGTTCCTGCTTCTTACAAGATCAATACTCACGACACTCCTCGGCAATGAAATCCTATTCGACGCAGCTGAACTACGACCGCTCCTTTCCACCTGTAAACTCGCTCTCGCAGACCCCCGATGCAAACTCTGCCTCTTTTCCGAAACCGACAACAATGGATACGATCCTCCTCCCGTTGCACCTTCTCGCGCCGACTCGAGATCCGGATGGGAAATGGGAATAGCAATGACTGGAGTCGCCTGCTGGTCGGGTCTTTGTCGAGTAGGTATGACACGAGTGGAATTCGAAGGGTTCCACAGTCGCACACTGGGACGTCGAGGTCGAAGACTGGCGAGACTAGAATTATTGGTGCCAACGGTATCTGAGCGATTGCGAAAAGGGGAGGGAAAATCGGTATTGGCGCCAACACTCAATGCGTTACGCAGATTCCAGCGCGTATCTTCTGAAACCCTTAATTGGGGCTGTTGGTGCTGGCGCTGGCGCTGACTTTGGGGAGATGAGGTGGTGGATGAGAGTGAGTAGGGAGGTTGGTAGGTTGGGGAAGGAACTTGAGGATGATTGATAGGCGATGTTGGGCCAGCCGCATTGGAAGAAGGCGATAGTGAATGGGAATTGGAAGTGGAAGTTTTAGGCGTGTGGTGAAGATGAGACGCTACGGAGGTTGACGGGTAATGATTATGCGAAGAAGAAGGTCCCGCCTGTGAAGCCGTTGGGGCGTTTGCGACGATTGTCGCGAACGGGGAGGGGAGGGGGAGGGTGAGGGTATATGGCTGGAAGGATGGCGATGTCGATTTCCCGAGGGGAGAGACAGTGGTCGACTTGAAGGAATGAGGAGGTCGAGATCCCTCTCTCGATGGTGGTGAGTCGAGGGATACAGGGGCAGCGACACCAGCAGCAGCCTCTGGATGGCGGTGGAGAGGTCGATTGGTGGTGTGCGGGTGCAGGGCCTGGACCGGTTAGGCTTAGGTTTCCCCGTGGGTGCAGTTAGAGGTGCAGGTATAGGCGTAGCGTACTTGTATCGGCGGTAAGACCCCTTTTTGGGCTGCACAGGCTGCACAGGCTGTAGGCTAACTGGCTGCACTGGCTGCAGCTGTATGGACGGGCGTGGCGGAGAGCGACCTTTAGCGAGTGCAGGTGGGTGCCAAGGGGGTGAGGGATTGGAGACGAAGGAAAATCTCCAAGCCGACGACCTCGAAGGTGTATGAGATGAAATTAGAAAAACTACCGGTGGGTGTGACGCTGTCGATGACGATGGCGATAACGAGTGCAGATATGAAGATGGTGATGGTGATGTTGATGTTGATGTTGAAATGGTCGCAGTTACAAGTGAGGAAGTTGAAGTCAAAATAGTTGGTGTTGTCAAAACCTCCATCATTTCTGACGATGCTATGATTCCAACAATTCCAACATGGGGAAATGGCGATTGATGGATGAAAGATCTGTAAAAAAGAGAGTTACGAGTCGTCAATCATCAATCGTCATTTAGTACAAACAGTAGTGCAAACAAAAATTCCAAAATTCCAAAATCTAAACAGAAATTCCAACCAGGAAGGGGGATGAGGCGATGCTATATACAACGGAGCTCCCACGGTACCTAGGTACCATCACTTTGAGGCCACAACACTGGACTGGACACGGATATCTTGTGTAATCCGTCTCATCTTGGTCGCGTCACTCAGCTCAAGCGCAAACTCAGGATCCAGGCTCAAGGCAACCGGCAACCATTCTGCCCCTTCCTTACTTACGCTTTTCATTTCCTGACTAGGCTGACTGAGCGCTGAGGCGACACCTCAGGCGACAGGCGACCTGCCACCACTGCCTGCACCGCAACGATGGCGGAAGACGCGATGTGCATGCTCCTCCCAGTCTCCCAGGCTCCCAGTCTCCAACTGGCCCCCCAACCCTATCCAATCCCCACCCCCAACTCACCCGTCCAACTACCGTTCCAGGTGCCTCCTTGCGGCAGCCAAACTCTCGCAAGGGGATTCGTACTCCGAAGTATTAACATCTACAGGCAGAATCTACCCGCCCTATGCAAGTCAGCAAGAAAAAAAAAGAGGTACGACAGAGCTGTAAGGGCGCGCGGTTGTTTGCCCCCTATTACTTGGTACAACAAACTAAAATCATTCCATACTACTTCGAAGTATGCCACTCTAGTCATCGCGGCTAAGGGGGAGGCGTAACTTCTAACCGTGTCGTCGGTGCCGTCCTGTATTGCTTTGCTTTACCCGTGCGTGCGTGAGGCTGTTGGAACCATCTCCGTTCTGTCTCTGTACCACGCAAGTTCCAACCCAACCTCAGCGTCATAGCGCATAGAAAGACTGTCAGTGTCTTGTCTGTCTCTCTCTGTGCTTTTCTTTCGTCGCCTCTTCCACCTCGAATTTCCACCGCTTCATGCGAAGGATCCCCGGTCCAGCCAAGTCCCGAGTTCGAGTTCTGCGAAATCCGGAGTAAAAGGTAAGATTTATTTTTATTTTCCTTGTCTTTTTCTTGGTTCTGACCCTAGAAAAATATGATATATTTAACATGCCGCAGCTCTTTTTTATACTTTTTCTTTTCCACTTCCTCTTTGGGCTTGAGATGTCTTTCATACGATTATACGACTTTAATGGCCTCGGGACGATCACTTTACGACTTTAATGGCCTTTGGCCCTACAAACTTATATTAATCTCTAGGTTTTGCTCCGGGGTGGGCGAGAATGCTAAGAGTTAAGTTGTTATTAGGGTTTATAGGGTTTTATAGCCTATTTTTTATGAAAACTTACCTCTGTGAGTTCTGTAGGACCCTCTAAAATCCTAGATATCTGTAAATAGCTTTATTATTTATAGAATTAGTAGAATTGTAAAGTAGGTAGATATTTTATACAGAGTTATACAGGTAGGTTAAAAATTTTCACCTAAGTATAGAATCTCCCTTAGTACTTTTTATATCTTTTTACTATTATATTACCGTATTATTATCACTAGCTATACTAGCTATTATTTTATTATTTAGATACTTATTTAATTTATTGTCTCCTTTGTTAATATACTACTATTTGAGCTACTATACCGTTTCGAATTCGAGCTAGAGAGAGCTCCTTTCCTACTTTAACTCTACTACGAACACTTAACCTTTAAGGATATACTTTAGAAGTTGTCCGCCTAGTATATATCCGAAGGACGAGTCTTTTAGATCGAACGACGTAATTAAGTTGCGCTTAGTATTATTTATTGTTCTAAGAAGGATAATCTAAACGCTTGCTATCTATTCTACGTACGTGCTATTAATTACTTTAATATATATATACGGATTAGCGTCCTAGAACCCTCCTATACCTATATTAGTTATAATACTACTACCGCTCCTTATTACTATACTTCTCGCCTAAATTAGCTAGTGGAATAGGTCTCTTAACTCCTTAGTATAAGGATTAATACTAATCCTCTAGCTATTATTAACGTAGTCTACCTACGCTATAGCTATCGAATTAACGTTTAATAGGCTTAACGTTATAAGCAAGTTTTAATAGTAGAGATAATCCGCGAACAAGAGGGTAACTTTATCTATATTCCTACTTATTTAGAACGCTTAAGGACCTATAATCCTAGCGTAGTTATAGACTATAGTACGACGTATAATAGTCGATTTTAAAGGGTATTTGTTAGATTCCTAGGATCTAATTATATCTACTAATTTAGATTACCCTAGACTAGTTTTAATAGTACTTTCTTAAAGCTTATATATAAGTAAACCTTACTCCTAGTAGTTAGGCGTAATAGTAATAATAAGACTTATATCGAGAGTTTTACTATAGTTAAAAGAGAAAGTAATAATACCTAGGCCTATTTTATAGAACTCTATTATTGTACTATCCTAGCTAGTATAGAACAAGCCTTTAAATACTACGAATTCTCTAGTCCTATCTATTATAAATTTCTACTTTCGGTACCCTAGAGCTAGTAGTACTAGGTGCTTACAAGGCCTAAGCAAGTTTATATAAGTAATTGATATAAGGGACTAGAGAATACCGCTTATAAGACGTAACTAGCTAATTATATAAATTATTATTAGTATATTGCTAAGAATATCTGTAAGGACTATAGCTAGAAGCTACTTAAGTACTTTTAGTAAATAGTTTATACTAAAACCTAGGGATAGTATTATAATATATTATATAAGATGTTATAAGAGTATAGTTAGGTATGTACCTAAATAAAGTAGGACTTTATAATATTATAAATAACTTATATAATAGCCGGTCTACGATTACGTTTCGAAAATATCCCCTAATCGATAGGTGTAATCTTTTATTCCTAGACCTCGATTTAAACATATTACAAGTAGTACTATTAAGGGTAATAATAGTATCCTTAAGGAGGAACGATCTCTTTCTACCCTAGCTCTCTATTAGTTTATATTCGAGCGTACTATAATATAACGAGTAGACTAACAAATTAAGGCTAAAAAGATACTAAAACAAGGGCTTAAACTAACGCTATATACCTCCTAGTAACTCGATAAGACAAGCTACTAGGTACGTAGGAGTATTATAGCCCTAGTAGTAAATAATAAACTACTAGTTATAGCTAGAGTTACCTAGCCTAGTATAGTAGCGTACCTATTCGAGAAGCGCTATATTATTAACCTTACCTACTAGGAGTATACTTATAGTAGATTCTAGGATATACTTTTACCTTATTCTTACGTAATTATAGTAATCTACTAAGCCGATAAGAGTATTTAGGACTAGATCCTTCTAATATATATAGTAAAGAGTCTTATATATATATACTAGGGTACAACTCTTTATCCTATATAGATTAAGGATTTAGATATTAATCTATTAATTTTACCTTCTATACTTAAGAAACCACGCGCTCCTAGCAGGCTCTAAAAGGCTAGGAGAGAGCGTGGTATAGTAGTAGCTAAACAATTTATAGGTAGACCCAGGTGTACTAATTATAGTATACGACCTAAACTAGGACAAAAAGGTTATAATCGTTAAACTTACGTAAATCTCCCTATTTATAAGCTAGATCTTATACTTAGAAGGATAAATCGAAGGAACGCTTAGCGAGCTAAAAGGGGGGCTAGGAAAGGGGGGGTATTGTAGGAGTGCCGGGGGGGTTTAGTAGTAGAGGATAAAGGGACAATAGAACCTGTTTTTACTAGTATAATTTTATAATAGACTATCATTCAATTCGTATAAAAACCCTATATAAATTGTGTAAGTAATAAAAATAGGATTCGTAAATAGCTTTAATTATACAACTTCATAAACTTAATTTATCCTTCTGACTAATATAGTACAATTATACAACGTGTCTGAAAAAGTAGTACTGTTCCACACTAAGAAAGCTAAGATTAAAGCATGGATAGCCTGTAACTTGGCAGGCCATTAAAGTCGTAAAGTGATCGACCGGAGGCCATTAAAGTCGTATAATCCTTTCATACTCTGCACAATACTGATTTCTGACTTTGATGTTTTTTTGTTTGTTTGTTTAGACGACGCTTGGACGGTATGGTGCTTCGTATGTGTCCGCTGCCTTGGGATGAACTGGTGTTTGAAAGTGGACGAATTCTAGAGTACGGAGTTGAGGTGAGGTTATGCTGTGAAGTAAATCCCGGCCGTGAGATGACGCTCTGTTGGCGGTTGGTTAGTCGAGGGGGTCCATGCCTGTCATATTACAGTAGCTCTGACGATGCGACGACAACCTCCAATCTCATATCGTAGGGTTGTCGTTTTAGAAGTGTTGTCTGTTGGGTCTCTGTGTCAAGAATGTTGGATTTTTCTTCCTCTCTCCGTAGGCGGCACTGCCGCGTAATATTCAATCCAACATTCTCGCTTCCGGGTAAATTCCTCATCACTTCGGGCTCAACTTACCTCGATGGATAAAAGTACATCCCATCCGTACAGCATCCTACGTACACTCCCCACAAGTACGAAGCTACTCGCTACCCTTCCAATCCCCAACTCAAATTCCAATCTTCACATTTCATACATCCATGCACATAGCGGGAGATCAAGTGACCACACCACTTCCAATTACCCCAGAACCTCCCTCCCTTCCCCACCCTGTCCACTTATCAACAAGTCCCAGCTCCAGCCCCAGCCCCAGTTCCCGGGTTTCAACGCCGTGCTGTTCGTAAACTTGGTTTATTATACGAGTATAGATATTGATTACGAAGTACTTTTTGTGCTTTATTTTATTGTATTGTATTAGGTGGCAATAGGCTGGGTGTTAAGGTTAAAAAATAAGAATATTTCTCCGTACCGAGTAATGGAGATAGATAACGACGGTAAGGACGGTAAGACCGGGGATTTATTTTTTGTTTTGTTTTTTTCTTCTTTTTCTACGAGTAGGTAGGTAAGCTTTAGGAATTACCTAAAGCGTATTTAGCTCTCTATTATAGTAAGTGCTCTTAACTATTAAATAGAACGGTACTTAGATTATTATAACTATAAGAAGGAATTATATTTTAGTCCTAGAGACTTATAGAGCGTATTAATTATAAAATTATAAAATTACTATTTTATTTTAACCTTTAAAAGGAACGTATTTAGTACTATAGTAAATTCAAGGTATATTTCTACTATTAAATAATAGGGTATAGAAATAAAAAGAATAGATTATTTTATAAGAGTATAGAGATTTATTAAACTTCTTTTAAAAGGTTAAATAAGCGTTTATTATATTTAAAGTACTCTCTTAGTTAGGTATTTAGAATAATTTAGTTTTTTTTATAGTATTACTTTCGAGGAATCTACTTAAATAAGTTATATATACTTAGATTATTTTAGGGTTTACTAAGGTATATAAAACCTATACTAATATAATACTATTATATATTAGAAAGATATATAAGTAAAATAGAATTTTAAATATAATTAAGTACTATATTATATTAAAAGAATAAGTCTTTTAAATATAAATTTAATATAATAAAGGTAATATAATATTATAATATAAAATAATATTAATATTTATATTAGATCTTTATTTTCTATTTATCTAAGTATTATATAAGTATTCTCTAGTAATTATTCTAGAATATATAAATAATTCTAGAATTTTTATAATAGTAGATTTCTAAGGAATAAGTTTTTTATTAGAACTTTAGAATACTAGAATAATTTATAATATATTACTAGAAAAAGAAAAGACTTAAGTATTAGAAAAGTTATATTAAGATAACTAGGGAGCTAAGTTCTAACTATTATAAGTAAAAGTTTAACTAATATAGACCTAGAGTATACCTCTTTATTATATTATATTTTATATATATAAGTCTTATATAATAAAAACTACTAGTTAAATTAACTAATAATTTAGATTTATTTATTAATTATTAAAAGTTATATTAAATAAAACTTATTATTAGTTTTCCTTTTATTATAAAGGTTTAATTTTCGAGTTTTATAGTAAATAGGTTTATATATATTAAATACCCTCGCTTAAGTAAAAAGGGGTACCCTAAGTGTTTCCGTAGCTATTTAGTTAGTTTTATTATAAGGAGTTCTTTTCTTCTCTTTTTATAAATAATCTAATTAATACTTTACCCTAATATTTATATTACTAACTAGCTTTAAGTATTTATAGTTCGTTTATATATACTTAAGTAAAGAATTAGAAAGCGAAGTATAAGTACTCTTAGTTATATATCTCTTATAGAAGTAGTAGCTAAATAAAAATAAGTATATAACTTATAAAAGAAAGAATAGAAAGTTCTTAAACCTTAACTATATTATAAACTAATTATAAGGCTTTATTTAGTAGAATATAAAGTAAATATAAACTAGATAATATATAGAGATCCCCTCTAAGACTCGCGCTAGTATATAGTATAGCGAGCTAATTAGAAGAGGTATATTAGTAAAATAAAAGAGCTTATAATAGCTAACTATATAATATAGTAGATATAATAGTATTATTAAAGGAATATAGCCGGTAGTAGTATAGGATATATATTCTACTATAGCTTACTAAGTACTATTCTTATTCGCTATATATTCTACTATATAATATATTAGTTTCTTTTACTTAGATATATCTAAAGTAGTACTATTCCTTCCCGACTAGATTATTATAAAAACTAGATAAGCGTTAATATAGAGTAAAGATATTTACTTTTATAATAACTTCTATATAAGTATTTATTCTTATAACTTAGTCCCTATAAAATAAAGTCGTTTAGCTAACTAAGCCTTGTTTCGAAGTATTTAAGCTTTAATTCGAGTTATTATCGTATCTACTAGAATCTACTTTGTAAATATTTTAAACCTCGTTTAATTATTAGAACTCTCTAGTCTAGAAGGGATATTAATAATTTGAAGACTTGGAATAGGTATGTAAGAACAAGGTCTTTTGGATTAAAGATTCAAGATAACTTTTGGTACTGTACTTAAGTTTCCTGGTATACGACTCGGCTAACTAATCGAGCCAGCAGATGAACCAGTGCCGTTACACACAAGCCCTAATCTAACCCTTTCTCTTCTCTTCCAGTTTCCCGTAGAGATATCTCCATACCCACACCCCTGGCTGGACAGAGTATTCTCTATACATACTGCCAGCAGTCAAACAACCCTCTACATCCCCCAAAATTATTACACATCGCACACGCATGACGGCTCGGTACTTCCATGTGTAGTTTCTTTGTAGCTTTTCACCGGCTAGTATCACCAAGTCAGGAACGCTGGTCCAGGATTCATCGCACAGTAGGCAGAGCGGGGAAGGAGTCAGATACGAACATTGGGCAAGCATGTTGTCTCGCATCGAGCCAGCGAGCGTTCATTTGGCTCGAGGATTAAATTGAATTGTGCTTCGGCGATGGGGGAGGCGATACTGAGGGATGCGAAGGTGAGAGCGAGGATGAGAGTGAAGGACTTCATGGTTGTTTTTGTAGAGTCGAAAATAATGATGAGGCGGGTTGAGGGAGTATTTAGATAGCTTGGTGATGTGGTATGTTAATGGATAAAGAAGGGAAATCATAGAGGAAGCGACAAATTAGAAATATATATATACTACGAAATTCTGAAACTCTTGATTACCCCCTCAACGTCGCAGATGTATATTTGGAGGTGGGGACTCTTAGATATCCACTTTGTATCCACTTAACGATTTAAGGAGTCTTGGAACGGGTGGTAGTTTCAACGTCTATATAAAGTCACTGAATCAACCCGACAAACCAGCACCAAAGATACAGTCAGCTCCCTTAATCACAATTCGCCGTAGCTATAAGTTTATCTTTCCGAAACAGGCTGTCAACAAGCGATTCTAGGTGCACGAAGACAGTATTATTTTTGTCGGTTTAAAAGTGCCCTATTGTTAACAAGACCTCCCTTTGCTCAAAGGAGTCGTTAAGGTAATAAGACGACAGTGTACCTTTTACAAGATACCCTTATATACGCGATATTTTGACCTATATTATATTTACAGTAGTAAAGGGTCTAGACAGCTCGCGTCTGCCCCTCCCCTGTATACGACTTGTTATAGGCAGAGTATAATTCTATAATATAGCCCTCTAAGCCAATTACATTGTCCGATTCATGTAGAGGTATATCGGAAAGTAACAAAGGGGGGAGGGGGGGGGAAGACCTAAGCTATCTAGACCCTTTAATATAGTTTCTAGTAGCGAGCAAGAAAGGGATTCGGATAATATAAACGACAAGATAGACTCTAGTAATAGTTACTATGTTATAGTCTTAGAGATTTTCTCTAATGACGTAAAGACCGAATATTTTTCATTACGCACCTTCCAATTTTCACTATTATAGCATAGATTTAACGCCACAACAGCTCAGGATTGAATCGCCTATCTAACAGACTGCTAGCTTATTTTTTTCTTTGGAAATTGAAATGTTTGTGATCAAGTTCCTCATGCTGGCGATTAAAATTACGGAACATGTTTAAAACTAAACAGTCCGAAGTTTGTTAGTAAGGAAGAGTTATATTGAATGATAATTGCGTTATATATTTTGATTACGATGTTAATTTTTAATCGGTTGCCAAAACAGCCCAGAATGTAAGTGTTACTAAGTCAGGATATAAGAGGTTAGGGCAGCAGTGAAGAGGCGGACACAGAAAGCCACAGCACGGTGTGTTTACACTAATGCAATAACGGAGATATTGCTGGAGAGAAGCACACGTCTATCTTCCGTACGCAAGCTATTTTGCAGTTGGAAAAACAATTGATGAACAATTATTTGAAGGGTTCATCATTTGTAAACATTTGTGGTGTGTACAGTATAAGTGGTGCAAGGAGAAAAATGTCACCAGCGACTAAGGATTGTGAGCAGCAAGTTAAAGAGGCAAATTTGAAGGTTATTGCACAGGTCTGTAGAGCAAGTCACATGCGTTATCTTTTTCTGAATCATAATACTATGGCAAAGTACTAAAATGAAGATGGCGCTAAAAACCCGGCTAAATAGGTGCAAAGCTGAGCTGTAAATGGCCGACAGAAGCCGTCATCGCCCTTGGCTCCGGAATCGGAGCTCTTCCCCTCCAAAATACAAAGTATTCATCCAAAAAAGATGATCTTTGGCTCAACATACACACTTGCACAAAATGGCTACCCATAACATTGTTGTCTTTGGAGGAGACCATTGTGGTCCAGAGGTAAGTACCATAGGTTCCCATAGAGGGAATAATTTGTGCTAATAAAGAATATAGGTGATTGCAGAGGCTGTCAAGGTACAATTGAGTTTGTGTGTTAATGGTGGGGTTAAGTCACTAATTGAATGTACAGATCTTGAAGGTCATTGAGGAAAAGAGACCAAGCGTTGGCACTTTCAACTTCCAAAACCATCTCCTCGGCGGTGTAAGTATTTCCGAAGATTATATAGTTTTCCCAATGAATCCAGACCAAGTTCCTTTTCTAATCACCCCCTAGTGTTCAATTGACGCAACCGGAGAACCCCTCACATCCGAAGCTCTCGAAGCTGCAAAAGCCGCAGATGCAGTCCTCCTCGGAGCAATTGGAGGTCCAAAATGGGGAACAGGCAAGGTCAGACCAGAACAAGGTATCCTCGCCCTGCGAAAACAGATGGGCACATATGGAAACCTTCGACCATGCAGTTTCGCATCCGAATCTCTCGTCGATATTTCCCCACTTAAGGCTGAGGTCTGCCGAGGTACCAACTTCAACATCATCCGAGAGTTGACTGGTGGAATATACTTTGGAGAGCGAAAGGAAGACGATGGTGATGGAATTGCCTGGGATACCGAACCATACTCTCGTCTGGAAATTGAGCGAATTACTAGACTTGGGGCACATCTTGCATTACAACATAACCCTCCTTTGAAGGTTTGGAGTTTGGATAAGGCAAATGTTTTGGCTACCAGCAGGCTCTGGCGTAAGGTCGTTTCTGAGGTTATGGCAAAGGAATTCCCGCAATTGGAAATCGGCCACCATCTGATTGATAGTGCCGCTATGCTGATGGTCAAGAATCCAAGAGCTCTAAATGGTATTGTTATTACCAGCAATTTGTTTGGAGATATTATCAGTGATGAGGCGAGCATGATTCCTGGCAGTATTGGTTTGTCACCAAGTGCAAGTTTGTCTGGTGTACCAGATGGAAATGGAAAGTGCAACGGTATCTACGAGCCAATTCACGGTAGGTTCTTTAAATCTCATGAGTATTTTCTCTTGTCTAACAGCTACATCAGGATCTGCGCCAGACATTTCAGGACAAGGAATTGTCAACCCCGTCGGTACAATCCTTTCCGTTGCAATGATGCTGCAATACTCGCTTCAGCTTCCAAAAGAAGCCAAAGCTGTTGAGGACGCAGTCAGAAATACTATTGAGAACGGAGTCCGAACCAAGGATATCGGAGGAAGCAATTCTACAACCGAGGTTGGAGATGCAGTGGCTGCTGAGCTAGTCAAAATCCTCGCTACTCTTGGTTAGAGATAATTACTTGTTTCAAGTCTCATATCTGGATCATACGTTTTGGATTTTTACGTTTGTATCTGCATGATATTAGGTAGCTTGATTTATACAATAAGTAGTAATGCAAGGTTTTAGTAAGCAAGTAGTTCATCTCGTGATTTGTTGTTTCGTCGAGTGTGAACTATATAGGCTTTGAGGGTTCAAGGTGGTGTCAAAGGTTCTGTGAGCATTCAAATGCGTATACATAACAACAGCTGCCATGCAATTAGATGATTCCATCGGATGATCGGAATGTTCGCACTCAATTTCCCAAGTACAGATAAAAACACAAATTTATTTCCATATTTCCATACCCAAAACATGTATTTACAAACAAACAAACTCCTATCCACATACCCCATGAACATGCCAAACAGTAAATGCAATACATAAGATTCAAAAACCACATACAGTCAGTTGCGAATTAAGGGCCTGTTTGGCTCGATTTTTTAGATATGGCAAATGTGGTGTAAAAGTACAACTTTCGCGGATTTCGAAGGAGCCAGTGACTCATACAAAAGTTTCTAGATTTGCATGTAAATTAGACTATTGTGACGAAACAAATACACTACTGTTTGGCTTGGTGTAAAAGTTTTTTTCTGTTCCGTCTGAAATCTAGCGATACGTACGTATAACTAATTTAGTTAGCCCACCACTATAATTTAGTTAGCCTACTACTACAATTTAGTGATTCGTACTACCTAGTACTTAAGCAAGGACTTTTCTCATCCTTCGTTCGCTCCTTCAACTCTTTTAATTCTTTGACTTTTATATATATATAATATAGCTCGAAAAAAGAAGAAGACCTAGAATCCTATACTACTAGGTAGATCGTCCTAGGACTCTACCGAGGACTCTTCGTAACCACCTCCTTTAGCCTAGCCTACTTAAACTTAGGCGTTATAAGCTACTAGTTTATAAAAGAGAGAGTATAATAAATAGATAGAAGATAATATAGTTATACTCTTTAATTTTGTACGAGAGAAGCGAGAGGATAGTAAAGTAATAGAGGGTAACTTTCCTAAAAGAATATAGAATATACTAGGTAATCGGTATAAACTACTAAGGCTAGGACGTACTTATTAAACTAAATATACTAGGCTATAAAAAGACTTTAAAATTATATATAAATTATATAAGAATTTAGGTTTTAGATAGGACGAGGATCGCTATATTACTACTATAAATAACCCTGTTTAGGACAATTATATTATAGTAAATACTCCTTCTTTTATTTACTAGCTATTCTAATATATATATAGAAACGCCTAGAAGTAAAACCTTAAAAGAAGAAGAGTTTTCCTTACTATAATACTATACGAGAGCTTAATTAGGAAAGACTTTCTATAAGTAAATATAGATATTCTTAGGGGGCAAATAACGGCGATTCTAATAGTACTAAAACTAGCGACGACGACAACCCCTTTGCTAGCGACTCTAATACTATAGAATTAGACGTATAAGATAATTTAGTTCTTAAATAAGCTAGATTTAAGGTTAATCTTACTCTTTCGTACTAGGATAACGTAGGTTCTACTATAACTATAATATAATTATAATAACTTTATACTAAAATTATATTATACTAGGAATACTATAGTAGTAAAGATAGTAGGCTACGTATAAGCGTGCGAAAGAGGCCTAAATATTTAGGCTCAAAGAACAAAGGTAAGGGTAAAGAAAAGGAGGCTCTACTAAATATATAATAAGAGTTTATATAAGCGATAAATCTACCTAGGTTAAATAAACAAGGATTATTAAAGGAACTACTACTAAGTAAGAAGGTAAAGCTTTTAGAAGGAGAATATATATCGGAAATAAGCTAAAGTATAGATAGAATTATAGAGGCTTTTAAACTAAACGAGCCGGCGCTATAAGATATCGATATACTAAATAAGTCCTTATATAAACAAGCCCTTATAAAAGTATAGGAGGAGTCTTTTCTAACTACCTAGAGTATACTTATTATTATACGAGCTCTTCGAGTTTTAGAGTTTATAATAGAATATTTAGCTATTAAGAACTAAAGTAAGGAGCTATAAAAGGAGTAGATTAAATAGATACTATTTAAGTATAAAGGGCTATACGAGATAGAATAGCTTATTATCTAGTCGGTAGAAGATTATATAGAATATCTAGAATTAGATCTAGACTAAGTATAAGATACTATAGGTAGTAGACCTTTCTTTTATTATAGTTTTATATATATTTTATAATAATAATTAATTNCTATAAAAGGAGCTGTTTATAACAGTTTTAATTAAGCGAGACCTTATATATTATAACTCTTATATATTACTTTATTATAATAATACTAATAGATAAACTTACTTTTTAATTATAGGAATTAAACTTTAGATATTTATAGATTAAATAGTAAAAAAACTAAGTTAATTAGATTACTTTTTATAAAGTAATTGTATTATAATATAACGTTACCTTATACGTTACTTCTACTACTATACTTATAACTATATAATTATATTTAGCTAATATATATATTATCTACTACTTACCCTCCTATATAACTCTACTTCCTATATAGTAGTTATAATATAATCTCTTATATCGTTTCCTATTATCCTAGTACGTAGATTAGTATAATAACTAGTCCTATCTATAAATATAATATTACTATTAAGGTTATTAAGCTCGTTATATATATTTAACTTGGCCTTTATTCCTTCTATATAATTAGGACCTATAATAGAGCTTAATATATTATATAAGATATATAAGGTAGGAATAAGACGTGTCTAAGCTCTTATTTTAAACGCCCTTAGTACTCTTAATATCTTAAACTTTATTTTTAAGACTCCGAATATACGCTCGATTATATTTTATAGTATAGTATAGCGTAGGTTAAATAGCTTCTCCTTAGTCTTAGGGGTTTGTCTATTTATAGTTACTTGTTTCTACTTATTTAAATAGTACTATACGCCGCGATATAGTACTAGGTATTCCGGTAAGCTAGGAAAGCTATAGTCGCCGAGAATATATTTCCCCTTTAGTATCTATATAGCTCCTTAACAAATAGCCTATACCTATAAAGTTAAGTCTACTATACTTCCCTTCTACCTAGATAATATATATATAAATTATATATTAAATATATAAATAGCTAGTACGTTTTAAGATAAATTACCGAGTCTATCTTAAAAGGTGTATCTCTTCTTATAACATAGTATAATAGGGATATAAGTACTATTAATTACTCTAAGGTAATCTTTAAACTAAGGATAATTCCTTAGATCAAGCTTAATTTATAAGGGTATTTATAATAGGTCTAATTTAGTAATATAAGAGTTATAGACCCTATTAGAAAGTAATATCTATACTATTTTATAATAAGTATACTAGATTATCTTGGTACTCCTAGGAAAAGTAATTAATTATCTATCTAATTAGGAAGCAAGGATTTATTTACTTTTAAAAGTACTCTGCCATTTTATATAGGGATAAATCGCTTATAATAGTATATAAGAATATACTAAGCTATTCCCTTATTATTATATATCAAGTTAGTATAAGACTACCTTTATATATAAGTAGGTTCTCTAATATATTAAATACTTCTTATATAATATAGAGATTATCTCTTATACGTTTTAGGTATCCCTCGATTAGTTCTGCTATCTATTTGTCTTGATTAATCTTTAAAGTATGTTATAAAGTTTTTAAATAATTATTTCGAAAATAATTAGTAGTAGCCTAGGCTCCTATAGTAATAATATATACTGTAATTCTTATCTTTTTATACCGAATATCACGCCTTTTTAATAAAGTACGCTAGTTATACTCTTGGTATAGCGTATATAGTATATTAAGTAGTATTTACCTAGGTAGACCTAGGCGAGCCGGGTAGAGCTAGGGTAGATATAACTAAATTATAGTACGGTACTAGGACGTAGAATCGAAAGAATTATATAAAGATTTAATAAAAGTAAAAAGATCTAGAGCCTAGGAGCTCTAGATCTTTTATATCTTTATTTTAGTAGTATAAATCTAAAAAACTTTTATAACTAAATTAGACGATATTTCTGACGAATTTAATTAAAAACTTTTACACGTATTTAAACAACTTGATAAAAGTCGCGAAAGTCGCGAAAGTTTATATAAAAGAATTATATACAAAAGTTATTTGTATGGTGTAAAAGTTTTAAAAGGTTGAGCTAAACAGGCCCTAAGCTTAATTTTCCAGGATTTTCTGTAATATCTCATGCCACTTCACACAATCAGAATCTTGAAAAGTCCAAATTGATGCCGAGATTGGTACCAGATGACATGGAGCTTGATTGCTCCTCCTCCTCCTCCTCCTCCTCCTCCCCAAGATATGAATTCTCATAGTTGTCCCTATTTTCAAGAAGCGGTAAAATGGCTTCTAAAAGAGCCTCAACGGTCGTTGGTGAGTGCTCGGGTCTGTTGTCGTCTTTTTCATGCTCGTCTGAGGGAAGAGAATACTCTGATGCTGAGTATTCCGTTATACTGGAACCCATGTTGGAGTTCACACTGGACATCATATTGGAGCTCGTCCTGGAGTCCACACTGGAGTTCACACTAGAACTCATATCAGAACTCTCCTCGTCATCCTCCCGGCTCGTTCTGAAGAAAACATCAACATCTCCATTTGATAAATCGACCCAACTTCTATCCTCCTCCTCCTCCTCCATTTCTTGACCATTACCAGACATATCATCATCCATCAACAAAACCGCGAACCTGTTTCGAGCATACACCATCGGCTCAAGGGTCGACAATTCCTCCTCATCTTCGTCCTGATCTTCTATAAAGAGACAGGCAAAAGGATTCTTCGAGTACACCAATGGTTCATCTGTCGTAGACTCTTCAGGTCTGTCTTCAGGGCAGCCAGGTGCGACTTTCCAGCCATTGGGATATTTCTCTGCCAACTTCTTAAGATTCTCCTCACATCTTGCGCGACGTTCAAGTAAGCGTTTCGTATCTGGATTTCCGTGAATGAATTCTCGGCGTTGGTTGAATTTAGCCCGGGTTCGTGGACAGCCGGGTGCTGCGCGCCAGCCATTTGGATAGTTTTGTTGTAACATAGCAAGAGTCTTCTCGGACTTTGCCCGTCTCTCGTATGCACAAGCTTCACAGTTCTTCTTGCTGATCGGAAATGAAAATGAAAATGGGAATGAAAATGGTACCGGAGTGACAACCTGCTCTTCACTCGCTTCTCTGAAAGTTGCCATGCTTCTTGTGGAAGAAGGACTTGTAGAAACCAGATAATCCAAGAGACCATGTCTCTCCCTCTCCTTCGCTACACGAATCTGCTCACCCATCCAAAGATTCTGCTCATACTCTGAGCAAATCTCCCTTTGAGGATTAGACTGAAGCACATTGAAGAATCGGGAAGAGGGAAGAGGGTTCCTGATTGGGAAGAAGGCTACTCTGAAACCGGGGACCTGGTCGGGGTGGCTGTAGGCATGGGTTTTGGTGAGCCATTGCGTGGTCGTTTTCTTGCGGGCGATGAGTTGGCTTCCGCGGGTGAAGTACTCGGGGGCTTGGTGGGTGTTGTTGAAGGTCGGGAGGGTGGTGGATGACATTGGGGGGAATCTAGGGGTTGTTGTGTTAGTTTTTGGATTGGATGTGAGGTTTAGAGGGATCCCCTTGAGGTTTAGAGGGAATATGGTATAAGGAGTGCTTACGAGAAAGGCATTTTGAAATCCGTAGAACTTGAAGTATAGTAGAGGTGCCTTAGAGAAAGAGGTAAGGGTGGAGGTTATTGAAACGTCGAGGAATGATTAAGTTATCAGAAATTTGCAGTTGAGTATTTCAAAAATAAATTGGAAAGAATGTAATCGATGTGAAAACCAAAAGAGAGAAAATTGTTGCTATTTACCTTCTTCCCAGATCCTTAGCGGTATATTGGACCATCAGAAATATGACGGTGCTAAACAAGACTAAATGTTAGAACTACAACCGTTGAGAACCAAACCCTCCGGCATGATGCTAAAGTCGCGAAACCAAAGATTCTGGCGTGGAATGGGAACACTGGCTAGCGAACGATACCTATCATTCAAACGTCAAATATACTTCTTCCATGGATAGAGACTTTCCGAATTGACCGAGCATTTCAATAACCATGGATCTAAAGAATGATGATACCTAGAATTCACTCGAACTGGCTTTCTTATTGAGGAAATTTGCACTCCTACTTGATTGAAAGGAAACTCTTAGGACGGTTTCAGACCTATGGCGCAGACTAATTGTGATGTGAGAAAGTGATAAGGTGGAACTAGTACGGCCATCTCAAAATGACGAAGAAATCAGATAATTAGGAAAAACACAAGAATCCTGCAAACTAAGAAAATTACAAGATTCTATTTCAGGTCAGGGTCATTGGGTCGCAACTTGCTATATTCTACCGAGAATATTTGCCCAAGTGTGCCCATTGCTACTTTAATGCTTTATCCTTCACTCAGAGTGGTATAAAACCGATATCAAACGCCTCCAGAAAATGCATCATAAAAATCATTCCTTTAGTTCCCGTTACATTCAACCACGCTGCTTCAAGAAGTTGGAGAGATAACCAGAAAGACCCTTTCTATCCGTGGATGTGGTCATCGATTTGATGAAGTCCAAACCATCAATACCCATAGCAGGGAAGAACGATGTTTGAAGGTGTTGGAGGAACATATCGCCAGTCTTGGTGTAGATTGTTTGCTCCAGACCCGCAATTTCATTCAACACCTGCTTGACTTGTGCATCTGTAACAGGGCGGAACTTTGGGTCCTGGAGAACCTCCCAACAGAGAGGATGAAATCGTTCGATGAGAAATCTATCAAAGCCAGGAAATGCAGGGCTTGGTGCCTGGGTAGATGGCTGTGGTTGTGGGGAGAGAACCGCAATATTTGGACCACCCCAGAGATCTGCCATCTTATGGAGGACCGAGAAGGCAAGGCGGCTAGCGGCCAAGTTTCCAGTTCCACTACCCACCGTCTTCGCCAAAGTTGTGACCGACAAAATAAGAGGCTCGAAAAATGCCTGATTCGAGTCACTGACTAGAACCGATCCGAGACCTTCATTCAACAGTATTTGCACAAATGTGAGGTATTCTCGTCGGAGTTCGGCAAGCTGAATTTCATCATCTGTTCCGGTGATTGGTTCAGCCAATCCAGCAAACACTCTCTGGAAAAGTGGTGTAAGAAGAGAATCCAGGACAACATATATGTCTTTCTTAAATGCAAACACAACCTGGTCCAACAAGCGAAGGAACATGGCCATCTCATCCTTTGAAGAATTGTGGGACAAGAGACCGTCGATCCAGCGAGGAAGAAGTGGCAGCATCAAAACGCCTAAAACTCCGGTGAGTCTCGTGAAAGAAGCTCTAGCTGCGGTTCTAATATCAGATGAGGATCGTAGTGATTCCAGGGCAATCAAGATGGCTTCTGCTGCACGAGAAAATTCTTCCGAAATGCTTGTTGGTGGTGCTGCATGAGCTGTAGCCGCATTACCAGGTTGCCAGTCCGAGAATCCATGAGAAAGCGATCCTAATGCCATAATAACGTGATGAATTTGTAGTATGGATTGGGCATCTCCATTTTTGGCAGCTGGTAAACTTCGTTCAATTTCCGAGAACAAGGGTTCCATAATAGTTCTTGCGTAAAGGACTTGTTTCTCAACAGGCGTTGTTGAGGTTGAAGAAATACACCCGATTGCCTCGTAAAGATACAACTGTCCATTGAATGCTGCATCTGCCGAGTGGTCGCTCTCATCAGAAGACATGTCATCTTCAGCACCGTTATCAGACGGCAATTCGGCTTTGATGGGTAACAAATCGCTAATTGATTGGATCACAGTCTCTGCAACATTGCCCAATTGAGCTCGTAGATGCTTCACAAATCGATGAAATAGATACCATGAACGGGTACGCACTCGGATATGGTTATGGTGAACGAGTCTGACAAAATGTTCGAGCACCTGAGGTATGTACGTTGATTGGTTTTCGAAGAATGAGTAATATCGAACGCAAATCTCCATGAATTGCAGTTGGATGGCAGGATGTGAGAATGAGGCGATACCTTTCAAGATCAGCATGGGGAAAATATGAGCACCAGATGTAAACTTACCGGATTGGACCATTTTGGAGATCATGATAATCAATCTCTCCGCAGCTACACCGGATGGTTGACTCTTGGCATAGAGGCCACCATTAACGAGAGTAAGCTCCCCAAATAGATACATCTCATGCAAAGCCAAATCAAGATCTCTCCAATCCATTTGACCACCAGCTTGATCAAAGTTCTGAAACGTATTTCCAACCACATTACTCAATATGTCAATATAGAGATTTTCATCCACAGCAGCCACTGTCTTTTGAAGGATTTGTAATCTCTTTCTCAACTCTTGAAATTCTGCCTCGTCTGTCTGTTCGTCTTCATTGCCCCAGTTTGAAGTTTCATCATATCTCATCTTTTGGATGATTGCATTCAAGATAGGTGACAACATGGCGGAATAAGCAGGAGGGAGCGGTTTGGCTTTGCGCAAGAATGTGAGGAGATCGGTAAGAGAAGGTATGACGGTAGAGCATATTTCATCGTACTCATCCGAGAAGAATCGCAGAAGGAGTGGCAAGAAAGTCTGAAGTAATTGCTCTGCTTGCCCACGAGAAGCGTTGTCTACCTGAGTATCCTCCAGGACCTTCACAAGATCAAAGACCACATTATTGACAAGTTTGGCAACAGCTTCTGCTAGATCAGTATCATAACTGGAGGTCGTTCGTAAATCATGCAAGGCAGGACTGGCAACAAGTTGAGAAACAACTTCACCCAAATTCAAGAAAACAATCATGTTAATCTTATCTGAACCCTTCATCTTCTTGGCCACAATTTCCGTAAACGCATCAATTGCAGCATTTCGTACTCTGTCTTCCTCGTGTCCTGGATTCGTGCGACCTGCAAGCTGAAAGAGGAGGTTTAAAGTGGACTGGTTGACAATCAAAGATATGTCTGTCCAACTGACCCATTTTCCAATAATCTTAAGGCACATTTCAACCACGCTATCATTCTGCCCTGTCCACTGTGCCAGAATTTCCTGCCATGAGGTAGCCACTTTCTGAGCATCGCGTGCCCTCAAAGCATCTTTGAGGTCAGTGTTACGTTTGGTTTCCGCAGGGCCTCTTGAGACAATAACATCTGCAATCTCATCATGTATAGAGCTCAAGATGCGTAGGTACAACACAACCCCTACAAGATTGTCTCTTGAGCCATTCTGGAGGCTTGTCAAGGCCATGAAGTCGTCCAAAAAGCTTTCCCAGCCTTGTCTGTACATTGACGTGAAGAGATATGTGAGGGTCTGGGTGACTTTGTTTTGAATGGCTGGTGGATCAATTTCGTCCTGGTTGCCAGATGCGTAGGTCCGCCGAATATACTCCATAAGTATCTCCTTGACTCGCTCTAGACTTTGTCCATCTAATTGTTGTGTCTGAATGGCATTGTTGACAATGTCCAAGGAGAACATCCGCACCACATCGGAACATTTTGGGGTACGGGTAAAAAGGGTGAGGCATGCATCTTGTGCTGCTGGGTTCGATCTGAGCTGATTGAGGAAGTCGTAGGCTTGCTGCTTGAGGCTTCGGTCGGAGGCAGGATCAAATGCAATAGCGACTGCATTCTCAAACTGGCAGAGGGAATGATATCAGTACATGGTGGACAAGTAGATACCCTTCCCGCAGCTCCCCACGTTTTAGTCAGCTTACCTGGGCTTCCATGACTACCTCCCCGGACTCGACGTGCTAAAGTTGGAAAATGTAGCAGAATATGGGGAGTTTCCTACTATGCAAGTGGCGGCAAAGTGTGTGGTTGCTGCATAGGTTTCTCATATGCTTATGACATTGCTCTCAAAGCGGCCGAGTCATAAAGGCATAACTTTAGGCGGTAAATAGCTGTGACTCTTTGTAGTTGACTTGGTGGTGGTGAAGATATATGCGCGGAGAAAAGAGTAGAATCAGGTCTCTGGGCCGTCAGTTATCTGGGACAAGTTGAGAGGTCAAGCGTGCCAAAGTGCTGCTGGTCGGTGAGCTTTTGGAAGACTCAGATGCTCCTCCCCTCCATCCCCCACTACGGTAATTTCGTGGGACTTTGGACGGCACGTGACCATCCACATTCCTTGCTCAAGGCTTTTGTGATGGAGTCAACTTTTATTCCTTGACTTTTTGAAAAGAAATATTTCATGTACATCAATCAAAACGGATTTCTTTTCGCCATTTCAATATATCCTAATTCTGAAACCTTGGTTCACTGACTGCATACCAGATTCAAAATACAACATACTCGTACCACCCCTCCAATGCCCACTCTTCTATCTAATCCGGAAATACTCCATGTGACCGAGCAACCCACCAAAACTTTATATAACAATGGAATGGTCCAGTCTTGTGGATTGGCTAGACTATACTGAAAACCCCGAAACCCGGCGGAAACTCATATTTTTGCCATTTGCTAGCCTCCCGATGGACAGGAAAAGTAGCAGAGTTTCATTTTGTGACTATGAGCGTAAGTTAATTCCAAGTACTAAAATGGTTGAAATATCTAGAACAATTACCTTTATTCTCATT
Organism: Hymenoscyphus fraxineus; assembly: GCA_900184765.1. Taxonomy (NCBI): domain Eukaryota; kingdom Fungi; phylum Ascomycota; class Leotiomycetes; order Helotiales; family Helotiaceae; genus Hymenoscyphus; species Hymenoscyphus fraxineus. The sequence continues at coordinate 3,153,410 of LT855409.1, forward strand.
TTTTCCCTATCGTTTCAGATTAATAATTTTAATTATTCTAGATATATAACATATTATAATAGTTTTTAGTTAAGTTAGGCCAAGATAAAAGAAGTCTCTACAGAAAAACCTTGATACTAGGATACGCGCTTTATATCCTTATAGATACTAGCAAAACCCATATCCTAGTATCGAGGTTTTTTCTATACTACTAGGAGCTAGCAAAGACCTTCTTTCCTCTTCCCTTTTTACTCTCAGATTCGCTTATAACCGAATCCTGTTAAATACTAGAAACCTGTTGCAGTGTTGTCCAATTCTATCTCAATACACGAACATCCTCACTAGGAGAGTAGAAGACAATAAAGTTCCAACGAGGTAGTGTAGGGCCTTCTCTCCAAGCATTCAAAACCCAAATTCCCTTCCCCAACCTAATCTCCCAAGTGTCTTCTCAGCAAGAGTAGCAGTAAAGGGGATTAGAAGCTCTACACACACCATAACAAATCGTCCTTAAAGGAAACATTAGGATGTAAGGGTAAGGTACAAAATAGTACAAAACAGTATGAACCAGAGGCTCCTCCTCGCTAGAACCCCTTCTCACGCGTAGAAGATTACGACGAGCCCTTTCTCTCTAGGGTCCGCAGAAAGGTGCTTTCCAAGTGGCCCCAGATTGTAGTCTTGCCAGCTTCTACTACTCTATCCTCACACCCTAGCATATCCACTTCCCCCATCCCACCCATCACATCACTCCCCCCTCCACCATCAACTTCCCAAACCCATACATACTTTCACAAGTAAAAAACAGAAACCGAGATACTACAAAATATACCTCCCTCCCTCCCAGACAAACAGACTACGACTACATAACCCAGACTTGACTTAGCTTTACTCTATCAAAACAACCAATAAATACTTTTCCCCGAAGAGTCGAAGAGTGAAGTAGAAGTTCAACGCAAGCCAGATACAGTACCAGAGTAGACAGACTCCTCTCTCTCATGAAAAGAACCGCAAACGAACCCCATCCATCATAAAGAGTTACAAGTACATAACCCAAAAAAAAGGATAGGATAGAAAGACAACAACTTACAAGCACAGGGACTTCGCCACTTACTATTTAATCATAGACATTGAAAACTCGTTCCAAAGCACATTCATTAAGAATCAAGATTACTGTACCTACCGATCATTTCACATATCAAAATACCATAGTCTACAAAACAGTGTAAAAGTTTTTGTTTCATTGATGGAAGAAAAGAAGACACAAGATCATAATTCAAAAGGGGGGGCGGGACCTTGCTCTAATTCTCAATTCTCAATTCGATTTCGTTACTAACTCAGTCCCATTTTCCATCCATTTCGGACCGTCATTTTGTTTCCATTTTCAGTGTCATGTCATCAAAAAGCAAGTCAAAAGGTTCACCCCATACCATGCAAACCCAGCCAGCTAAATTCATTTGCCACAAATCATAACTTGCTTGATCCTTTTTATTCCCAAAGAAGAACGCATTTTTGACAATAAAAATTTGGCGCAACCTTCGAAATCCTTATGAGATTTTGTATCATGTGTTTTGGACTATGATCCCAAGCTTGGGAAAGCACTGGTGTCCTCCGTGTTGATGGATGCAGATGGTCCGGAACCACCTCGTGGACCACCACGCGATCCTCGAAAGTTACCATCACCACGTCCGCGGCCACCGCGATCACCACGGCCTCGGAATCCCTCACCGCGACCTCCTCTGGATGGTCCATCGCCACGGCCACGGCCACCACGGAATCCTCCACGGCCACCACTGCGCTCAGGGGCTTCCACAAAGCGTTGATCAATGTCAATGACTTGTTTCTGTTTGCGCTCACGTTCACGCTTAGCTTTTCCAGCAGATGCAGCAACGAAGTCCTCCTCATCTTCCTTAGAGAGCTCCTTGGCGGTTTGCCACTTCTTGTTCTGCTTGCTGCCCTCATTTGGTTTACGAGCCTCTGGGACTCCAGTGCCAAGAGCAAGCTTCTTCTCAGCAAGCTCGGCAAGGTACTCTTCATAAGACTTGCTGTTGTCTTCTGGCTCAGGCTCAGCGATCTCAGCATCGGCAGCTCCTTCAGCGTCTTTTGCCTCGGCTTTGGCGAGAGCTTCACCAGCTTCCTCATCCTTTAGCTCGGCTTGGCCTTCAGTGGCACCCCATCCGTGAGCAGCTTGCTTCTCAGAGTCGCTATTCAAGATTAGAAATTTGCCTGGAATCTGCGTAAAAAAACACTGCTTACCCTCCAACAGTTCGGCTGTGTCGGTCAAAGTTGCGAGGTCCCCCACGGCCTCGTCCTCCATAGGTGTTTGGGGCACGGTCGCCTCTTGCGGGTCGGGCCTCATCAGTGGGCTTGCTTCGGTTGTTCGCGCTACCGGCATTGCGATCACGGAACGCTGACAAAGAAGCTGTCAGTGGGGTATTCCATGGAATTATGGTAATTGGATGTATCGCGCATCTTGTTGGATGAATGCGACTAACAGATCAAACTCACCTCCTTCGTTGCCGTTGAAGGCACCCCGACGAGGAGCTCGGTTCTCATATCCAGCAGTCTTGGAAGCTGGTGCCTCTCCGCCAGCATTGCGCTTGGTGGTGCGGGCAGGAGTCTTGTCAATGACCTTTACAGGTGGCTCCGGTTCCTTATCAGAGTCTTCATCGTGAGTATTGCCTAGTGATCAATTGTTGTCAGTCGCGCGATCGTGGAGGAAAATTTGATCGGAATTCATTTCGTCATACCGAGAAGCTCGTACGCGTTCTAGAGGGCACAAAGTCAGCGATGGCACGATAAATATTGGTTGAAAGCGCCTCCGCAGATGGGCGACAATATCATCGAGTCCGAGGTCGAGGTCTAGATCGAAGTCGAGGGCGAGGGAGTTCTAGAGACTGCACTTACTTTCGAAACGACCGACATCTTGTCCACACCAGCTCAAGCGCCTCCTAAGAAGGCCTTGCTATCGAGAGAACAATTCGAAGGGAGGAGTAGCGACGATCGAGACGGACAGGTTCCCGATGGCGAGGAATCTGTCTCCCGAGAAAATTGGTTGATGGTTGAGGAGGGGAATGGTTGATGCTGGACAAGTGCGCTTCGTGAGGGCCGCGAACTATATTTTCCCCAGGCTAGTGGCCCACAAAGTTCGATTTTCAATAAATTCTGACGCACGTCACGTGAACTACCTCCAATTCACCTTCACTGCAACGACTACAACACCACATATATGGGATGGAGGAGTCATATAAACTGACAGCCGGACGTGTTATTACACAGGTAATTATAAAGACCATCATATAAAACGATTGTAGTCCTGGTATAGCATCAGAAGCGGTGTCGGCAAGTACCAGGAAATTGGAATATTCGAAATATTCAAAAGTTGCATTTGTGGGAATCAAAAAAGAATATCCATTGTGGACTTGAATTTTGAGGTTCCAATCAGTTCATACTTGTAAACATCCTAGGTTTTTTAGAGCATGCTCAATTCAAACGCTGGGGAGTTATTAATTTTTTCCTCGATGATTTGTTGAAAACATGAAGGGGCATCATCAGGGGCTTTGCCGAGAAAAGCATTAACCCTTGATGATCCCACAGAAAACAGATGGGGAGCGAATTCACTAACAACAATTAATTATGGAGTCATTGAAGGAGTTTGTAAATGTTTTAAAAAGGGGTAATGTTCTTAGTATTCACCTCTACAAGTGTTCCAACCAACGACAGTTCTGATCCATTAAATATGCTGGCATTTGTTCCTTTCCAAACAAGGTTCAAGAGCAAACAGCAAAAGGAAAAATTCGCAGGAAGACATCATGATTGAAACCAATTCCAGCCTTTTCATACATAAACAATTACGTAAAAAGCCTCTTGCGATGGTACATTCTTATATTTCTCTGAAAAGATTATACGTGGGTATCGTCCATCTGCGTGTGTGTGACCTCAATCCTCTCCGTAATGCCACAGCATCGTAAATCATTGTACAATATTTTGTTGAAGATTAAATCGTAACCAACAGCCCTTTTGCTGAAAGGGGTGCTAAAAAAAATACATGCTTTTGAGCTTTTTTGTGTCCTCCTGATATGCAACCCTGGAGAGGTAAGCTAAGTCATGTGGAGAAAGTTGAGTACATACCATTTTTCCCAACCAAAAATGCAAAATCCCATCAAAACGCCCCTCATTCTGTCGTCCATATGCCAAGTGCTATTCGGGTATCTGTTTTGCTTTTATCTCATCGAACTCGTGTCAAAGGAAAAAGAAGATGGGAACTGCATCGAAGCCGAGAGTCCGAATGGGTCCAAGTCGAGCATTGGATCGTAGGGATCGAGCATTTGCGTCATCGAGCCGAAGTTTTGAGCACCAGCGCCCATGTTGATGGGCTGTCCTGCAATGCCAGGTTGTTGTGGGATTTGCTGTTGATTGGGATGTTGCGGTTGAGGGATCGGTTCGGGGTAGGGGCCGGGGCCAGATTCGGCTGGCTCGTCTTCGATTATGTCGGCTTGCGACTCGTACTCCTGTTCTGTACTCACGGAATCAATCTAGGACGAACATAGCTCTATAAAATGAAAATGACAATAGGGGGCGGGTCAGCTTGCCGAGTTGCTCATAATGATTCTGGAAGTTGGGGGACGCAAAATACGCGGCAGCTGCCGGAGTGCCTCCCGTATGCGTCCCACCTCCTCCTGGTCCCTTTGGTGCCAGAGGGGCACCAACTCCTTGGTTTCCTAATAATCCGCCGTGTCCTGGTAGTCCCTGGTTCCCTTGATTAATTGGTTGTTTAGCCGCCTGGGCTGCTTGAAGTCTTTGTTGTTGATGGTGCTGTTGCTGGTGGAATTGCATTTGAGAATCTGAGCCAGGAGGAGTCATTACTCCAGGATTGTGAAATCCTGGGGAAATGGCGGTTGGGGACGAGGCATGGGAAGATGGGGTTGGTCTTGATTGTGGAGACTGAAGCGGAGCTCCTGGTTCGAGTTTTGGCGCAATGCTGGATTGTGAACGCCGTGCTTGATGGTGTCTGTTCATGATAGCTCTTTGAACAGTAGGTGCTTGTGCCATGTTTTGTGGCATGTGTGTTGGCCCAAGATGAGGGCTTCCTGTCTTGGCTCGCAGCTCAGCTTGCACATCGATTCCTGAAAAGCTGTTAGTAAAAGTTTGCAGCGAAGGCTTTTCAAAGTCAATTTCATTACCCTTTTCCAACAATATTCGTTCTAGTAAGGAGTTTTTGTATCTCAACATCAAACATTCATCAGCAGCACTACGGTGGGCTGTTTGAAGGTTATGGAGATTGGTCTCATGAACTCGGATGGTCTCTTCTAGCTGTTTGATGTACTCTGTCCGACGCTCCCTAAAAGCCGCCTGTGCTTGACGGTTGCGTTGTTTACGTTCCTCGGAAGTAGCATAAATCTGTTACACACATCAGTCCACCGGAACACATCTGGCGGGGCCATGCAACAATATCATACAGGTTTGCGGCCGCCTTTCCTCTTTTGCTGCCCAACATTTTCCTGAGGAGCTCCTGTCTCAGCCTCTGGAGTGGGAGAGTTGAGCTCCATAGAATCCTCGGAGCCTTCTCTCGTCGGTTCTTTCTTGTCAATAGACATATCGTCGGCCATGGCTTTAACTTTTGAGGTTCTTCTTGTTAAAGCAAAGGCCCCACAATGCACCCCAACATCAGATTGCAAGAAACGATACCGGGAGACGCTATGAACCTATCCACGGTCTCAATGACATGCAGAGGCACGAACAAGAGTTCGTCTGGAGGGTGGCTTCACTGCGATTGTGGCGAGTACATCTGTTATCAGATCAAATGGAGCTTTCCCGGCTGTTTCTGCTGCAGACCCGGGAAACTGGAACCTGGGATCTGACGTAGGTACAGTGCTGGGGGATTGATAACGGGTAGGGACCGTAGGGTCGAGGCTGAGGGTATAAAGATAGGGCAAGTAAGTAATAAGGTCGGTGGATGGAACTGATATGGTAATGAAATCCAGCAGGAATTGGTCATGGAAACTGGAGGTAGGTGTGACCTACTATTTGACTTTCTGCCAGCCTCTGCAGCGAGAACGGATCAGGGCCCGTGGCAGAGAGTGCCCGTCGTTCTGTGGACCCGGCTCGCCGTGGAGGAACGTCGGATTCGGATCAAACCACACTTGACCACAACGGGCAAGAAAAGAGGCCTCACGAGGAGCTTTTCTGGTCAGGCCCGTCAGGGAGCCTGGGAGGGGATTCCCTAAATTTTGGCAAGAGGGGGCCGAGGGGCACTTCCCGGAGGCTGACAGGCGTGGACAGGCGTGGACAGGTTGGTTCCACGGGGGTGGTCCACAGGCGGTCCACAGGTGGTCGGAAGGGACGCCAGCCATTGGTCTCTCCACAAAATGCACTCGGCTGCATGGACTTCGAAAGCTTCCACAACCCTTCGATGACCCACGGACAGACCGCACTAGGGAGTGTAGGGGAAGGTTGCCGACGGGGGATGGGGAGCTGTTGGGAGGGGGCTCCTGGCGTGGAATGAGGATCGCTCAAGGAAGAGTTTTTCATGGCTGCATGTCACCAGAGCTTCTGTGCCAGTGCCACCGACACGATTCGCTGGCGGGCTGGCGGGCTGGCGGGCAGGCTGGCTGGCTGGACGTCTGCCCGCACTGGACTGACTTCGGTAGGCGAGCGAGGGCTGGAAGCGAGCAAATGTGAATTGGCCAGTGGAATGAGCGTACTCGAGTCCGTACAGTATAGTGCACCGGTCTTGGGGAATCGGAGATGGAGGAGATGGGATGGTGGTCATATTCTGGCAGTGGCAGTGGCCGTGGCCGTGGCATGGGCAGGCCGTTGTGCTGAGAATGTGATATGATATGGAGACGAACGGGTGATGGGCAACGACGCACACAGAGTAGCAATCTGTGTTCCCATCCATCCTCCAACCTCCAACCTCATGGGACAAAAATCTACGAACTCGCAGGGGGCCACAGCAAGAGAAAGAGGGGAACGGTCCAGACTTGAGGCTGGAGAAGTAAGAGAGCGTGGCAGAAGGCATGAGGCTGGCTCATCGAGGCATACTCGCAATCCAGCACCCCTCGACCAGCACGACTTCATCGTCCGCGGAGAAGGTCCAAACCTTCAAACCTTCCCAGCCAAACCATGCCATTGCGCACAAGCCGACTTGTCTAGACTCTAGCCTGGAAAAAGTGGGCGCCATTGCTAAAATAATTACTTCGTAGCTGCCAATGCCATCGCCATCGCGCTAGAAATCGGAGAAATCGCATCATGAACATGAACTTGCTTCTTCGTAACCTCATTTTCTCTTTCCTCCTGCAAGCCATGTCGTCAAAATGTCGTCGATCTGATTCGAGCAGCCTGCATATGCACCACCGCTAGACAGTGCTTACAGGTCTGCCACGGCCATTTCCGAGGAGAGCACCTGCAATGTCACCTGCCGTCCTGGATATTTATACATAAGGCAGGCACTCTTGAAGAAACACGAAATACCATACAGGCTCGAGTGCTGTTGAACAGGCTCAGGAGCAAGTCGCAAACTTCCGGCCACGCCACAGACGGGAAGGAGAACATGGAAGGGATAAAAGGGCTACATACGGCATTTTCCAAGCCTCCTGCACAGATCTTGGCCACAGAATAATCCATTGAAACACGTCCTCAAGTGCGGTACTCGAGTAGCTGCCAATGTTTCCGCATGTGGAGAGCTGATGATCATTTCTTGGAGACCAGCTCCTCTAAACAAGCTTCCAAACAGCTGGATCCTGGAAACAACATTTGCTCATCTATTCGGGTACCAGGGGATTGTGCAACCTCAATCGTCGGACCTGGAGTGGCAAAGAAGAGTATTAAAATACCACCGGATCCTTCGTTATACTTTGATATTTAAAGAGAGATCGTTTTTTCTTCCCACTCGGGATTTGTTTCTATCGAAACCTTGTGGTCGGCATTCGTGTTCCTTGGATTACCTAGCTCTAAGCAGAAGAAAAAAAGTTTGACATAATCATGCCATGATACTAGAAAAAAAAAAGGATAGAAAAAAATAGAACAAAAAGAAGACAAGAAAAGACACACAAACGTAGACCAAAGCATGTTTCCAACGACACGAGTATATGAAGCTATACAAATGGGGGAGGTAAAAATACTACAGTCGTACCTACCTAAAGCTTAGGTAGCTTAACTCACTCACAACTCCATCTTCATCGCAAATCATGACGCGGCCACCGACACCGGATTCCTCGAGTTCTCGAGTAAAACACGACCTCGTACTGCCCATCCAGGTACCTACCTACCAAGCCAAGTACGGAGTACTGTTTCCTCTCGGAACACTTTCGGTAAGCTAGGTACGTAAGTGGCTAGCTCGTAGTTTTCACCGGAGGGGTTTTGAGGACCTGGGTTTTGAGGCATGGAAGGCAGATATTGTGTACTAGGCTTAAGCGAACATGTGATTTTTATTTCTAACAGGTTCACGTGGTTTGGGTTGTATTGGATTGCTTGGGTTGGATTGGGATTGTGAGTTATTGATATCGATGTAGTGAATGTTCAAGTACATATCAATATGTATTTTCAGGAGGAGGCCTAGTATATAGTAGGGCATCGAACTGGTCGCCCTTCCTCGCTTGTGAGTTTTATTTAATGATACTCGGTGAGACTGGATTGGCTCTCGTTACACTGGGTTCATATGACAGAGAGGGTTCTTATATAAGTTATAATGTAGTTTTCATGTTCTTCACTTCTAGAAGACTAGAAGTTACGGAATGCTGTTTTATAGTTGAGCTGAGGAGAAATACTACAGCCATTTTCTTCGCCCACTTGCACATTGTATCGCTTGTTATCTGTTGAAAGCATACTCGTACGTGTGGAGCTTGACTCAGGTTTAGAAATCCCTGAGATCAGCTAGATAGAAATATACCTACAGTAGGTAATAAATGAACTCCAGGTTGGCCTAATGAATGGTCCGGAATCTTGGAATCTTGATAGATCAAGTCTCGTGTTCTCAACCCATCCGTTGAGACCGAGTAGTCGTCCTATGTCGAGATGGGCTCTTCTTATCTATCGGACTTTCGTTATTGCTAGGCCACGGGCAATGAATGCATCTTGAACGCCAAACAAGACTTCGGACAATAAAAGGGAGAATCCACAACGGATGTTTGTGTCCCTGAAAACCCTGGAATTCATAGCAGGTTCCCAGATACCAACTTCATCTTTTGTTGGCTACCTGCAAGAATTCCTGGCTGGATGTTGATGAGTTGCAAAGATTCGTCAATGTCTCAACTGCAGCTTCTTACTCTCTGGTTTATATACTTATTATATATCTGAATGCTTATCACACAATCTCCACCGCATATGACTGATCTCCTGTTCAGCGGTACGAGCGTCTTTGTAGACCCCATGTTACACGGAAAAGCCAACCCGAAGTGTCGTGTAAACCAATAGAAAGATGCAATATTATCATCTCGCAGGTCATCGCGGGTCTCGTGAAGAGGTGCAGACCCCTTCATGCCGTCATAAGTGCACGGCCAAGTCGAGGTGCACCAATGACAGCATGCTCCCATCACCACCCCATTCTCCAAATGGCATTGTCGACGCATCTGGACTGCGTTGATCCTGGCTGCCCGGCTGGACGAGTCGCTGGATTCTGTTGTTTGCATCGATAAGAGGAGGAATTGTCGGGGTTGTTGAGGGTATTTAAGCTGGGAAATTAGACTCACCGCTAGATGTGTAGGCGGCAAATGTACGAATGTGGCAGGTCTGGAGTGTGACAAGCTCAACCAGCCTATCTATGCAAGGCAGAGGAGACGCTGCGCTGCACCGCAACCAAGCAGGCAAGCCGCCTGCTGCATAATTTTACCCATTCCCTTTGAACCCTCGACCCCTCCACCACAACAATCAATCCTACACATAAGCTCTACCTACCCTACTCTCTTCCTACCTTCCCAACACCAACTTCCTCCTCGTCGTCCTCCCCCTTCTCGACAGAGCGCAAACCAAGGGGAGAAGGTCGTCCACTGGAAAGGAAGGGCCACAATGACACGAGTAATCGTCTACTCCGCTGCGCTCGTCGCATTCATTGCAGGTACGTCACCAGCTTCCCTTGGCCTTCGCGCATACCACCAAGTACAGCACAACTTCGATCCACAAGAGACTGACTAACACGTCCGCCCAGCAACCGCAATGACCTTTGCATCCATCTTCATTCCCGACTGGATCACCTACACCACCACCACCCCCTCCACGCCCTCCTCTCCCTCGCACACCTTCACCAAAGTCATCGGTCTCCACCGGAGCTGCGAAAGCGAACATGGCTGTGCCCACTTCCCCACAGTCGAGGACTGCTCCGGCACCGATCGGTATTTCTGCTCCATGTGGCGATCCGTGGGCTTTCTAATGTCCTTTGCGGCGGTGTTGGAGCTGGTTACGCTGGTGGCCTATTTGGTCGTCATCAATGGGGGCAAGCAGAAGAGAGAAGCGGGGTGGAAGGTTTTGTCCTTCCTGCTGGTTCTGGTGGGGGTGGTGCAGTGTGCTAGTATGGCTATTGTGGTATGTTCCACCACGTTCACCTCCTTGTTTTTGGTGGGGTGGACGAGAAGTGCCGTTTTACAGTGTTGGGGTTATTCGTGCTAATGTGGGTTTGGTGACAGGCCTACTTGTTTGACAACGATGATCGATTTTTCATTGGCTGGCAGCTCGACAAGAGTTTTATTCTTGTCACTGTCAGCTGGAGTATTGCGATCCTTTCGGCGGGCTTTATATCTCTATCCGCATTCGTATTTCCAGAAGAGGGCGATTATGAACTTATTCCACCAAGTGAGAACGAGAGGTACCGATGAGATTTGTTGTTGCTCAAATTTACGAGTGATGGTTGATGGTTGATGATTATGGAGGGATGCCTTTGCATTTTACGGCGTTTTAAGGGCGGAAATTGATTGAAGGGGGAGTACAGTACACATGTGAGTTTTCATCGTGGGCGGGGGTTGATATAAAATTGGGTTGTCTTCTGGGAAATGGATGGCAGAGGGTCATAATCCGTCTGCCAATCCATGGGGTATTTTCTATTCGTTGGAATTCTGAAGGTGGATGGATGTTGAAACGCATTTTCGCTATAGCATGTGGTTATGTTCTTTCAGTTGGCAGATTCCTTCTCGCATTGCAGACTCATACCCCTGGAATACGGTTGATTTTGTTGGCTTTTGGTCTCGTTAAGCATCTGTCCTTGGTATCTTCGCCTTTCTTGATTTCCGGTCTGGAATTTTTGGAGCATAGCGATTGCATGTTACGTTGCATATATGTTTTCCATTCTTGGCATATATTAATCTTAATATATAGTATACGAAGAATACAATCTCCAATCAGTTATAACAAACATCAAACTAAAGCATTTTTTCTTTCAATCTCGAGCGCTCTGTATCTTTGTCTTTCTTTGTTTTCTGCTGCTGGGTAGAGAGGTGTATTTGACGAGAAAGTTGGAACGGGTTTCTCTACTTGTATGTTCTTGTGATGGTGTGGATTTGCTATGGACTAGATTAGATGGATATATGGTGTTAGTGGAGGTGGGGCGTTGGATTGTGATCTTGTGGGGAGCGTCGGGGAGGAATTAGGAGGTTGTTCCTGTGGAGTTGTAAGATGTAGGGGATGTTGTGAGGGTTTTTGACATGGCTTGAATTTATATTGGACTTGATACTGTGGTAGCGTTGGTTTTTGACGGTAAATTGATAGAAAGGGTTGGGATTAAGGGGAGATGTGTGTTGATGTTTTGACAGTGTTTGTTTACTGGGTTGGTGTACGAGTAGGGAAATTGTCTTGGGACATTTTGTGGGGTAGGGGTGGGGAGGGAGTGGGAGTTGTCTCCAGCATTGGCATAATGCAGATAGTGATCGTCTAGACGCCTTTGTTGCTGTTTCTGGGGGGATTTTTAAGGGTGTATGGACGTGGAGATTTTCCTTTTAGCATTGTGGCTTGGTTGGTGTTGGATTTAGGTAGAAAGTGAGGGATTTGGGTTGTGGTTTGTGGTTTCAAAGGAGAGTTTTGATTTTGAATTTTGGGGGTTTTTGATTCTCTTGGTTCTTGGGGGGACTGTGGTGTGGGGAGTTGGAGGGTTGTTTGAGAATTTGATTCTGTGTGGTGGTTCTGGAGTGTTGTAGTTGGTACGATTTAAGAATTAGTGTGGATATCTATTATAGGGGATCAGTGAGTATATGATAAAGGGCTGAGAAAGGGGTGAGGTGAGATGTGAAGAGTAGTTTTTGAGATGTATTATTGACTGTGTTATACGACTCATTTGGGATGAAAGGTTGTGCTGATACTGTATATTCTTTCCTTGGGATAGTAGGTATGGTATAGGGCATTGTTATGTCTAGAGAAAGAGAAGTTTTGCTTCTCACCTTGCTATATTGTACTATTTATTTATGAGATTTTGTGAAATGGTGAGATGGCTGTAGGTCTTTCTGTTAAGTTAAGGTAAGAGAAAAGAATAGCTAGACAGAGATGAATTTGTTGTTTCCAGTTTGCAAGGTTTAAATTCTGGGGGTTTTGGATTTTGGATTTTGGATTTTGAATATTAAAGAGGAGTTTTGGGGAAAGATTTTTGCTTGGTATGGGAAAATGTTTGGGAGAGATGTGGATGGTGGAGAGAGTGGGTTTGTACTGTACGTCTAGGAATATGGGATGCTTTTACTGTTTGGAGAGTTCAGAATGTTGAATTATCGAAAGTGTTTCTTGTGATTTGTGGTTTAGGGGTGGTTCATGATTTTGGAATGTTGATGGTTATGGAGATACTTTAGAGACCTTGGATAAGTAAAATGTTTTTACAAATGTTTTTAGAGGATTGGATTTTGTTTAGTTTTGACTGATTGTTGAGATGGGTGGAGTGGGTGAAGTGGAGGGGTTTAGTTGATTATACGAGGTTCAGAGGTAGACCTTTTAGTGGGGTATGTTTGATGGAATAGAGGGTGGTAAGTAGATTTCTTGGAGTTATTTTGAAGGCTATCTGATTATTTGTATAATTCTATGAATTGGTTTTGGAGATTAACTTATTAAGACGTACTTTTGTTGACTTATTTATATAGAGTTCTAATAATTCACTGTTTCAAGGAGTATTTAATTACTAGGTAAGAGTTTAAGGTGAATAGTAACGAGGAGTCTATAACTCGTAGCGTACCTAGCCTTTCAGAATATAAAAGAACGTGGGGAAATGGTGAATTTGGGTTTGTGAATTTATAGCCACAGTTTCTTGGTTTAGTAAAAGGCAGAGATTGAATCATACACGCGTTCGCTTAGAAGAGGTCGTTTACCCTTGGTACGCGTCGGCTCTGAGCACTTCCTATTTGAGTTAGTTTACTGTCAACACAAACACCACCGATCTACAACATAACAAACTCAAAATACTGTACGACTTTCACACTGGTCCGATACCTTTGGTCCAAAACACCATGTCAGCCAATACAGACTTCGAATATGGCACAACCGCTATCATTGATTTCGGCGTAAATATCACCCACCGATGCATGATACAGGAAATGAATAGAAAGCTAATACCACTTCCCTATCTAGCTCCCCCGTCCAGAACCATCATACGGAGATCAACATACCTACTGTACAACGACAGCCACCTCAGCCTCACGAATACCAGAGGAGCTCGTCGATACCTCAGATGACGAAACAGTTGACTATATAATTGCCGAGACAGTTTCCCCACCAGTTACGGAGCCAGAGGACGAATCAGATACCCCAACAGACAACAAGGAAGTCGACGAGAGACTACGCGAAGAACCAAAAACCATATACACCTCCATCGCAAAACTCTTTCCCAAACATCTAGACCCGCAGTACCTCACCAATATCTTCCACCATTTCATCCACCGCAAAGACCAAGCGCGACTCAACGAACTCAATGTAATGGTTCTCCCCCACTGCTCGCAGGATCTCACGCAGGGCCTCAGTCGCCATGATCAGATTGCGGCTGAGATCCAGCGCTATGAGCGTAAGATTACGAATCGGAATGCGTTGCGGTTGGCGAGGGAGCATGGGAGGAAGATTATGGAGTTGGTGAGAGAGCAGGGGAAGGAGGAGGAGGTTATGAGGTGTGTTTTGGCGGTTGCTTTGGTGGGTTGTGGGGTGCTGGTAGGGGGTTTGTTGGTTAGTATCTTTTTCTGTTCTGCTTCTTTCTCTGTCTCTCTTTATTTTGGGTGTGGGGTTGTTTTGTTTCATCGTTTTATAGAGCTGACTGCTGTGTTCTAGAGTAAGAGATCGATGAGTTAGAGTGGTGATGTGGAAGGAGGGTGTAGCGAGGTGTAGCCAGATGTAGTTTATTGGTGGTGATATTTGTGAAGCGAGGGTTAGATGCTGTATGAAGTATTCGGGATCTTGGCCATTATGAAGCAGAACAAAACGGATGAAGGCAGAGTAGAAAGGTTATTTCAGGACTTGTGAAAGGAGATGCTGGATTTCTTTAGAGGTCAGCATTTCGTTCTTCAAGTCTTCTGGTAGAGAGGAAAATGAACCCAAATCTGAACCTGATTTTCTTATTTTTCTTCTTCCTCCACTTTGAGGAAATAGGATTGTGAACGAACGTTATTCTCTATGCAACTGAGTGCCCGTCAATGCTATTTCAGCACCTCCTGGGTAACCTGCTAAGATGCTGTAACTAACGTAGTCGAAATTTGGCTTTTGTCTTTGCGACTTATTGTCCTAGATATTCTATCACAACTATCTTTGTTGTCCCTGGAACTTTCGTTGGATGTGGGATATGTTTAGAGTGTATATACGCTAGCCAACGGACAACTAGTCTCTTGAATTTCTTTTCCAAGCCCAAATCAAGGTTACATCCAACAAATCAAGCATGCAGGACAGAGTTCTATTCTTATTAATTCACTAGCGGAAATAATGTCCTAGGAAGGCAAAGAAATAATAACACAATCTTTTGTACAGTACCCCTTGGAAGGCGAGGAAAGAATATGACTAGACTTCTTAGATTTAATACTGTATTCTCCTAGTCTTTTCGTATATGAGGTTACTCTGTATGTTCCAAGATATCTTTTGAGCTGAATGTTTATTTCTCTCGAGTATGATGTTGCTGTCGAGTGCAAGGCGTTCGACGATATATATTTGACTTGTGGGATTTCAAAGGGAATTTTTCGCTGCAGTTGGCTTTTGCACGAGGTTGATGAGAGCTATGACTGACACAATAAATAAGCCAATAAGAACGTGAATTCAAACAAATACGTAGAAGTTTTATGGTGTTAGTGATGGTTCCTGAATTGCCTACAAACGTGTTAAGCGAAAACAGTTGGGACGAGGTTTATGACGTGATGCTGCTAGGCATTTGTACACTTAAAGAGATCTCATCATAGAATCAAAAATTAAATTCTGTCCGATTCTTCTCACAAGAAAAATGTCTGTATAAAGTTCTGTAATTTCTAGCTTCGAACTTCCGAAGGCACTGAACAAGTAAGCACAAGTTCCAGGCTACATTTGCTGTCGAATAATCTTTCACCTTCGCTCAAAGGGACGGGAATAAAAATGTCATTCGCGAGGAGGCATCTGAAGGAAAAGCATACGAGATTTTGAACGTGATTTTCTTGATTGTTCATACTTGAACCGTCCGTCTTCGAAGCTGCGAGTTACGCCATAAGCATGGTGCGAAAGGTTCCTTTGGGTGTTTGTGCTTGAGGTATGGTATTACCAACACAGGAGTGTTTTAAGTTGTAGTACTTAAGGGCCAAGGTACAGTAGTAGGTGGAAAGTCTGAGCCGTATCTACTTTTGACACCAAAACCCGACATGTTTACTCATACAAAAAGACATAGAAATTACAAGGATATATATGATCCTTCACATGATCTCTCTTCCTTAACATTCCCCTCGTTTCTGTCTATTTAGATTCTGCTAGATAATATAAGGGGTAGAGCGAAAAGCGTATTTCACCAAAATCAGTCTAAACTTAGTACTAAATTAGTTACCTCACGAAAACTTTATCTTACAACTTAGTACACCTATATTAAAGTATAAATGACCTACTTAAATATAAGTATATGAGAGGAATAAGGTTTTTGTTTAAAGCGTATATACTTACAGGCTGTAAAAACCTAGGCAAATCGTCCATTTTTGGTGGGGTTCGGCTAAATGGCTCAACTTTCCGACGGGCACTATAGATGGTGGCAGAGAATTAAGGCTGCTGTCATAGGCTGCTGTCATAGGCTGCTGGAGTCTGAGACTGACGTTTCGAGGCGCATTTGATTTATCAATTATTCCAATGCTTCTAGGGAAGAATAGTGATAATTCTCTCTACTGAGTCTTCTAACGTGGTGAAATTATTTCTTTGAACTTCGGTTGAAAGGTAAGTGTTGATAACGAGCCCTGGTTTTCCGCTTATCAGCCACTCTCTAACTAAGCATTCTATCCCTTAATCAGTGGTAAGGAAAGTTTCTCAAGATGTCAGCTCGAATTCATTAAATTTTGAACTGACTAAGGAGAATCTCCTCGGTTATCACGTGCCGCACTCATTTGAACACTTGTATATTTTTAAAGGAACTCACTTGCTTAGAAGCACTTTAAAAATTCCAGGGGTATATAAAAATATTATCTGACTGCATGAGGCCCACGGGATAACAAAGATGTCTTGTACGTTATTTTGAATAATCGAAGCAAGAGGAAGTACCCTTCGCAACTTATGTATCTTTATAATACCGGGTACGTAGCATAGCTTCCAAGCATTCAATTCCAACAGAAACATAAATTTACCTTCTAATACCTAACTTTGTACTACCCAGGCACCAGTGGTGGGCTGTGTCCTCTGTGCAAGGATGCACAATTTAGCCGGTGACAGAGCAGCCTCACCGAGTCTCTCTCACTTAAAAAGAACCCAAGCCTCATTCTCTCCACAATGTTTGTTTCTGAGACAGAAAAATGCCAATGTCAGAGGCGTTATCCACGGAGGTGGCCAGCGAAATCTCACTCGCCGAGATACCCACCCAACAACTCGTCCTCAAGCTCCTCCAGGAACTAGCCTCACGCGTTGGCAAACTCGAAAATGCTGACAAGGCTGTAGAAAATTACATTGTCTCGGTGCCTGGCTCGGAAAAAGACCACCAAACTGATGAGTCTGAATTCGAATCAACAGAAGCCACTCTTCCAAAATCAGAGACGTTTTTAGAAGATCCTACTGCAGAAGAAGAAAGTCAGCCGAGTTGTTGCAAGGGGGTTTGTCAAATTGGAGGACAGGACAGAGCGATTTGTGTTCTTGTTCCTTATGGATCTTTCTATAATGGGGAATTCGGTGAACAAATGATCACGAAGATAAGCGATGCTTTTGAGCCGCTGAAAGGAACGAACCGGGAGATTTACGAGAGCCTGCAAGCTAGCGGCATTGCTGCCATCCCGGATGATGGGAGGATTCAACTCGTCAATTTTCAAAACTCGCCGGTCATCACACATAAACGAATTCAGAAATATGGATCGGAATTTCAATCGAAGGGCGGGATCTTTGTGGTCGTTGATTTTGATGCTTATCGGGATTCAGTGATGTAAGTAGGAGTTCTGACCTGGATTTTAAACCCCAATTTTCTATCGGTTCCCGGATATCTCTGGAGAATCACAAAACCTCCTCCGTGAATATTCCGAACCTTTGATTCAGGGGTTCGATGCTCTCGGCTAACACTTTCCCAGGTACGAGTACGATGCTGGCGTAAAGGTTGACGTGAATTATGTTGACGAAGTATCTCATCCCTTCGGTAATGAATTACTTAACAGAAGAACTGCACTTTCGGCTCTTAGAGGAAATTGGCGAAGGCCGAGTTTTCGTGTTGCAAAAATCCACCAAGACAGAGACCGAAATGTTAGCCTGGCACCATGGAGAAGACTGATGTGAGATTCCTCGTTGAAGTGTAGCTACACCAGACTGCTACTCTGAAGCAGCCTTTCAGTTGCTAAGTTCTGGAAACTCTGGTGGCAGTTTACCGACATATATTTACAGACTTGCTAATATTCATGTACTCGACAGTATTATTGAAGGTCTCAGTGTCATGAAGAAAGATGAATTTCTGTCTTCAGATGCTTTTTCCCCATTTTGCTTCCCTCGAGGGCCACATCCCGTCATGGACTCCTACATTAATGGTCAAGCGTCCTATTTCAACGATAATTCAAATCGACGAGGCTTCACGTTCCACTTTTCTTGGTACAATGTAGGGGATTCCGAGGAGCTGAATCTCAACTTAATCAAAAATAGTGTTTGGAAACATGGCTTTCTTCGAGGCGGTCGTCGTGCGGGGGCTATTTTACACCAAGAAGCTTTTACCGTATATTTCACAAGGCATAATACAAATGTCTTTACTAACACACAGAAATAGATCCATGCAATAAAAGATACTGCACACGAAATTTGGACAACTCTCCTTCTCGTTCCACCTAGATCAATCGTTCGCTCAACAATTGAATACCACTCGAGTTACCGAGGCTTCCCTCATGCAGCACTTCAAACCAACATAGCGATGTTCATCTTATGGCCGATGAAAAATGCCCTCGAAGGTTGGAAAAGTCTCTACGGCTATATAAACGCGATACTCGGCACGGGCGAAGATATCTTCGACCTCGAAACCCACGATAAATTGATTTTCGACGATGATCTCTTTTCTCGCTCCCGGACTTACTTTTGGATGATAAATTGTCTCCAGGAATCGGATAATCTTATCCATCTTAACATACAGACGTGGAACGGGTATCGAAACACCGTACTTTTATCGGAACTGAGGAGGGTTGAAGGTTTTGAGCAGAAAGAGTCTGCGAAATATTTGCAGATATTTATCAATGAATGTGATGAAATAATCAAGGAGTTTGAAAGTCTGAGGAATTTGTTGAAGGATCAAAGGGAGAAAGCTATTGCACTACGTGACGGGGTATGTAAACCTTTCGATGTCCTAAATGTTCATAAAAAGCTTCAACATGAGAAGACAATTATAGCGAACCCAAGTTTGACTTTCTGCAGCTATTCTCCGCTAGCGCGGTTATGGAATCCCGAGCCTCAACACGACTAGGAGAGAACGTTAAACTCCTAACATACGTCAGCATTTTCTACCTCCCCCTCTCCTTCTGTACAGTAAGATCCTCACTTCATCACAAGAAAAGCCTAAATACTGACTGGCTCAACTCTGCTAGTCCGTCTGGAGCACAACGGATACCTTCAATTACAACAACCTCGCCATCACCATGATTCTAGTTGGCGTCGGCACATACATGGCCGTGTTTAATCTCAACAACATTGTCAAAACGGTCAGTAAACAATACAAGAAGATCCGGAGTTTGGTCCTGGAAAGTATGCGTAAAGACGAAAGTCCAGTTTGGAAAAGTACTGGTGGTGTCTTTTATCGCTATGAGTTGAAGGCAAGTCCTGAGAACACAAAGCCTTCTGAGTGGTGGATCTTGATATATCAACTGAGGTCTTTTCGGAAGTTATTAGCTCAGTATATGCGATCAAGCTGGAAGGTCTCGGTTCAACAAGTGCGAACTTTATGGGAGTCTTTGAAACCTAAGAGACGCGAGGAAGTGAAGGATCCACTCGTCACTGAGTTGGAAACAGTAGTTGTGGGGTGAAATGTAAATCTTCTGTGGCAGTATGTATTTATACAGTTCAAACATTGCACATTTGGTCTCTCATACTATCTATAAAACGGACGAAATAGAATAGCATCTGTGTCTCTCATTCAGGGTATCGGGAAGGCCAAAAAGAAAATACAAAAATACAAAACCACACACTAGTCTCTCACCAACTGAATCCCGCAACTTTTCTAACATACTCCACAACCCCAAGTCCACTTAAAATAACCACCCTCTCGAAATCGACCAAACCCGTTCCACCAGCCATCTCCTCCTCAAAAACAAAATCCCCGCGATTCCACCCAGGACTGCAGTCATGAACAAAAGTAGCAACCGTCTTCCCTTCTTCGTCAACGAGCTTAAGATGCAGCCAGTCCAACTTTCTCATAACAACATTCTGCTTCTTCTCCTTCGTAATATCCGCTGTTCGCTTCCAACAAAACCTTCGCCCCTCCCCTTCCTCTCCATCTGTTCTTGGAAGGGTAAGGACAAAGCCATTGGTCGTCCATTTGTTGTTTACTTCCACCGGTTTCCAGAGTGGTGAGGATGTATAGTGTGTGCCAAGCGGGTCTTGGAATGTGATGTAAATTGGTTTGGAGAGGGAGAGTAGGTCGAGGTCTACGGCTCCTAGTATTTCTGTTGATGTGGCTGGTGGTAAATTTGACGAGTTTGGCTCAGAAGACAAAGTTACTTCTTGATTATCTTGTAGAACTCGGCGTAACACAATGCTAGGAGTTGGTTTCCTGCTAATTAACCAGGAGAAATCCGCTGTGTAGGTAGGGAAAGAGGCATTGGAAGGAGTAATTATTGCCTTGCTGCGCCAGAAATCGGACAGTTTGACTTGGTACTTGATTGGTGCCATTGTGAAATTTTGCTATTAGAGTGTAACTTGAATTGCTGAAATTGATTTTCAAGAGTCTGAAGATGAGATCTTATATCAAGAAATACCAGAAGGATCTGTCTCGCCTGACTCGATTCCTACTTAGTGGCATGAATGGTGAGGCTGAGTGTTAGGCTTTTATGTCAAATCAGTATGACGCCAAGGTGCTGATCGTGATCAATTGCGCCGCTTACTACGTGGTGCAAGTAATTCGCTTCCGATACGCGTATTCGGCGATTTGCGGATGTAACGGAACCTTATAGCGAGTAGGTCGCGTTTTTTGATTTCTTTTTTTATATCGACCTCGAGCAATCCCTGCAAGCCTTAGTTACCTCTTCCCATTCGCTTCAATCTTAGTATAAGCGTCTCTTTAGGGATCCGAGGAACGAGGGAAAAATCCATATCGAGACGAGAGGATATTAAACTAGATTGCATTCGCTTCGTCTTTCATTCATATTTTGGATATATTCAAACAGGGATCATTGTTCCAGAAAGTGTCGAACAATGAAATCAATTATACGAACGTTTTGGGATGACAAACACCCACGAACCATAATTATCTATGAGATTCAGTGGAAGGGTTTGAGATATCTAGAATATCTAGAATTGTCTTCTCGGGGGTGCACGCTACTATGCCTATTGGATGGCCATGGACACTTCGGAGAGTGAGTCACGTGACCTTAGAAAATGCTGCAGATCTCCTGGTTGAAGCTGTTCATTTTCTAACTTGGGTATCATGTTAAAGGCGAATAACAGATTAAAGGGATAAGTCGGGAGGTTCTGAGACTTTAACTTAAAACACACGTTTCCTGGGTTTCTATGAACCGAAATAGAACGTCACGATCAAAGTAGGAATAGATTACTTTGATATAAGTTGTAAATTCACACCATAAAAGCTATTCGCTTAGCCCGTAACCTTCAGATTTCCAGTTGATAGCCAACTCGTTATTGTATCTTTTTTCTAATCTAATCGAAGTCATTTCCCTAGGTCGTCTAGACTAGTTCGTTCACTTGACATGGCTAACTCGAATAAACGTTTTCTTTATTCTAGAATCTAGAATCATTCTCACTTACTCTAGATAAGCACAGTAAAACATCGAAGAAAACTTACTGAAGTTATTTTATCGTGTCATGTCCACCGTGAATACATTTAATACTAGTCCCATCGTGCTAAATCTAGTCGTTCAACCTGGTTGCCGAAGGAATGACGCCAAAACCCGAAATGACCAAACAATCCAGCGTCAAGATACTCATAGCTCGGCGCGATCTCATTAAGCTCCCAAACTACAAGTACAGCACCTTTAACGATTCATCCTACCCGAATAATTCACCGACCCCCCTTCAACTCAGACAAAAGCGCAAGTCCCATTCTACACAAAATCAAATCGGCAACAAACCATCCTGCAATCAACAAGTCCGACGCACAATCTCCAATAGCATATCCTCTCCCACCGACGTAATCAACCAGCCCTATCCTCTACCACAAACTCAACAATCACGGACTCCGGACCACCACCACTCATAACGCAACCGACATTTCCAATCTCAACGTACACTACGGTCCGAGCAAAAATGGTAGCACTGAGTCCCATCACGAATAATATCACAGAACCCGCAATTTTACCTTTCCTTTTGGGAGACGTGGTAGACAGAGGAATATGGTTTACCTTGATTTTCGGCTTCTTGCGATATTCTATTTGTGCTAGCTTAGCTTTCCTGGGACTATTTGCAATCGGTATGTACTTCTACTACGTGTCCTAAGTATATTCTTGATAAACATATAGCTATTCAAGATTAGTTACTAAGTATGATATAGGAGCAGTATCAGTAATAATAAGTGCGGTTTTCGTCTGTCTTGCCGAGTGGTTGAAGGAATGGCGGAGTGAAAAATATGAGGAGAAGAACTTAGATGAGAAAGGGATATACAAGAGAAAGTCAAAGGGAAAGAAAAAGAACAAGAAGTTATATGAAAGTGGTGTGCCGGTTCTGCATCGGCGTATACAGGAATTACGCGTATCAGGAATCTAAAAGGCATTTTCTGGAATCTACTGAATGCAATATGTGCATGGGGTTTTTCTTCTTTGAATATCATCCTTCCTTTTGACTTCTCAGTGTGAGTAATAATGTCTACTAACTATCGCGCGAACTAAGTCTTATAAATTGCTGAGCATTTAGTCATTTTCGTTGTAGAGGCTCCACCTGTACGTCAACGCCCACAAACTCCCAGTGTTGCAGTGGAAGCATATTCATATATCAAGCATACAGGAAAACAGAAAGGAGTAATCAGCTTGTTAATCAAAATGGGGAATGAAGAAAGGGGTTCAGAACATTAAGGGAGATCTAGATGCTAAGTAGCAAAGACTTACCAATGACATTATCAAAGGCCTAGCCATTAATTTATCTAGCACGGGTTACGAAAACAATATACCTGGTATCTAGTATAAGCAACTTGATTGCCCTTATGAGTCTAAGAAGAACTACCTATCTAAAGCATTCGCATAATCAGTTTATTAATGTAACGCTTTTAAGATCATGATATCTTCTTTTGAGGGGATGTCCTGATTAGTGGCCACGGCTCTTGGTAAAGTCCGTTTAATATACATGGCTCTCATCCGCTTGCAAAATACTCCAGAACTCAACTTTGCAACTATAGACTCTTGTTTATTTGTGTATGAAGAGGATACTTAGAAGGAAACGACTCACACTCACTACGACCACCACCAAACCTCCAAAATTCACTCCAATCCATCCAGAAAGGCCTTCTCAATTTCTCCTAACAATCCTAACATCCCCTCCCCTCCTTTCCCCCCTCAAAAATCAACATCCCAACCATAACAAGTGGTAAACCCCCTGACTAAGACCTAGTGCTCTACATCCGACATTTATAACTCACTACCTGAATCCCAACTTCACAGTCATCAGACGAAGTATATCAAGCACACTCTCCTTAATAGTCTAATCCTGCCGTTTACAAAGCACCAAGACAGTTCTGAATGTTCGTATTAGCTCCAATGGCCGATTGGCACGAAGGAATGGATTGATGGTAAAACTCACTATTCACTGACACACATTCAATATAAAGGACCAGGAAGGGTGTGAATGGGTTTCAGTAAATAACTTTCAAGCAAGGAAAGGGCAAACGTACACGAAACCAGGAAGTTGATCATTTGGATAAAAGAATATCAGTAACCTCAAATACTGAAACACGCTAAGTGTATGAATAATTCCACAACAGCTACCCCCTTGTCTAGCTGGATAAGTAGCTGAACAAGATACATAAGGTACCAATACCCGAGCCGAGGTAGCGATAACCGAGAAGCAAACTAGATAAGCGAAAGTCTAAAATCAGAGGAAAAGATCTCTATTCACTTATTTTCTGGTCTCTAACCTATCATCTACCATCAATTCCAGTCATCAAACACGCCACAGAAGAACCGAAGAAGACCACGATCAAACAAAGAAACAAATTCACCTCCCGCCAAAATATCGATAGATAGAAAGCACAACACCGAGGCATTAACTACTACCACCACTCCATAATTACAAAGTCCCCTCCACCCAAAAGCAAAGAAAAAGAGAATAGAGCGCAGTTCGAAATACCATCCCGAGAACAAAGAAGAAGCCTAATAGCCTGTGTATGATCTTAACCATTCTTGTCTACCAAAATGTAGAGTATTTATCTCTTTGATTGTAGAGCGCAACAATAAAAGTGAAAAGGAAAAGTCACGAGAAGTAACGAATCCAATAAGCGGAAAGTCTTTATGGTTCGAAGAGAGATATCTTCAGGGTATCATTCGCGTGTCGTCGAGGAAACAAAAGAGAGATCGGTGGTGTACAAGGAGCGATTCTGTGGGAATGAGGGAAGTGCGGTGGATTATGCGACGGTTCCTTTTCGACGACGGATTGTGATTGTCGCATCTAATGGAGGTCCTGAACTTCCGATGAGCCACTTGTTTTGAGGACGTACGGGAATGGGAAAGATTTCGTAATTGAGCGCCACGTATGCGAGCACTAGCTTGAGCTGTTGAGTGGCGAAGAACCGACCTGGACTGTGAGATGCAAGAATTAGTGAAGGTTCAACTGTAAAAGGATGGCCCAGGGACTTACCAAGCATGGCGGCCATGAGAGAATCCCATGAAAATTGGAGAAGTGTTGACCAAAGGTATGCCTCTTACTCCCGATTTCGAAGTCTTTTCGTCGATATTTTCTTCAGGCGTGGGTAGACAGAATCGCAAGGGATCAAACTCCTTTGCTCGAGGATAGATCTCTTCATCATAGTGGACAGGATATGCATGGACACCAACCTTGGTACCATAAGGTAGGTGTGCACCATTAGGACCAGGGAGTTTGATACCATCCTTTGCAGCAACCGTTTTCAGAATTCCACGGCTGACAAACCCTCCTAGACGCATGCTTTCGCGTAGTGCACTGTCAAGTGTTACCATACGGGCGAGGGAATTCTTGTTCCAAGCACCATTCTCAAATTCAAGTTCTAAATCCACTTCCTTGCGAATTAAATTGAAAAGATCAGGAGTTTGATCACTGGCTGCCAAGTCAAAGAGGAGATTAGTGGAAGTAATGACTGAGGACTGGATTGCCGCAAAGGTAAGAGCAGCAAGTCTCTTTGAGATCATGTCACTAGATCGTTCCTCTGGATCACGTCGGTCATCTGCGAAATCGAGACACCACTGGACATAATCGCTCTAATATCGGTTAATTGATTGATCATGATGTTCGGGCGTGCAGAGATATAGTCACTTTTTGTTTATCATCTTGCATTGGAGCAGATGTTCGACGCTTCCAAATGGGAATGATGTGTTTTGCCATGCGAAGGTAACGTCGATAATCAAATAGTGTTACAATGGGTGCAACGAACCTAGAAGGATCAGTCATGGGTTTGAAATCTAGTATGACCAGACTCACGGTCTCAGAAAATTTGGGAACATGTGGATGGCAGCGGACTCTAGGATCACAAACCGAGCGAATCTAGAGGAGTAGTAAAGATAATCTTCATTGCGGCCTTGAAGATGATTAGTTGTGCGGATCGAGACTGAATTAGGTATACTAACAGAGGGGTAAGCCAACCAACACTCGATTTGAAATTCGTGTGATGACCTCCGACATGGTATCGTAAGCAGTGATAGTCTTCCAGTTATCGGTGTCGACTCCCCATGCGCTTCTGAAGGCAAAATCCACTTCCTCGAGGACATCACCTGTAAACTCACCAAGCCGTCTGGTAAGAACCTTCTTGATAACTTCGCCATGAACTGTGTCGGTTGCCACCTTTGGATGAAGCATGGTGAAATCTGCTTGAAGAAAATCTCGGTTGACTTCATTTTGATCAAGTACACTATCGGGTTGCTGCAATAACCAATCTACCATAGTCTGAGGTAAAATAACCTCTGGGCCTTGGATCAGATTGGGTAGTACATATGGCAAACCATTTTGGGAGTACTGTGACCAATTACTTTCTATTCTGAAACCAAGGGAGTAGGACGAACCTTTGCGTACGAATCGACGAGTAGGCCACGAGTGTCAAACAAGCTGCGGATTACTGCCCGAGCTCGAGAGAGAGGTTTACCATCATGGCTACCTGCCCATGGAATTGTCGCTGGGATGGCATGACGCCAGAAAAACCGGCAGAAGAGCCAGTGGGCAAGGGAAACTACCACACCGATGGGAACGAGTAAAGGAAGCAGGTGATGAATGAGAATCATGATTTTGATGGTTGGAAGCGAGTATGTTTTATGAAGGTTTAAAAGAAGAGAACAGTAGAGTCGGGGTTTTTATATGTGATCTCGCAAGACTTGCGGACCGAATTGTAACGAGAGGTGCTTGGAAGATTCTGCGTGAAGATTGAATGTCAAAGAGAGCCGTGGGTTCTCATGATAGATGAGCATGGCAAGGGGAGCACAGGGGTTTTATTCTAGCTTCCTTGTGCGGCAAGACCTGGGCAAGAAGCCTAATCAAGGTCCAATAGTTTGGTTTGGTATTTATTGGGAGCATGCGTGAGTGGATAGGGGGAACTTTTAGCCGAGCTTGCAATCGAAAACTGGCACTGGCTGGGCTGGTACAAGATCGCACCTGCCAAAACAGAGTGAAAAGGAGAAAAACCCGGCTTCAGCTCCTAGCAGGCCGGGCTTTACAACTTAAGTTGGTAAGCTCGAAAAGTAAGTAGCCGGGAGGGTTTTGTGATCCGAGTCAACAGGTTTGAAGAGGCAGCTTTTGGCGATACTCGTCACTCTGGGGCTCAAGTAAATGGATTGATACGCAGACGCTACTTCTTGGTTACAAATCCCGCCACAACATCCCTTCATGCTGGACTGGCATGTCTGGGACTATATGCGACCTGCCAGTCAAATAAATGAAGTACCCTGGGACCCTGGAATTTTCCGAAGCAACTTCTCAACGGTCCATATTCCCCGATGATCTCAAGACTCACTTTGCGGGGAGATTCCAGCACATCCTGTGGTTGACCAACATAAAGGTCTGCAGCTGCACCGTTGAGCACTGCATGACAGAGATGCTGCAAAAACGACTCGAACGTCGGACAATGGACCTTCTAGCGTCCCTCGACGTCGGCTCTCAAAGGCCGTTGCCGACGCTGCAAGGTCTTCTACATGGACCATAAACCTCGCCTCATCGGGAGAGATCACAGGTGCATGTAGAGCAGAGCTGATGCTTCTGGTCCACTCTCTCCAGTAATTGTGATCTGCAACATTACGCCACCGTCCGCGATGGAACCAAGTAGTACGTGACCACGTTCAGCACCGATAGGGGGGTACCTCACGGACTGAAGAACTACTTCAGGGTATGACTGACATTGTTGGCTTCTGGGAGGAGATGTGTAAATGCGGATTTGAAGAACAGTGTGGCAGAGCAATCTTAGAGAGTTGTGTAAGGTTCTTAAACGATGCAAAGTACCGGTGATCGATCCGAACTTACGCAAACCCACCGCAGATACCCGTTGTGCATCAAACGTGGAAAAGAAGGTGAAAAGCTTCCAAGGCCTGGGGAAGAAGGGCATCGCAGAAGGCCGATGAGGCAATGTGGTACCTACACACCGTCGTACATCTATCTACCTCTCCAAGCAAGAACCAAAGAATGTGTCTTCGAGTGGAATGTTGTAGCACAACACATAGGGCACCGGTGCTTGGCGAAGGGATCAAAATTTGGTTAATATAGTTCTGATGCTGCTGGCAACACGAAGAGACTCAACAAAGTCTGGGCTGGACTTGGTGTCAGGTTACGCGACGCCATGGCCCGACTTCGCGGGGGCGATAGTCGGGATGGATGAAGGAGAAGGCATTCACAGAGTGGGTATATGGCCAAGTGAGTGAATGGCTTTACCTCATATCAGCATTTTGTTTACACTCAATCTTAGTGTGAGGATTGATGTCAAGAGAAGAACGTAGTGAGGTTGTATTGGGAATTTTCCGGAACCCCCTGGTTCTGATATGGGTATTGCCCGCACGCTTAGAACGAACCGATCTCGATGTGACGTTGACTTCTGTCAACTTCCATCAATACAAGAATTTCAAGGCAGCAAGACACCTATACCGGGCACGTAGAGTTCGCTTCTAGCTGCTTTCTGAGTAGATGAAACTCCAGTCGGCTATTTGTGGGTTTAATTTAGCGTCAGATTTCTTCTATTGACAGGAACCTGCTCGCCTAAGGACATGCCATACAAAAACACCTTGATGGGAAAATACGAGCCTCTGTTTGCATGAGCCTCCGGCACAAGCGTGATGAGCATCGTATAAACAGTGATAATCTTTGTTGCGGCCTTGAAAGTAGATACATACTACCTAAATTGTGCTAGGTGCGGTTGCTCTTTCCTTTTCCATATGCATATTGACACCGCAACTTCAACATTCAGAGACAGAAGTGAAACCCTTACTCCGTGGCTCCTTCCTCTCTGAATCTAGAAGCTCCCACTCCCAGTTTTTCCCTTGCATACTCGTCTTCTGGTGTCCTCCTCAAAATTCCCACTTCCGTCCACTCTGTGCATCCACCCGTGTTCCTAAGAGGCATTCCCTTCTCTTGGACCCCAAAACGCACTCTCTTACTGACGGGAAACTGCGTCTATCTCGCACACAACTACCATAATATCCACGTTCCCCTCTCTATTCAGCAAAATGTCTCTCATTCCCAAGACCGTCTTCGTCATCTTGTTTGCGACGTTCCTCCGGGCAACCCACGCCGCGTCTCTTGATTCTCTTGGACTTGTTGGCCATCTCGTTCAGCCGCTCCCTATTGCTGACTACCCGGCTCCAGAATTGGTCACCAATCATCCGTCAACTGAGTGTGAGGAAGTCAATGGAGGCTCGAGATTGTGCTGTGAAAGCACTTTTGACGGTGGTGTACCCCTTGTCAAAGAGCTTGCACCGATCATTGGCTTTCGCCTAAATCACAATAGTGTCAATGGAATCTACTGTAAGTCTTGTTTTTCATCCACGGCAACCAGAGTAATCTTCCAAATTTATCTACCGCGCTCACATGGTGCGTCAATGGTACTGTTTGCTGATACTGTTATGCTTAGGCAAGAAGGATGCGGAATGTGCTGTCGGTGCGGATTTATGCTGTCAAGTTGACTCTTTTCCAAATGTTAGTCTCCCAGGCATTGGAAATAGATATGTTCCATCGTGTGCCACTTCAGTTTCTAACTTATTAACAGGTTGTTCCCACCCTCTTGAACCTCGCTATGTACTGCCAAAGTCACCCCGGAGAAAAGGGTTTAACCAAGCCTTCCACACCACCCAAGACCTACTGAAATTCCGACGTTGCGCGTACAATAATCTTGATGGAATGCACATCTTACTTTTGCTGGATGGTTTCGAGATTGCTATAACTTTGCTTCACACTTATTCACACTTGCTTTCAAATGTCGGAGATTTTGTGAGTCGTAGGCTAGTTATCTTGCTTGAGGGCTGGTTGTCGTTGTTTTGATAAGACATTAATGTATGTAATCCGACGGCTTCGCTTTGATGGAATAACGAAGTAATGATACACACGATATGAGCAACAATCTACTGAAAGAATGCTCAAATGCCTACCCGATTAACTGCTTTATTCACAATTGTAGTATCTTCCCTGCCGGAACAGTAGAGTTCAATTGCAAGAAATAG
Source organism: Hymenoscyphus fraxineus (assembly GCA_900184765.1). Taxonomy (NCBI): domain Eukaryota; kingdom Fungi; phylum Ascomycota; class Leotiomycetes; order Helotiales; family Helotiaceae; genus Hymenoscyphus; species Hymenoscyphus fraxineus. The sequence goes on from LT855409.1 coordinate 3,182,953, forward strand.
ATTTGGATTTCGCAGCCTCAAACAACGGTACAACCTTCATTACTGTAGTAGGTTGCAAGAATTCATCATGACCAAGAAAGCAATAGTAAACATGCTTTTGCATTTCGTTTTGAAGCCTTCTGACATTTTGGCTGAGATCCTACGACTATTTGATTTAGGAAATTAGTATTCCTACTCGTAACTTTCTCTTAGTCTACCGCAGCTCATATTTCTTGATAAGTTGTAGATCCCAATAGGCGTAAGTAATCTTTCCCGATAACGACACTCTTTCATATGTTTGCGGGATAGTATTATATTATGGAATGTAGAAAATAATACTCTAAAATAACTTTCTGTAGGTTACTCCGAATGCACTTTAAAGAATTAACACAACGTAATTTATGGCTACGCAAAGACCAAGTAGTACAGGATTTACATGTGGCTTTTAGGTGCCTAGAGCGAGAGCTGTTAGACTGAGGAAATGGTGACTGTAAAAAGACAGGAACACCGTTGTTGGTAAATAACGTCATTGCCTGATTGAAAATTACAACCCCTAAGCCTCCTCAATGATACAAAGGTCTATACATCCGTTCAAACAAAACATAAACCCGATCTTAAAGTTTCTTGGTTACCTTTTCCCGCTTCCAAAAGTCCTTCTCTTGTCTCCCAATTTTGCCCATCTATCTCCCTCTATCCTAGGAGCCTCGGTTCCTGAACCTTGTTGTGGGGTATTGGTCGCCCGGCGGCCAGGAGGTACATAGGCCCCCGTTCCTGCGAAATTCGTAGGAGTTCTCTCAACTGTGTCTTGGGTATCGGCTGTCCTTGCCCCTGGAGGCTTATAAATTCCCCCGAAAGTCCTCTTGGTGCCTAGGTTAGTCGACTCGGAGGAAGTAGGAGGCTGGCCAGACGTTCCGGAAGAAACAGCGCGATCGCCCGATAATCCAGAGGCAGTAGTGGGTTGGCTGGACGTCCGGGGAGCAGGTGGAGGTGGAGGCTCAATATGATACGGAGATACAAGATTGAGTGTTTCTTCGAATTGTTCTCCTCTTTCTTCGTATCGTAGCCACCTTCTAACATTTCGGTCTGGCCTAACCTGGAGTGCCTCCCTTTCTATAACTACGCAATATCCCCTGTATTTTCCAGTGTCTTCATTAATATAAATATGAACCTGTAATTGAGCATAATACTCCTGGCCTGGTTGGGTATTTCTCATTGATTTTCTATCCATTAAAGTGACAGTTGTATGACTAGTCCTATCTCTTGACTTGTTGTCGATTTCTGGTTGAGCCCTGTGGAAGTGCCCTCCGTCTGTGACGTATAATAAATCTGTCTTGGCCAGCTTAAGAACTGCTGCATTTTGCATGACCCTCTTTCTATCTTTCTTTAACTCCAATCTATTGGTACTATAGCCATAAAGTTGGTGATCGCCCTAGAATTATGTGAGCATTGCCATTTCTCTTAACAACTGGGGCAAGCGTACAGGAGTTCCCATTTTGACAGCTGTTAAAAAGTCACTGAGAATGAGAAGGGTCTCTTGGTCGTTTGCTGGTCCTGTATGCCCATCCTTCTCGTCCAGCCACCCATCGATAATGACGCCCATATTACCCTGGCCAACATAATGTCGGACGGAATTTGAGCCGATTCCTGGGTTTTGACCTTCAGGCCTCGTATACACGACGGGGCCTTTACTTTCTTCGTTTTTTCGCTCGTCTCCCTTATCTGTTATCTTCTCTCCTCCATCTTTTACTTTTGGGGGCGGTTTGGTTATGGCGACGGGGGTTGGCGGGGGCTTGGGTGCCTTGACTTTCGGCTTTTCGAATCTCGGCTTTTTGGCTGGTGGGTTTTCGTCTTCCGCGGTTTCCTTGTCGTCTTCTGAGCCTTCCATCAACGCATCGTATGGATTCTTGGTGCCAAAATTCTTGCCTCCAAAGCGTGACATAATGAATGGTATTCCTAAGGTTTCAGGGGAAAACTTGAGACTCTGTATTTTTCATGCGTTAGCCGAGTAAAGTTTAACGTTGGTGGTTTCGAATCAGAGTGTATATATTATCCCCTTTGTTTATCATGGCTTCTTTATTGAGCGACGTTCACGTTCCGTTTGCACTCCCTTTGAAAGACCTCAAATAGCGTAGCCTACCAAGAGCTCAAAGAACTACTGCCGTAGTAAACATCTTCATTGATAGTACAGTACAAAGAAATGCCCACTCCAGAAGTAGAGTCCAAATCGACTCGTTCTTAATCCTTTAATTGTGGTTTGCTCCAATTTGTTTATGTACAAAAGGTCCGGCTAGCATGGGTAATTGAAACAATGAGAACTCGTCTTCATGATTATCAATGGAGTAGCTCACACTCCAAAGTTAAATAAAACTCCTCAATTATCGTGGTTAGTACAAGCGTGAGGGAAAAATAACCGAAACCAGCGGAGTCGGCTAAATCGGAGAGGTCGGTCCGACTGCCCGAGATTCCCGATAAGCTAGTGGTCGGTCCGACATGGCTCCGCACTACACAAATAATTCTTTAGCTGACGTGGTTGACTACGAAACCATCTATAGTTCATAAAGAATATAACGAAATGCTGTTTTTCTTTTCTAGATAATGTGATCAGCCGTAAATGTGCTCGTTTTTTCTAGTTCTATGCCGCTACCGACTGAGAAGCAACTACAAGCTTAGTACCAGCATACACTTCCTTACTTTGAACTTTTTGCAACCTACCAAGTATTTTTTCTCGAGGCCTATGAACAGGGATTTTACTGAATAGCTGGTCTCCCCTTTAAAGCCCCGTCGAAAATATCCCATTCCTCTTTATTTCCCCGCTTCGGCCCGGTCATTCACGTACTGAAGTCTTCGACTTTCCATTCAAACCTTATGGAACCACACAATGACTTACACTTTGAAGGATCTGAGGCTCTGATTTATCGTCTCAAATACGTATTGTAGATCTATGCAGGTTCGGCCCGACATATGTTTTTAGCTCTGAGCCCAATGTCTTGTGACCATATTCGAGGTCGTTCTGCTCAGAGGTTCAAGGTCCCATTCTACCGGTTTTATCCTAGCCATGAAGATCTCCCCATTCGGAGCGGAACTTCGAACTCCACTGCTTCATACCACTTTAGAGCTACCATGAGGTTCTTATATGCATAATCTGGGGAATTGCCACGGAAGGGCGGTCCAGTAACGCCATGTGACGCCTCACGTACACAAGCAACAAAGCTTGGTACGTTGAAACTGCCTGCATTCTTTCTTTTAAGTTATACAGTGTGACTTCAACCGACCATGCCTTACTTTCCTTTTGTCCTTTTTGGAGTCGACTGAAATTGTTTTCATATACTGATTTTTCCCGAATCGAACTGCGTTTGTGTGCTGCTGTTTTATTTCTATGTTATTTTCTCGCACGCAGATTTCGGCGCCATGGCAATGCAGTTTGTGTTGTCCTGATGAGCACATGGCTTGGAATAAATTGCGGATGAATTCACTGCCCTCATAAATTCCCCAGCGTATCGCAATCTAGATTATCCCGTAACGTGGCTACCGGGATTTTTTCTTTGCTCGCTATTTATCCAGTGAAAGGATGCTAAGGGATTGGTCTCAAAAACGGAGTCATAGATGGTGTCAGTTCCAAGATTCGGCATGAATTTTCAATGGTTGGTATATTTCTTTCCGTCGCCTTAGTTTATTTCTAGTTCTTGGGGGTAGGTACTCAGATATTTTATTTATATCGAGCTCGCTCTTTCAATCTCTTGGGACGTACATACTTCTCACTTCAAACTTTCGGACTCTCACATACCTCCTCATGATGTTTCTCCAAAGGGCTACTTTGCTAGCAGCAGTTACTTCTGTGGCAACAGCGCACAGTATATTCTCACAACTTGTAGCAGGAGGAACGACATATCCAGTCAGTCACGCCATACGAACCCCAAGCTACGACGGTCCTATCCAAGACGTTACGAGCGAATATGTTGCTTGTAATGGAGGACCAAACCCCACGATGTCCTCATCTGAAATAATTAATGTCAAAGCTGGCGAGACAGTTAAAGCTTCATGGAGACACACTCTTCAGAGTGACTCGACCGACGTCATCGATCCTTCTCACAAAGGTCCAACAATTGCCTATCTTAAAAAGGTTTCAGACGCTAAGAAGGATTCTGGTGTTGGATCGGGTTGGTTCAAGATTCAAGAACAGGGTTACAATAATGTTACTCAAGTCTGGGCCGTGACAGATCTCATCGCAAATGCTGGATTGCAAAGTATCACCATTCCTGCATGTATTGCTGATGGTCAGTACCTGCTTAGAGCAGAGCTCATTGCTCTTCACGCAGCCGGATCATCGGGGTAAGCTTCAATAATTGACAGTAATTGTTATCTCATTTATCTAATAGCTATTAGGGGTGCGCAGCTATACATGGAGTGCGCTCAAATCAATATTACCGGCGGAAAAGGCACAAAAACCCCGACTACTGTTTCGTTGCCCGGCGCATACAAGGCGACCGATCCTGGAATTCTGATCAACATCTACCAGACCCTTACCGGCTACACTATACCAGGGCCCGCTTTGTTCAAATGTTGAAGTTCGTAATGTCTTGGATTGGGCTATTGTAAGTTGAAAAGTCTAACTCGTTTATGTCATGGATCGAGATTAATTTCAAGTACAGTACCTAGTTCAGATGGTGTCGTGTCATAATACAAGCCTTATAATGCGACCGCAAAAAAGAGATTTTGTATTTGAAAAGGTGCTCGCCATTTCAAGGACCTCTGTCTCGATTGTAGTTGGTTGTCAAGTTTGGCTTAGGGGTTATGTAACTTATGTTGAAGTTATTGTTTGTACTGAGCTCTATCTCTATGCCCTTGGGGGTATTCTTAGCCTTGAACCTACTTTAGCTTGGTTTGGAAGCCCTTGTGATTATGATGAACATAATACGCTTTTAGACATTAAGTTCTTATGTTCATAATACACCATGAGAACCGGGCCTTGAAAGTCGTCGTTCTTAGAATAAAAGAGTCTGTTTAATACATTTTCTTTTACTCCCGAAGTAGCTTGAATACCGACTTCGGTTGATTTATCAAAGCCTTCTTTATCTTGCAAGTTACACTTGAAGTTATTACAAAAAAAAAACTACATATTATGTTAATTTTGCTTTAGATAAAATAGAACTCCCGAGGATTGAACTCTTCTGAATAAACAATAAAAAGACAAACATAAGCTTACCACTTCTGTAGCGGAGGACTTGAATAACAAAGAGCCTCCTAGTAGGTAGGAATTACGGTAGTAAATACCTATATCATTAGCGTAACATGATTCGAGGTATTTTATTCATCTAGACATCTAAAGTAGCAAAATAATAAATCACAAATCCTAAATAAATGAAAAGGAATTATTCTAAAGAATTCGGATTGATCACCCAATAGTGAATGCGTCCTTTCCCTACGCTGTCGCTTAAGGTCGGTAGAAGCAAATGTTACGTAGAAAGAAGTACATGTACACTTGAATCTGTATAGGCTAGATTTCATAAGGGACATATTTTCTATCTATAATATTTTGACGCGCTACGGTCGTAATTGGCTTATACGTTAGGGTTTTTAGTACTAATCGGGAGCTTTCTGTTGTTCCTATGCAAAAGCCTATCGCTTAAGAACTAACTATAATCAAGTAAACGCCGTTTCTACCTACACCTGCTGCAGCCGACATCAGATTGCTGCGTAAAGAGAGGACGTATTGACTATTATGGTCGAATTGAGAAGAGTCAACAAGGGGAATATTGTTCAATGCGGCCTTTTCTTGTATCTATTGTAAGGGCCTCTACTGCCCCAAAAAGACTGATTAGCCCACGTATACCTAGCCTCATTTACCAATAACACGTTTTAAAATACTCGGTTTGGCTCCTTAACTACTCGATAGGTCTTCCACGCGTGCTCTTCAATTTGTCCTCTATTATATGTTTATCCTGGCGGTTCCTTCGGGGGCATTCTTCAACTAGCATACACGTAATTAAGTTCTGATTATTCTCATCGATCTATGCCGTTGTCGGTGTCGGAGCTCGCGATTTGAGACTTTCGGATGGTGATATCCTGGTGGCGGTGGGACTTGGGCGTGGATTGGTAATACCGTACTGCTTCTATGGAGTATTTACACAAAGGTTTGAATAAGTGATTTACCCTTTTAATACGCTTCCTTTGAGCTAAAATGGAAGAAATGGAATTGACTTGATCGCATATGGGAGACTTACAAGCAGAAGATGAGTATCATAGGAACGAATAGGGTTGACGCAACAAATCTTTCAATTCGTGTTCTTCTTTTTGCTCGGAAGTGCTCGACTGAGGGACATTACCTTGTAAAGTACTCTTAGTAGATTACAGTAAATCATAAGAATCGCCTTTTGGATATAGTCAATGATTAGATAACTAAGCTCCGAGTCATATAATTTTCTATATACAACGGGGCGCCGAGAGTTTGGAGTAACCGAGGGTTTTATATGTGGGGTAAGAAAAACGTTGGCGGTTCTATAAACAGAACTCGGCCATGTGCGTAAGAAGTGTAGGATATGCGCGAAGAAAGTATAGTAGGACATGCGCGTGAAACCCCCAGAATAGACACAATTGCTTTCAAGCATATATATAATGAAGCGTATTCCCTTCATTAAGGTCTGGAGAGCCATATGTCTACACAGTCGTCAAAAATAGTCGTCACCACATTACAAAGAGGCCAAATTGCCACCTCTTCTTCAATTCTGTTTCCTTCGCCACTGCTTCTTCCACCACCTTCCTTTTCTGCTACTAGCCGTCTTACAAGTGTTTACTGGAGCAATTTTCCACCATTTTCGTCTTGATCCTGGACCGTTCTTGGATTTCTTTTATTTTCCCGTGTGGATCCTACAGCCAAATAATCTATATCCCAAGTCATGTTCTCATTTGGCCAAGTTATGAACCGCACCGCCATTCTGCCATATTACCGTCATTCTTAATTAATGACACCCTTCCACAGGGAAAGACTTGGCAAATTATCATCTCCACTTCTCGAAGTTTGCCTGCTTGAGGAATCCCCTGCTTGTCTAGCAACTTTGGTCTATGAGCCTAACTAGACGCCTCGAGCCACTTTGGAGGCGGCCTCAGATCTCGATGAAGATGTGAATGACTTGAACCTCCAGCAGTCCACCATGAAAAACTCCCGATTCACAGTTCTTGCTCTAGATCGAGGTATGTTTATTGCTTTACTTGCATTGATATCATATACATTACTGTTGATAGTTACAGACTCCTTGTAAACTCCAAAAACTCCACAAGATGTCAGAAATTACAACCTTGTTTTTCGCTGAAATTGAAACCCTTCCCAATTCTCATTAGCCCTGCAAAACTCTATGGACCCCTCAGTTTTCGGCGATGCCGCCTGTCTAATTGATGTGGATCCTCCACAACTCTCGTGGCGAGTTGGGAATAAATTCTGATCTTGTGTGCATCATGCTGATGTTGTCACTCAAGATCAAATCTCCTTCAACCCATGTATGGTAATAACACACCCTTGGGTCGTATAGAAGACGGTCAATAGCATCGGTGATCTTCTGGCCCTCATCTGAGCTGATGTCATCAATGGTGACATAGGTAGGATCGAACTTTGTCTTGGATGTTGGCCATGGCTCGTGATAGCGGATACAAGGCGTTGCTAGTGTAGGGTGTGGCTCGACAAGGGGAAGTCTGGGGATCACGGCATTGTCGAAGGCAGTTGTTGAGACTGTCCAAGTGAGGTTCTGGAGTCTCTCTAAGTTGTACTCTTTTGGGAGAAGAGAAAACAAAAGACGAGAGGAGGCCATCAACGTCATTCCACAGGCCTGTGGTGCTGGGGTTGCGACAGTGAACCATTGAAACCTAGGATGTCATTAATATAGTGATCTTGCGAGAGAAATGGGGAAACAAACTTGGGTGGTTGAGGTACTACTTTGTCCTCGCCGGTCTTCTCGTCCTTGACAATGGTCGTTTTGAACAAGCCATCGAAATGAAATGGCATTGGCTCAGCGCTTAAAACGTTGTTTAAACCACCCCCGTTCTCGCCAGCATCCTTCACGACCAATACTTCGCCAAATTTCCATGGCATGACATCTCCCATCTCTCGAGCCTTTTGGGTAAACAAGGAAAGATCAGTGGTGTTCTTGAAGCCTCTCAGTATTATCGGAGAGTTATATTCCGACAACTTTCTAATCTTCTGCATGTCTATAACTTCCATGCCAAACTCTTGGTTCTTGTTCGTTGGGGATAGCATGAGACCGCAAGGATGAACTGGGGTGACCTCGATCGCTACGTTGTCCCAAGAATACAGGTCAGATTTCTTGCGGTAATATGATGGCTGGTCGTTCTTGTAGATGAGCTCATACGAATCATCATTGGCAAAGTTGTGCTTGTGGGCGAATTTCCAGCTGCCGTCAAGTTCAAAAGCTGGAGCAGCGTGCCATGGGGTGGTGTAGGCTTCTGCACCAGGAAGAAGAGCGATAGGTAGTTTGTATTCGGACACCGACTGGTGGATGGAGATGCGGACGGAGGTTGGGAAGGCGTTCTGAAGTGCAAGTGCAAATGCTGCTCCTCGCTCAATCATCTTCTTCGCAGTCTTCTCGTTCATCTTCTTCACTTGGGATTTGCTTTTGCCCTGTCTGCTTGGCTCATGGGCTAAATCTACACCAAGAAACTTGATATAACCACGATATGTCATGAGGGCGTTAATGTGGTGTTTCAGTTCATGGCTTACATCAAAGTCCTTGTTGAGATGTCTTGCAACCATTGTAGATCTGTACCAGTCTGCATTTTCGAGGTATACTTCCAAAGACTTTGGCTCTGGGCAGTCATCCCCAATGAGATGGCTCAAACGAGAAAAGGTAATGTGAGGGAACTTCTCAGCAGCGAGTTTCCTGAGAGCGGTTGAATAGTTCCAGACTTCGGTTTCTGAAACGCCGAGGAGATCTAAAATGTTTTGTTAGATAGTTGATTACTTGTGTTGAGGTTATAAGCGACATACCATTGTAAACAATACCATCAGAAACGACCATCACTGTGGTACCTCCAACTGGATACACTTCATCAATCTGCTGGCAAAGTCCATTGAGCGTAGCAAGTGCAATCTCTTCTCCCATGTCTGGAAGACAACCAAGGACTTTATCAACCTTGTTTGGCGATTTGAAAGGGAAGGCCGGAAGAATGAGATGAATGTTCTCCTTGCGTGCTACCCGTGATTGAACTAGTCTAACCATCACGGATCTATCGAGTGTATTCTCAGTTGGTGGAGAGTATGAACGCAAGATGTTGATGATCTTGCTGGCAAGCTCTTTATCTTCGGGGGATGAAGCTTGCAGCTCATCTGCAGCTCTTGTCACCAAGAGTGTTTCGACAGTTGGGGTATCATCGTCAGCGCGTTCTGTGGCGCATGTAAAAGAACTACCATAACTTGTGGCAGAGTGTGCGGAGTCACTGTGGTAACCTGCATCACTATCACTCGTTAAGGAAGTGCTGGAAGCCCTGCGATCCAGTAGGGTTGGGAGTTGTTGAACTTCTGCTCCCTCGAGAATGTGTTGATTTGCCGATAAGATATTCCACAGGTTCGCAGGGTTGCCTGGGACAGACACGCTGTGACTCGCAGAGGAAAGCATCTTGAGGTATAATTCGAAAATAAAGGTCGAGGAGTGGTAACCGTAAGCGATCGGGAGAACTTTCGCAGGTAAGAGTCGAAAGCCTTTGTACGTCAATGATAAAAAAGACTTTACAAGCTCGATTATTGAGTAGGTTTCAGAATGTTATAGAAAGATCGATACAGGATCTTGAATTTGACAAATGAAAGTCTTCTGACCTAAAAGAAAGAAGCCGTTGCGATGAAGAAAGAAAGTCTGTTTTGCAGATCAGAGCGCTATGTTATATACTCGTTGGCTCTATCTACATCACGATACCCAATCTCCACTTCCAACCGGCGAGGCAAATCCATATAGCAAGCAAATCTTGGTAAGACGTACGAAGTAGCTGGTATTCCGCACTCAAGCAAATCAAACCTGCCGAGCTTGTTTATGCCAAGACCTGTCCATGCCGGGAGGCCTGCTGTTCTCCACTCGTCTGTCCCCTCGATGCTTAATAGACCGTCCCAGGCATAACAGAATTTGATTTCACAGGGGGCTGGTCAGTAGAGTGGAGTACAGGGTGAAAACCCCGTACCCTCAATTTTTGTTACGCCTAAGATGAAGCATGTGAAGTCACATCTGCGATTTTGTATTCGTTGTATCTACCTACTTTTAGTCTTAGCCCGTATAACTATTCCAAAGTTAATGCTCTTAAGCAGTACGTGGTACGTTAGCCTACGTCTTTATAGCGCCCCTAGGTATTATTCTAGCTAATAACTTAAATTAAGCTAAACCTTGTATTTAACGTTATAATATAAGTATGTTAAATAAACTTTTATAAAGAATTAACTATGAATTATTTTATAATCTACTTATAATTTATCTTCTACTCTATTACTACTACTATAGATTCAAATTAGTAGTAGATTTATCTTCTCTTAATTATTTAAAACTTAGCTTTTAAAACTTATTAGAAATAATTATTTTAGTTTTCTATTTATTAATTAAGCCCGCTCTACTAAGGTTATAACTATACGCTCTTATACCCTGAGCTACTCTATGAATTACCAGGTTATATTTAATAACAAGTTAATCATTAGCGGGGCCACTAGGCGTTCGAGCACAAGGCTCGTATTACTAACCTAGTAAACGTCATGGAAAGGTCTATAACTTTTATATCACGTGCCTTTGTTGTGGAGGGAGGCCCGCAGGAAAAGCTGAGATGAACTGACGGTACTGACCTTCCATTTTCAAGGTTTCCATGCAGATGGCCAAGTAATCCAACTTCGTGGACAGTGGCACCTGCCACTACTGCATAAAAGAACCTGGTTGGTACTTCCCCCCCTCTTCCCCTTAAGTAAACGTTGATCATAAACTCTATTGTTCTGCGGGCGCACGGTAGTCTTGCCATATATATCTTAGTGCATGAAGCTGTTAGAAACAACCTCCACCAGCTCTGTCTAGGGGGAAGAGGGAAGTTTGGAGTACCTTCGTACGATTCCCGGAAAACACGCTATCCGTATTCAGTTGTACTTCGAGGTACGAAGTAGTTATAAAAATGCTGGGATGACAGAGTGGAGGAGGTGGAGAAACTGGAGTGGGCAAGTCCACATTTGAGGCGAATTACTTCGTAGAAAAGAGTCTTCTCCGAGCCTCCAGGTTTAAAGTCCGACCATGATACTTGTAAGAGACTTCTAGCGAGCTCCAGTTCCTATTTCCTGGATTCCGCCTTACTCCACTCTGCCCAGCAACTTTTACTTCGTCCCAGGCGAAATAATTGTAGATTTTTCAGGGATTTTTACCCTGTTGCCAACCCTAGCCACCCTAGCAAACCTACAATTATTTCGCCTGGGACGAAGTATATCATCGATATACTTCTATCACGGTACAAATGAGCATGGGCACAACTACAGGCGATCGTGATGCACTTTTAATTATCCTAAAAGTCAGCTGCACCCGAGATCCACACAGAAAAGGTTTTTAATTCCTGAAATCTCCACTAATTAAGGGCTCTCCCGCATCATTGGACTACCTTACATTCACTCCACAGGGGTCCAGAACGTACTTCAATCCAGGTTTCTTGTAGAAGTAGCATATGAAGCTCTCTTTGGGTAGCTCCAGTATTGGTCCAAATTTCTTGCGAAGCCCTAGTTGTTTCGTACATTGCTTGGATGAACGCGGGGAGGCGGCTGAGACTTATCCGCGGCCCCAAAATTTGGGACGGTATGTTGGCCTGTGTGACAACTATCAGTATCTCCGTTTGAATTCGTTCACCACACACAAATATTTGGATGTTGGCACAAGTTCGTGGAGTTCTCTGTACTTACTACTTGGGGAGGTTTCGGGTGAGGGCCCAGACGAAGATACCCCATTCAGCGGCCCTCACGCGAAGCCGTACAGTACAATCAGCCCCATGACATCGGTCATTTCCCCCAATACAGGGGTTGGCGAGTACAGTAGAATTGGCACTGCGGAAAAATACTTGCCCGGAATGTTTCGAGTTTCGAACATTCACAATCCTCAGAAAAGAGGAATGCCGTCAAAACTCGAGAAGATGGTCCAAAGTGTCGCCAGGGGGGAGGGGGGAGGTGTCAGGGGGACTTTTGGCCTTGGCCACACCAAAAGTGCCCTCGGAGAGGCCTTGCTACTCCTCGTCAAGCGGCTTAGTAAGTACGACAGTACTCGGAGTATACTCAAATGGGAAGTAAAAATGGATCTTAAAGAGATCTAGGACTAAGCCGGGGCCCTTTTATGGCACTTGCAGCATGATTTTTGCGGTGATTAGCACTACCCCGGCGACACTTTGGACCATCTTCTCGAGTTTTGACGGTACCTCTTGATCCTGAAACCAATCATCTACATACATCGACTCGCCTGTTATCGAAAACGACCTGTAGCTTAGTTGAATTCGGAGTTGCCGTCTTCTATCCTTCCTGTTCGATAGCCTTTGGCTCTACTTCGTATCATCCTACCTGCTCTGTTAATCAATCGGCCTTTTCTTATTTTCACTATCAATTTCGTATTTAGATTTGTACTCGTACTGAACAGTGGACGGTATCTAAGCGATATCGGTACCACGGCCATATGAATAACTTGTGGAGGCGGAGGAGGCCTGATAGTAGTTAGTACTAATGAAATTTAGATTACAGATTATCTCATAATTTAGTGCTTAATTAAGTCTAGTTGTATACCATATAGTACCAGCCTTCAAAGCTACTCAGCCTTATTCCACAATAACCCGTCGCTGAAATGGCGCATACAACCCTTTTTACGATTTACAAACCTAGTGATAAGCAGAATATTATTAAACGTTGTTTATAACAGTAAAACTTGGCGGCAGTGCTTCTTTAACCGAAAAGAAATGTCAAAAAAGAGGGTGAACCGAATGCTATTTTGTATGCAGGATCTTGTTTCCCCTAACATAAGGTTATTCTTCTAGTGGCGTTACATACCCGAAAAATAACCGTTTAGACTAGGGGGAGGGGGGAAGGAAGTAGTGTTTGACAGATGACAATCCTCGCTGGAAGCTGATGGGTGGGAACTAGTGGGGTTCTGACGTGGGAGCGAATGATTCTGTAAACTTTCTTTTGGGTTCGAAAGGGAAGGTTCGGTTGGGTTGGCACGATTTGCTGGGGTCCAAAAACGTGCTCTTTTGTGTCGCGCAAGGTATGAGTCAGGGGGGTTTTGGGATGCATATTTGATATAGATTCCCGCTTGAAGTCATCACTTTTCACAAATATTAATTTACTTGTGTTCTAATAGTACTCTCAAATTATCTTTCTGAACCGATTCTTATCTGGCATAAATCATCCCTCGCTAGATTTCCTCTTGAGCACCAGAAAGCAAAACAGATCCTGACAGCAATATGTCAACAAATTTCGATCTCATTGTTGTAGGCGGTAAGTTATCTCCCAGCCTAGTGTTTGACAATATATTGACATTGACTGAAAACTCTAGCTGGTCCAACTGGACTTTTCTCCGCTGTTCTCGCTAGACAGTTGGGTCTCACAGTTTGCGTTATAGGTAAGCGAATATCGCTACTCATATTATAAAGAGGGCATTCACTGACCATTTTGAAGAGAAACGGCCTGGTCCTCTAGATCTTGGGAGGGCTGATGCCTTGAACGCCCGCACGCAGCAAGTTCTAGATGTTGCCGGTGTCTTGAAAGACCTTCGACCGTTTGGTCTTCAATGCAACAGTATGTTCCTTTTCTCCACACTACAGCAGAAAACTAAGTCTTGCAAAAAGCGAGTTCAATTTTCAAAGATGGTGAATTCCAAAGCCGCAACAATCGGTGGTGGACAAGTCTCAAAAACACAGCCTACAAAGAATTTCTCATGATTGGACAATCCGACGTTGAGAAGGCTCTTGTAAAAAATCTAGATGTCGACGTTCTTTACGACACAGAAGTTGAGTCTTTCTCGGAGACCTCAACCGGAGCTTCAGTAGTCATCAAGGGAAAGACCCTAACAGCAAAATACGTCATTGGAGCAGACGGAGGGCAATCCCCAATTCGCAAGGGCTTGAACATTGATTTCGTAGGGGACAAGCCAAACATGTGTTGGGCTGTTCTAGATACTTTTATCAAAACCGACTTTCCTCTTTGTGATGAGATTATCAGCTTCGAGGAGAATGGTCAGAGTAGAGTCTCGTGGATTCCTAGGTATGTCTTCCACATATTTATTGGGATTTCCGGACAGGTCTGAATCCATTGGCTAACCCCACCACAGAGAGAGGGGAATGGCAAGATTTTACATCTTACTCGATGGAGAAGTTACCCAAGAAAGATCCGAGGAGTCAATCAGAAGTCACATGAAGCCATATAACGTCGAGTTTGTTAAAACAGAATGGTTCTCAACATACAATGGTATGCTCATTCTTCTCTTGGGGTTTTCAGAAGCTAATACAGTAATCACAGTGCAAGAACGAGTAGCAGAAACTTTCCTGTCTCCTTTGGGACGAATTGTTCTCGCAGGAGATGCAAGCCATATCCATGCCGTAAACGGGGGCCAAGGTCTCAATACAGGAATAGCGGATGCTTTCGCACTAACATGGCGTCTTTACTTCGCAATCAAAACCCAAACAGCAACCGGCCCAGCACTGCCACATGTCTTAACATCTTACGATGCCGAAAGAAGGATTACTGCTGCTTCTGTCGTCAATGTAGCCAGTAAATTAGTCCGCAGTACCTTGAAAACCGCACAAGAGTATGTTGAGCTGGTCGAGGCAAGTGCTAACAATATCACTGGCATGGGTATCACTTATGCACCAAACGTACCAACGGTCATCGAAGGGACTGTTGGAGACTTTGTGGCTGGTGCTCGTTCCCCTGATATTGATTTTGTGAAAGCTGGTGTTGTCAAATTGCGACTTTACGAATTATTGAAGTACGGGGACTTTGTCGTCATTAAGTCACCAGAGATCAAATTTGATACATACTCCGCCCCATCTTGGTTATCAGGAAAACTTCAAGTCTGGAACATCGAGAAACATGGAGATGGTTGGGCTGTTACAACAGAGTCGGGGGCAAGACTTATCACAAACGCGCCTTTTGCTGAGAATTCCGCGGTTGTTATCAGACCAGATATGTATACTGGCTTCGCTGGTCAAGATCCCTCAGTTTACTTTCAACAATATCTTGTGTAGTTTAGTTTTAGCAAGCGATAGAAATATGTACGATTTATGAGTTCTCAAATCTTTACAAGTCACAACTGCAATAGTTACGTTTCATAAGGTGCCTTTCTCGAAGATCTATCAGGAAGGGCGTAAAGAAAGCCAGGCACGTGACCTCGCACGTTGTGGAAACAAGTTCCTGCTTGGGAAAATCTCCCAGTTCACCAGAAACTCGATACCCACCTAAGGGCCGATGCCTGTGCTTGTTGCGATTCCTACTCTGAGGCCTTCAAACCCTTAGGTGTGGCGTTTGGTAGGGTGGGTCAGGTCGGCAATTTTTCTTCCCCTCGCAACAACCTGGAAGCGTTATCCAACTCCGCATCAGATGGTGTGATTAAACATCCGCAATTCAACTTTATTTTAACCTTAGCGAAAGTCAAAGAAGCTAAGCATTAGAGCCACGAGCAGCCGGTGACCTGGGGTAATTGTGCTTGGAACTTGATCTACATAAACAGGTTAAATTATGTAATTCCGTCCCTTCCGCTACTACCTGTTTGGGTAAAAAATAAGGATAACACGTTTATCGTAGCGGGAAACACAAAAACTCGTTTCGACAAGTCACACCGCCACGATCCAAGGAGTATTTTAATGCGCCAGAGGTGCAGATGTCGGCTATGAGAAAGGGAAAAACCTGACGTCGGCTACTGAGTGTGCTGCCATGTAACACAGCACGGGGAAAGGATTGACAGAGGAAGGTCCGATACGACAAAGCCATGTGCGGTAGATCTGCGCCCATGCCTTGCATCTACCGAACAACAGGAATTCTGTAGAGTATGCTCCATCTTCGCCTCTCCCGTACGAACCCTATGGTTCCGTAGGGTTGTCGGATCCCCACATACCCAAAGTCGAAACGGGCGTGGTTGCCACTCTGTGGCAGTGTCCGAAAACTAGAGGGTGGAGTTGGTCTTGAAGAAGTGGAGTTAGTAGTGGACTGTCCAGCCATGCGTGTTGTGAATCTTATGACAATCCACATAATATGCAAGCAAATCCAAGTTTGTAAAAAACCGTCTGGTTTTATCGTCTGATACTACGTAGCGTGGTCTACCGTCTACCTCGTCCCTGATTTCAGTGTAACCTAGAAGCAAGGAAAAGGAAAGTCTATATACCTAGAGTTATGTAACATTACTAGGTAGTGTTACTAGTGTAAAAAATCCAGAAAAATATCAAGATAAACGACGAATTTATTAATAAGTAAATAAAGTAGTTTAATTATAGTTGTTTTAGCCTATTTTATTGTTAGTAAAATATAAACAACAAAGATATGCTTTTATAATAATTTATAGTAGTCTCAATATATCTAAAGTATTATTAAAGTATTGTTAAAAATAATAGCGAGAATATCTTTCTTTAGGTTTCCCGTATAACGAGAAG
The DNA here is from genome assembly GCA_900184765.1 of Hymenoscyphus fraxineus. Classification (NCBI taxonomy): domain Eukaryota; kingdom Fungi; phylum Ascomycota; class Leotiomycetes; order Helotiales; family Helotiaceae; genus Hymenoscyphus; species Hymenoscyphus fraxineus. The sequence continues at coordinate 3,199,555 of LT855409.1, forward strand.
TTAGTAGCTAGGTCTTTTCAGCTACGGTATTAGGCAAAGTGGGGGGCGCGGAACCACGGACACGTTTGTCCCCTTTCCAGAAACTCCAGGGGCATGGAAATGGATTGCCGAAGTTTAAGTTTGATTTGGGGAGCTGGTAGCGACACTTCGGGCGAGAACCTGGAACCACTACGAATTTGTGGATGGAATCTCTTGGATTTCCTTCGGAATTTAGGACCCTTCTTGGCGATTGTATTCCCCGCTTTAGTCCGTGTCATTGAGAGACAGACACCCCATGTCAACGTATGGTGTGCTTTTCTTCTGGACTGCCTCCATCTGTTGTTTATCGCGGCCCTTTTCACCTTTTGACAAATTTTGACGACAAGCGGATATGATTTCGGAACAAGAAAAAAAAAGTGCGGAGAAAGATTCTGAAGGCGTTCAAGTTTACTCGGAAAAACGCAAGTCGTTTGACGTCTCGCTTGGGGCGCAGAATGATGTAGAGAATAGGCGCCCAAGGTCGGAAACACAAAGTTTCGAGGTCTCGCCCCCTTCGTCGCACGATGTAGAGAAGGGCTCTACGAGGTCAACAAATGAATCGGTTAATGTGTCGGCGCCAGAGAAACGAGGGTCACCACAATGGCCGCAGCAAACTTCTCCTGCGAATCCAATTCCGATTACTCTAAATATCAATTTGGCAGTACCAGAAGAGCAGCCACGACCGGATTCTTCACAGAAGTTCAAAGGCGTCGCATCACCATGGTCTCCTGATGGAGACCCAGCTCCACCTCTTCCACCGCCTATTACTTTTCCAGATGGTGGCTTCGTAGCTTGGTCCCAAGTAGCAATGGGATTCTTGATAATGTTCAGCACCTGGTAAGTCGTCTCGAATTCAGAAGATTTCATGCAGTAACTGATTGTTTAGGGGAATTGTTAACGCATGGGGGATCTTCCAAACATACTACAATCTACCTCCCTCGCTTGGGACAAAGTCCGCCATTTCCTGGATAGGCTCGACACAATCATGTCTTCTCCTCCTTTCTGGCGCCATTGTACGTGTAAACGCATTCCTCGAAAAGGACCAACTAACAGAAAACCAGTGGGGAAGAGCAGTAGACATGGGCTACGCCAAAACCCTCACCTCCGTCGGCTCCATCCTGATAGTAGCCTCACTCTTCCTAACCTCCATATCCGGGCAAGGACTTCCTCAAACGTCCACAAAAGGAGCGACACTGGTATACTACCAAATCCTTCTCACCCGTAAGTTTTCACTCTCGCTCCTTACCCATATCTGCCCACATCCATTTCTCAACTCCGTATACTAACAATAAACAGAAGGTGTCCTAGGCGGTCTAGGAATGGGTCTCACCTTCTTAACCTCCGTCGGTGTACCAGCAACATACTTTTTGAAAAGACGTGCTCTAGCTACCGGCATTGTTACCACCGGCGCCAGTTTTGGGGGAATTATATACCCCATCGTGTTCGAGTATCTCTTACAACACTACGGCTTCCGGTGGGCTATCAGAATCCTAGGTTTTATGGCCGTTTGTCTCCCTTTCACCTCTTCACTCCCATATTCACTTCCACCAACTAACACCGTTTTTGCAGGCAGCAACACTCTTCCTGGCCAGCCTCCTCGTTCGCCAGCGCCGCGACCTCCCACAAAAAGCCAAACAACCCCTCATCCAATTCACCGCGCTCAAAGATCCCAAGTACGCAGTTCTTGTAGCCGGGATGTGCTGCTCCTTCTTCGGGTGCTACATTCCGTACTACTACCTGCAGGGACGGGTGCGGGATGCGGGGGTCGATTTGAAGGGGATGGAGAGCTTTTATTTTGTGTGTTTGTTGAATACTGGAGGGGTAGCGGGGAGGATTATCCCGAATCGGGTGGCAGATAAGTGAGTGTTTTTCTCCCCAAATTTTGAATTTCATGAGGCAGAGGTTGGGGGAACAAGAGATGTTACCATAAGGAAGTGGCTAATGATAAGTAGAATTGGACCCCTCCGCGTCCACACAACAGTAGTCCTCATCGGGGGCATCCTAATCTTCATCTGGCCCTTCGTACTCAACCTCCCCGGATTAATAGTCTACACACTCGTCTACGGATTCTTCTCCGGGGCCTTCATATCTCTCCCACCCGCCACAATCGGCAGTATCACACCAGATATGTCGCAATTCGGCTCTCGCCTTGGCCTTGCCGTTTCAATAAACGGGTTAGGATTACTCGCTGGACCCCCCATTGCGGGCGCGCTGATTAGCGGGAAGGCGGGGTATACGGGGGCGGCCATCCTGGCAGGCCTTGTTGTAGTGCTTGGGGGTGTGTGTTTGGCGATGGGGCTGTTTGGGGGAAAGGTTATGGAGAGGAGAAAGGAGAGAAAGGGGAATGGTATGGTATTAGAGGGGCGATAATGAAGATGGCGATTTTATATCAACTCGGATCTAAGTACTAAAGTGTGTGCTTTTATTAGGATTTGGCATTTAGCGAGGGGCATGGATAGGTGTTAACGAATTTCCTTTGTTGTAGGTGCGATATAGATTTACTGTTTACAGATAGAAGTGTACTTTTAGACTAAGAATTCCTTTCGATCTAGATATATATAGGTCTTGAGTTCAACTTTTTTTTGAGTAGCTTTGGAATATAGTTCGCTTAATAGAATTTATTATCTAAAGAAGTCTTCTTACTTTATAAAGATTTTACCTAGCTTAAATTAAAAAATAAGAAACGCTATTAGATCTAGTGTTTTCATTTACTAATTAAGAGCGCCTTTGGCTTACTCTTCTAATAGATTTATATTACTATCAAGATAGCACGAAATGTTTTAAGTAAATCTAATTATAAATCTACTTTCTTCCTATCTTTACTCTTCTATAGTCTACGCCTCTATTAATTAGTCTATGCTCTCTCTTATAATACTACTATATAACTACTAAATAACCCATTTAAACTAATAGACTAATGGAACCTTTATTGTTCTCTAAACTTTATGTCGGTTTATATTAGTGAATGGTTATTAGCTAGTTCCGACTCTCCGAGCGTAGCGGCTCCTTCAGGACTAGCGTACTGGTAGCCACCTACAAGTACGCAGGGACCCAGCCAGCTACACTTGCTCCTCTATGCAATTCAACAACAAGGACTTAGTTACTACAAGATACGATAGTAATATAGGTCTATTGCATCACCCGTTTATTGACATAAAGTCAAACCAACACTTTAATAATTAATTACTTATTTAGTTAATCTTTAAGTAGAAAGATTAGAAGAGCATTAAATCAGTAACTATTCAGTAGAATCATATCTTTATAAATCATCTAAAAAGTGATAATTTTACCTATATTTTCGATTTCCTATAGAAAAGAAGAATACTATTCAAACCCTATTTGTCTACCTAATTATTCCTACTTCGAATCCTGTTCTCTATATAGTAAATTTAGAGGGCTAAGGTTATCTAGGCGTATAAATATTCGCTACCTTACACTTAGTATATATAGATGATTAACTGTAATTACTATCTAATATTTATATGAAGTTATGAACGAACTTTCATTTGTATTAATAGTATGTAACTAGAAGTAATATTCCCAAATATTTCTTAAATCCAATTTTCTTGATTGGAAATTGGAATACATTGCTTCCAGCTTCCTCTTAATATGCAAGCGAGTATCCATTCTCACTAACAAGAGCACAACTACTTTGCGCCCCGCAAGGACTCATATCCACCACTCTCAAAGCTCCAAAATCACAGCCTCCGAATCAGGCACACTAACCCTGACAAGCCCATCCTCCACCCTCACCTTCTCCCCCGTCGTCACATTCCCCAACCTCACCGGTCGTCCCTCATCCAACTCCCAATTATAACTCACCCCATCCCAGCTAATCCCCGTAATAGCATCCGAGCCATTCGCAACCAGTCTCTTCACACTTGCCTCAGTTCCGTCGAAACCCTCCGGAAGCTGGAGTTCATAATCTACACTAGGTCTAGGAACAGGGTTAGGGACCGAGCTGGTGCCGTTGATGGTGTAGTTGTATTGTCTCATGTTGATGATTGCTACGCGTGCGAGCTGGGAGTCGGCGGCGTAGGCTGTGTAGATGGCTTCGTGTGAGGAGGTTGTGGGGATGTTGGTTATTGTTGTTGCGCCTTCGGTTTGGGAGCCTAACATTGCGGCGACCACAATTTGGCCGTAGTAAGGGGGTTTGGTGCCGATTGTTGTGATGTTTGTGTGGATTGGTTGCCAAGCTTGGTAGCGGTAGTTGGTTCCCTATGTTATTTGTACATTTAGTTTGAATTTATGTGTAAAGTATAAGGTAGGTGTATAAGGTGGGTGGGTTTATGCCATGCCTTCATAGGGCTGTTTCGAGACATTATTTCTTTTGGCTTGGCTTGGTTTCATGAAGAAGGTTTGACTAGCAAGTGTAGGAAAAGCTTGGTTCGACTAACCATGTGCATGTGAACTCTTTGGATACCAACTGACGCAGAATACAGGTTGAAATCTATACCCCACAGAGCGGCACCAAAAGCATTTGATAGCCCTGGTTTTCCTTGATTGTAGAGACTGTTGGTTTCACCAAGGATAAAGGGTAGTCCTGTATAGGAAAGGTCCCGGCCAAGTTGAGCTTGAGCATCAACGGAACGGACCGTGACGCTATGGTTCAGGAGAGTCCCTTGGAGAGTGACCCCAGGTTGGGTGGCACCACCAATGTAGCTATTCATGAGTCAGTTATGGAGCAGAATCAACGATACCCTGCGAGGATCTCACTTATGTGAAGAGATCACTTTGATGCTCTTGTCAACATCAAGCCCTGCTTGCCAAGTTTTGACTGGTTTGAGGTGGTTGTTGAGACCCGCGAACGAAGGTGCAAGATATCCGTAGGATCCATTCTCAACCAGGTCAGGGCAGTATTTTTGGAGTTGGACTTTGATCATCCTGGTTGCGTTTAACCACTGATCGACATATGTGGATTCGTTCCATGTTGGAGGACGAACGGCTCCTTGACTACTTGTGGAGAAGAGGTCAGGTTCATTGCCGTATTCCCACCAAAGCAACTTTTCTTTTCCTAAAGCTTGACATGCTAGGGGTACTGTGTCAATCAACGTCTGCCATCCAGCGGAAGTGTTTCCGCCCAGTCCCATGTTGAATCCGTGGATATATTTAGTATCAGGCCATGTATTGTACGACTCGAAGTATGATGGTCCGATGGATATGACTGTTGGATAATCCTGAGCCCTTGAGGGGACGATTGTGCCCTGGAGAGCTATTTTGAGATCTGCATTATAAAGAGCATAATCCTGCGTATTTCCTCCAACTCGAATGTAAGGTTTTGTGCCTGTGAGATTTCCCAAGTTGTTCAATAGATTGTTGGAGAAAGTATTGGGATGTGAATTGTTTCCTGTAAGGGGTTAGATTGAAACTCCCAAATCAACGACACACAGAGCAATACCAGCAAAATCGGGAAAGGACGAGAATTCAATCGAATAGCTCACAAATGCTTCTAAGATAGGAGCAACCTGTGCCTCGGCCGGAGGCCCGTCAGATACGATCAGAGCAGTAGCGCGAGGAGGAGTTGGACCGATCAACTGAAAAATGGCAGCGGCAAGGACCAAAGCTTTTCTTTTATTAGCCATTCTGATCATGAAAGTTGTAGTTCGTCGGCGTGAACTATTATAGCACGTCCCTTATAGTCCCTTATAGTTGTGTCCTGGTCTTGGGTACCTTGCGACGGGGAAGGAGGGCGAAGGAAGGAAAACCTCGACGAACGCATCGAGGGCGCGAAGGATTTATATCAGCTTGGCACAACATTAATTATTCCGGCAGCTAAGCATGCTTAGACAGGCTCCAGGGTCTGCATCGCATGGCTTGCTGCATCAAGCACAACCGCACTCTATCTTCATCTACCTACGAGTAAATGAAGTTGTGTTCTAGGAAGGAACGTTCCCCTCGTCTGGGTGCGGGGTGTGCCTATGTAAGGATCAGTGCGGGGTACCTAGGTTCGGTACGCGAGGGTACGGTACATGTATCTCCCTGGTAAGTAAGATTACTCGTGCCTTCGTACGCGGGGAGGAGGCTCTGGATTATTATTATCGCTATAGCTGAAGAGTAGTCTAACCAATTGCGATAATAATAATATTCTGATAATTTATATTTGTGCTACTAGGAGTAAGTGCTCTAGGTCTTTAGAAAAATCAATTTGATTATTATAGATAACAATTAATCAGATGCTAATTTCTAAGTGTTATAATAGTAATATAGGTATATATTAAAGTCAAAGATAACGTGTCTTTAGGTTAGGTACCTATCTTGGGTAGTAGTTACAAATCCTTACTTTTACAATGACTGTAGAATTGCTCCAAAAGCTTAATTGCAAACTATTAGGGCTTGAATGTCATGAACTTGAAATTTCTTCTTATCTCAAAAAGAGAGAGAAACTATCTCATCACGTGACTCACCGAGTCGGAGTAAATACGGAATCGGACTTGGAGTAACCTTCGGAATTGAAGCTATCGCTATCCTTGAAAGTGGCGGTATCTAGCTCTCCAGCTACCCCACCTGTTCCGTTTTACATTGTATCATGTAACTCTTTTTCCTGTTTTCCTGCCAAACACAACAGAAGTCTACTTCTATTCAAATCAATTGAAGTATCCCAGATCTCAGGATTTCAATGGTGTCAATACGGTGACGCGGTTTTGTATTCACAAGCTTCTGCGAGCTCCCTTTCGACTTCATCACCACCATGACCCCCATCTTCAAAACAGCGCCTGCAGCTTCTGCATCACGATTTCTCTTACGATCACGATTCCAATCGTCGTCATTACCTACTGTCATGTCGCGGCCAGCTTCCTCGTTATCGCACGTTGTGCCAAAACTCAAGGATCCGTCGCTGTTGAAGCTCAATGTTGCCTATGTTAATGGGGAGTGGGTCAAGGCAAAGTCAGGGAAGACATTTGAGGTATTTGGTATGCGGTGCTACCAATTGATTTCGGATACCTGCGTTACTGATACTGTGTAAGATCCCACGTCAGGAAAACTCGTTGGAACTGCCCCTGAATTCGATGCCGAAGACACAAAACTTGCAATTGATGCCGCAGCAGCAGCATTTCCTTCTTTCAAAGCTAAAACTGGTCGCGAGCGCTCAAAGCTTCTGCGGAAGTGGTACGATTTGATGGTATAAGCATTGAAAATATTCCCGAAAAAAATGGACAACCTACTGACAAAGAGCATAGGTCGAGAACTCGGGGGACATTGCGACACTGATTACCTGGGAAAATGGCAAGCCTTTAGCAGATGCCAAAGGGGAAGCAACCTACGCAGCAAACTTCTTTGAATGGTTCAGTGAGGAAGCACCAAGGACATATGGGGATACCATTCCAGCATCGATTGCCGGAAACAGAATTGTTACTATTAAAGAGCCAGTCGGAGTTTGTGGGTTGATTACACCGTAGGGATACAACGATTGCTGTATATTGGATGATTGGCTGATTTTGGTAGATGGAATTTTCCAGCAGCCATGATAACTCGAAAGGTTGGTCCAGCTCTTGCAGCCGGCTGCACGGTAGTAGCAAAATCTCCTGGAGAGACTCCTTTCACAGCACTTGCTATTGCTGAACTCGCCCACCGAGCTGGAATCCCGAAGGGCGTCGTGAATATCATAAGCGCATTAGAAAACACTCCTGAAGTTGGCGAAGTTTTGACAACATCTCCAATTGTGAAGAAAGTGTCCTTCACCGGCTCCACGGGCGTCGGAAAACTCCTTATGAAACAATCCTCTTCCACCCTCAAGAAGCTTTCCTTTGAACTAGGTGGAAATTCTCCATTCATCGTATTCGATGATGCAGATCTAGACCTTGCCGTTGCTGGAGCCATAGCAAGCAAATTCCGCTCTTCAGGACAAACTTGTGTATGCGCAAATCGATTATATATCCAATCCGGAATCTACGACCAGTTCGCTCAAGCTTTTGCGGCAAAGGTCAAGGAATTCAGTGTTGGGGGAGGCTACAGTGAGGGGGTCACTCACGGACCTTTGATCCATGACCGAGCTATTACCAAAGTCGATGCTCACGTTCGTGATGCAGTCAAGAAGGGCGGAAAAGTCATCCAGGGAGGCCAAAAGATGCCTGAATTAGGAGAGAACTTCTTCCAGCCAACTGTGATTACTGGTATGACAGCTGACATGGATCTCGCGTCCGAAGAAACATTCGGCCCTGTAGCAGGGCTCTTCAAATTTGAGACAGAAGAGGAGGTTCTCAAGCTTGCTAATGCGGCGGATGTGGGACTCGCGGGATACTTCTTCTCGAGGGATTTACAGCGTGTCACGAGGGTTGCAGAGGCGTTGGAAGTCGGCATGGTGGGCGTAAATACAGGGCTTATCAGCGATCCTGCGGCGCCGTTTGGGGGAGTGAAGGAGAGTGGATTTGGGAGAGAGGGGAGTAAGTATGGGCTTGGGGAGTATCAGACTGTCAAGACGGTTACTTGGGGTGGGAATTGAGGGATAAGAGGATTCCTTGAGGAAATCCAATTTCTGGAAATGAATTGCAATTTATGGTATTAAAAGAACCATTGCTGGATATGTAAATATGGTGCTCTAACCTTGGATTAAGACAGAGATTTTCGGATTGGGAGAAGGTCATGTCTTGATTGTAGGTCGTAGGTATCGAGAACTCGGCTAGGGAAAGAAGAGCGGGAATTGGACTTAATGCTTTTTCTTTGACTTTCTTCTTGAATAAGATATTGATTTTCACAAGCATATTCATTTTATCCTAGATGCTACGAGTAGATAGTAAGTAATGGTAAGGGCAGCTCTCTATGTCTTAGACAAGAAAAGGAGTAGATACACATTTTTAAACTATTAGCGTAAGTTAATTCCAAGTATTAAAATATCTAGAACAATTACTTCGATTAACCTATCTATATCGTAGTAGATTATTCATTTTAATTAGTCTAAAAATAATATAATGTAATAGTTTTTAATTAGTTAAGGTTAAGATAAAAGAAGTCTCTACTACTTTTCTTATCTACTAGGAGGGTGATGGGGCGTAGGTAGGGGTAGGATCGGAGCGCCGGAATCAAAATCGGCTATGAAGCCAGGGCCAGGGGCTGAGATCATGGTGCGTGCCGTGCTTCTGCAGCCCTACCTACCTGGCCCTGGTACCTACCGCCAAGACGCGACCTCATCATTCAAGCTTCAACGTCAATCCAAGTTGGACCTCAATCAAACGACTGTCCACTACCTCGGAACTATATTCTCAATTACCAATTTCTTCGCAAACACGGTCTACCTGTGTGAGCATCCCCGCTCCATCCAGTCATCCACGTCCAGCTTGCACAAGCCTTCTGGGTGCAAGGTGCGGGAGTATATATATATGATTATCTCGAAGCTGCAAATTACGTACCCCGTACCGCGGATGCTTATGCGTGGTCATTTCGCATTGGCAGCTTGTTCGCAGGACGGTGAAGGCTTGTTCTGATAGCGCACTGATGATATCCGATATGGTCATTAGAGGAAAATGCGTTCAAGAGAGGGGCTTCATGAACGGTGGGTCACACGTGTGTGTCTTGTCCGCGATGATCCTGTCCTCGTGGGGTGAGGTTGTCTATTTGGCTTCCTAGGGCCTCGTATTTGGCTTTCGTCTAGCTGTTGTTTGGCCTTCGCCCAGAGATTATAAGATTCTAAATATACTACTTTTAAATAATAGTATATTTCTAGTCTTGGAAATAATAGACGATGAGGAGCTTATACTTATATTATAATTGTTGAGGCTCACCTGCGCCGAGACATAATGGGCAAGTGTTTCCTTTTCTTAGGCTCGGTTTCTGTGGCATTTCCAATACCATGTTTACCCTCTTCCACCCCCGTTTCTACATCTGCTGTTACTCCTTTTTCGTGTGCTGGGGAATACTGCTCACTCGTGGCCCAGTGGTAGCGGCAGAGCTGCCCTATCATGGCATCTTCATGGTGGAACATCGCGGCGGCCCATTCACTCTAGCCGTAAACTCCCCCCTTACTCTCACCTGATATCAAGCGCTGACAGTGTACTGTCATGGCAGCCATATCAAGAGCACCTTGCCGCTGAGGTATCGGGCTGCCAACTGCAGGTGCGCGAAGTTTTCGACTCGCCGTATTTGGTTGGCGGGTCCTTTGACGTGAAATGCTCGGAGACGTGTGAAGACGCCATGGTCTTGTCGGCCCGCATTCTATCTGCCCTACGCTCCCTCGACTCCGTGGTGAGGGTATGGCAGGTACCCCAGCAGCCCATTCCAGTGCCGTCGCTTGAACCACGCGATCTCGATGCCCTCACTAATCACAACCAAGATGGAACTGGGCCTCTAGTGGCAGAGGATTGGGAAGCGGATCCGGATCTCACAGATCCAGCGCCCACGAGCATGCCTAAGCACAAGCGCAAGCGGCAGCAGCACTTTGGCAAGAGAGACGACGATGCTTCTACTTCTGCTTCTTCTAACACGAGGCCATACGAACAACATGTCACCACGGGCGTGACCCAAATGCATGAAGCGGGCTTCCGAGGTAAGGGCATCCACGTTGCCCTCATCGATATCGGCTTTGAACCTGAAGGCCTCTCGGCCTTCTCCAAAACACAAATTGTGCACACCCACAATGTTGCGGACAACAGTGCCAATGTCGCCCATGTACCAGGCACCGGCTCGCATGGGACCTGCGTACTGGGGGTGATTGGCTCAGACAGCGATCACAAGCATGACCATCCCTTTGGCTTCGTTGGTGTGGCTCCCGAGGCCGAATATACACTCGTGGGGGTCACGCGTGGCAACGAACAATTCTGGGAAGATGGGATGATGCAGGCCCTGCTCTACGCGGCCTCGCGGAAGCCCGACATCATTTCCATGTCGCTTTCGACGGTGATTACGTATCCAGAGCATCCCTTACCCTATATCGCGCAGAAGATCCAGGAATCGGGCATCTTCGTCTCCTTCCCTGCGGGCAACCAGGGCGAGAAGCAACCTCTCTTTGCCGTTTCAGCGCCGGCAACCTCAAGAGTAACGTCGTCGGTCGGTGCAACGGACTCTCCTTCCCTCATTACTTTCTCATTCGGTGCACAACTCGACGACGGCACGACACTTCGCTATGCGCCGGGTACGGTGCTACAACTCGGTCCAAACCCGTGGAAGATTTGGTTCCCAGCCGATGCAGAGCTACTACCAACTGGCTGTCATGTGCTACCAAAGCCATCAAAGAATTTTCTACCAAAGGACCCCCAGAACACGATCCTGCTGCTTGATGCCTACCACTGCTGGAACCATTGGGAAACCAACAAGGCCCTTACGGCCCAGCTGGGCATCCGCGCAATCCTCTACTATACGCCTTCTTCGCTAAGCTGGATGGATCGAGTGAGCTTTCCCAGCGTGCCTCACGGGTCTGAGGACGCCATTACACACTCAGCCCTGATCTCGTACGCCGACTCCAGGCTGTTGATCGAGATGATGTCTAAAAGCTCGGGCGAGCTGAAGATCACCTTTCCCGCTCAAGGCGCTGAGGGGAGATTCTCCCAGACCGTCCACCCCCGTAGTGGAGGTCTTGTCGCTTCTTTCTCAAACTGGGGCCCGTCGTTGGATGGACACATGGCGCCAACAATGGTCGCTCCAGGCGGTTCAATGCTTTGCCCACTGTCAAAAGCGCTACGTTCTGGCATCGGCTGGACCGTAAAGGATGGCACAAGCTTCGCTGCCCCTTTTGTTGCTGGTAGTGCTGCCCTCCTTATAGAGAAGTTCCGCAAGGAGAATCGCGATGCTTCTCCACTGGCCATTCAACTGGCGCTGGTTGGGAACGCTCATCCACGGCTGTACTCGAGTTCTCCTCCGGAAGCACCTTTAGTGGCTCCCATCTTTCAGCAGGGCGGCGGACGAGTGAATGCCTTCGACGCGGCGCACGCCACTTCCTCCATCGACAGGCTTTCGCTAGACTTTAATGATACCACTAATCGACCGTCGTCCTTAACCTTTGGCCTACGAAATCTGACCCCCTTCCCGATCACGTACACTCTTGGTCATCTAACAGCTGCCTCGGGATACCTGCTCGACGAGACGGGGCATAAAAGAGCGGCGAAAGACGTACATGGTGTCTATCCATCAATTCAAATTTCGCCCGAGTATGTAAAGGTGCCTCCAAATTCAGCCACCCAGATCTCTGTTTCGATTACGAACGAGCCTGATCTTCCAGACAAGGACTGGCGAGGTACCTTTTTTGGGGGATTTGTTACTATCTCGACACCCCAAGAAGATTTAAGTATCCCGTATACTGGGATAGGTGGTGCTTTAAACAAGATACCCATGATTGATCGCCAGCGCTCACAGCTCGTTGGTACAGACGGCGAAAACGTGGAGAATTTCAAAGAGGGCCATGAATTCATTTGTACATACGACGATATGGCCCCGTTCCCTGTCTCGTGTTTGAGAAACCGACAAAAGCGAGACCTGAAACCGGGAGTGATCATCCAAGCCGGCCTCCCGACTCGTCGAGCACGCTTCGAAATCTGGTCTATGCAAAACCATCAGCGGGTTCTTACTGTTGCCCCAGCACAGGAAGCGGAAGCGCGGCCCTACATGCTCGATAACGCACTGATGTATTGGGAAGGAGACGCCGATAATCGCAAGTTCCTTCCGGCGGGAAAGTATAAATGGGTGGTAAGTGTACTGAAGATGTTTGGGAAGGAGGAGGTAGCTGAGGATTGGGATACTTGGTATGGCCCGACGTGGAGATTGACGTGGGATGTGGGAAGTAGGTTTCCTCCTGAGGAACCAAGTGTGTCTAGACCTGCTAAGAAGTGTAGAGTTCGGTGATGGTATAGAGTATAATGTTAAATGTTTAGTACTTATTAGTATAGTATAAGCGATGGAGATGTCTTTTTCGCGCTTCGCGGTTCTTGTTCTGTGGGAAATTTGTAGGTTTTGTAGATCAAGTGTATTTGAGTTTTATAAACGGAGGAGAAGAGAAGAGTAGAGAAGAGGAGAGTAGAGTAGAGTTTAGAGATGGAGATCAATTTACCTTACTTACTTAAGCGAGGCTGAAAGGGGGGCGCGGCGCGGCGCGCGGGGAAGGAGTAGTCACGTGGTATACCTTGTGTACCTAATATAGGTAGCTAGAGGCGAGAGTGTAGATATAGGTACAATACCTAGGTAGGCTCCCGGTAGACAAGAAAATTAGCCAAGATTCATTCTCTTAAACTATTAGCGTAAGTTAATTCTAAGTACTAAGATATTTAAAAGATTTAGAATAATTAAAATAATAGTATAATAAGGGGAATTGTTCTAGATCTTTTAGATATTTTGTTACGTGGGTAATAGAGTGATGGTTTAGGGTAGGGTGAGGGTTAGGGTAGGGGTTAGTTTTTTTTGTTTATTAGAGGGTAGGTAGGTAGGTAGGTAGGTTATACTACGGAAATAGGTAGGTAGATAGGTAGATAAGATAAGATGAGGGGGGTTCTTTATCTATGATTCTGTACACTGCGATATATTTTCTTTACCTACCGTGGGGGTTCGTGGGGAACCCACGGAGTTACCTAATTATTAAGAGTGCTGTAAAATGACTTGATTTTCATGAATTAGTGATGTTACTACACAGGTAAAACTTCATCCTACCTACCTAGCGTCTACTAAGGGGACAACTAAGATTTGTTTAGACTTATTGCCGAAATTATGACCTCAGAACATGAAATGGCCTATTATTTCCACACCAGACCCCCAAGAGTCCTCACCATTTCTCCACAGTAGTCGCGATACTAGCACGTATAACAATTCGCGCCCCCCTACTGAGTAGAAAACCATTCACCTTAACCATAAACAGAACCACAACCCTCAAACGCAATCGCAATCGCAAAAATGAACCTCCAGTACATCTTCCAAACAACCATTTTCCGAAACACCATCTCTTTCAGCATCTCTTTCGCCATCCACACCAACTCCACACTCACGAATCTCTCGCCATCTCAATTCGCATTTCCCGCTTCCGCCTCTACTGTACTTCCGGCTTGCACTTCAACTCCAATTCCTGTTGAAATAGAACGCTCGGTCTTACGGCTGTTTTGGGGGTCTGTATGGATGTGGGTTACTTCTACTTGCGCGACTGTGCTGGATTTTGGGAAGGTTTATGTCGCTGGATGTTTGATACTTCTTTTTGGTATGTGTTTTATATATCCTCTTTAGCCATTGGATTATATAGATATATTTACTGATTATGTTTTAGTGGCGAGTATAAAGAATATTGTATGTTTTTTGGCGGGGGATGAAGATTTCATGGAATTCTTCTTTTATAAGAGACGTACCTAGCTATGTTTTGGGGTCTAGCGATGTTCGGGTATGTTGAGAAATGTGTTGTTGGGTGATATAGTTGGGGATTGGGGTTATAGGGTTGAGAATGATTAGGTCCTATAGGTCCGTCTGGTATGGATTGCTTTCTTAGAAGCGAGAGTGTTGCATGTAATTTGGAAAAGTACTGCTATACAATAAGAGGGAGGCTGTTAGTCTCATATATATTAATTGTCGAGGTTGCTCGTTGTTAGCAATTCAAAAGGTCCGTCTTATAGGAGGGGTTGTTGTGGATTCGCCTAATACATCACCATAAATCCACCTAGAAACGCGGCATACCACATTCTAATCACTTTAAGAAGACCAGGTATCTTCCAACGCTGATCTTGACAAGCTCCACGTCTTGTCCGATCAAACGTATCATGACCCTGAGAATTTGTCCTCGAAAACCAGAGGTCGCGCGCTGTTTCTCGACTCGATCATGATTACCCCAGTGATCCAAAATCTCACATTGACATCGATATTTGGTTCATGACGTAAGCTGATAGCTTCTGCTTCGCTAATGCCATACTCTGCCAACGCTTCTCAGGTGATGGCCCCTATCGAGAATCATGGGCTCCCACTAAAGCGCTTCTTGAAACGAGTTCTTGGATTAATATAGGAGAAATGAAACTGCAGTTGCGGCCTGAAGAGGAATCGAAATCGGTGGTTGTACGTCATATACTTGCGAACAGGGTTGTTGGACTTCTTGGTGCTCGCCTTGGAGCATATCTTGCTCAGTATCCTAAGTGGGCACTGGTGGGCTACTCACCCCCCTTGCTAACTAGGAGTGGAGAAGAAATCCAGAGGATACTGTGGGTTCTTTACGCTTTCGATTCAAGACTGCTGATGGAAATCCTGATTTGTACCCTCACAAACCTTCATGTAAGATTACCCAACCAAAGAGATCTTAACTCCGGTATCACCAATAAAGTAGAGAATAATACCAGCTTATCACAGACAAAACCGGTTGGCGTTATTGGAATCTGGAACTCTGCCGTGGCTCTTGCAGCCGAAAAACAAAAGTCTCTTTTCGAGAAGCTCCCTCCCTTCCTTAACTACACACGCAAACAAACGTATGGATGGCTTGAAAGAGCAATATGAATTTCTGGCCAAGGTTGTCACAAGTAGGATGGGAAGAGATCGAAGCGATCAATTACGCGGTACGAACGCTATTATACGCGAACCTACATGTCTTATACTACAAGGTAGACTTCCTAGTTGTCAAACCCGAGGACAACCACGAAAACGGAATCTGCGTCCATAAGGAATGGACCGTCTTGACCTTGAAGGATCTATTGGAGTGTGGCACATAAAAAGTGACTGGCGCACAGGAATTTGGGGTTTAGAAAAACATGGATTCTCTCATGGCATGGTGAAATGGTATTGAGGGATAGTTTTTATGGCATGATGAAAAGATACTTGAAAATTCTTTACAAGCGATGACTTAGTCATAAGTTTCACAAATGCAATTCGACTTTCGATTCCCAGGTTCGTGTATGTCTCAGACGTAAATTTTCAAACCATCGAAATATTTGTCGAATATGCGACAGGAGAGGTCGAATACAGCACCTCTCAGATCTGTTATGTACCTGTACCCGTCCTTGTCTCTCTGCTTGACTCTAGTACAAACCACAATCGCTATAATTCCCGAAGTCGGTATATTTTAACTTTCCGGATAAAATGTGAAAGCATCCCATTTCCCTTGATAGTAACAAACAGCAAATTGTGTCCTATGGTCCTCAAAGATACGTACAAATATCCGTTTTGGTCATTCCCATACTCTCAGGTATTTCTACAATACACATCCAACACACTCTTCTCCTAAATAGAAAATTTAGAATATTCGAGGGCGATGTTTTGTTGTGGAAGTATGGTATGGTAGCGTATATAATATCCATTGTTGTAGGATGATTGGAACTCCCCTTTGCATTGTGATTTGAGATTTCCAAAGCCCTCATTGCGTCGTAGAAATGTAATGAGAAATCTACTGCTCATCTTTTATGCCAACAGAAGTTCTTTGTCGCGGTCCGATTAAAATATCCATTGGTCTTGTACTGTAAGGAGTCTGGACATTGCTCTGTACACACCATTGAAAGTTATTATGCCAAAAGTCTGGCACAACTTAATTAATTGTGCTATTTTACGTCGGTCAATAGGGAGTGAAAAGTATTAATTGTTCTAAACTATTCGTATAGTTGAATTAGTTATATAAGATCTTTAGGTTAATATTTTATAACCCAGGCATATACGGAGTAATGCCAGCCTCTCTTATATTACCAGCTTCTATATCAAATATGTTTCCATACAAAAAGAGACGCATTTGGACTAGCGGCTCGCTAAACAAGCAAAAAACAGCTTAGCGGGACAAGGAGCCGGGAGGAGACACCACGAAAGTCAGAATCACGAACTCGTAGGTTCACATTTAAGGTAAAAAAGGGGGAAACAGCTATTTGGGAAAACCTCAATTTTCGACACATTGACCCCCTGTGTTAAGTCTTGTGTCTCACTTACGATAGTCACTTTGGTGTAGAATGGTGAAGAAGGAGTTTTAAAAGATATTATGTTATAACTAAAAGTATGTGATTTTCCCCCAGGGCTTCCGTGTGGGTATCTGCCACCTTTTTGCAAGTGTCCCAATGTGAACGGAATAAGAACACCTTGTCTATCCTCCGAGGCACCAAGGCATCATTCCTACCATATTCGCGAACGAGATTCGTAAAGATGAATGACCTCTTAAGGTACAACGTAAGTAAAACACAAAGTAAGAAATAAATAAATAGATTGACTATGGACTCTTTTGGTAGGAGATGAGGTATCTAAGTACATAAAGAGCCTTGATCTGGGTAGTTTAAAAGGAGATGAGAGATAACCTTTTAGGATCACGGCTAATTCGGATCAACTATGACCCGGTAGTAGAAGGAAATCACGCATTTTACTAGAGGTTAACGTCAGTATCATTAAGATCTTTGATACTAAATCGTACTTAAGTTAATTGTTCTCGTATAGTTCTCTTTGAATCTAGTGGGGCAAGGGGCTCGGCCGCGCGCCTTTTTGTGGGTTTCTCGGGCTTCTCGACGTCGTCTTCGAGTTCTATTTCTGAATCATTTCCTTTGGGTTTTTGACAGGTATCTTGCACCTTAAGTGGGTCATTTGATGTAACATCCTTTCTCTCAACGAATATCATATCCATTTCTGACGCAAAAACCTTCGGCTCCTTCCCTTCATCTATGGCCTCTTCTACCATGGCAAGATTTTTGAGCCGACAAGGAGTAGCACGCAGGAGGTCAGCGTCTAACAGTATTACTGGAGTCACTATACTCTTTCTATTAGCAGCCGCCTTGGCGATATCCTGGACAATCCATTTCCTATCTCCTCTAATACGTTTCGACGGGTCCAGTCGCTTCTCGTTTATGCGTTGTAAACATTGGAGATTGATTGCTCGGGTAAAATCGATTGGCCCATAGCATTCCCCCAATTGTGCCAATTTATTCATTGTGCCGCTGGCATGGAATACTTCACTTCCGTCCCAGAGTAACTTGAGGATTTCCTTGCCGCGCTCGTCGTCACCCCAATTTTTCACAACCCGACGGCGTGATGAAGCCACTCGATCTCTGCTCTCTTCGTAATTCGGGACCGCTGCTTGTAATATAGGATGAAACTCCTTCGATAACTCGCGTCTTAAATTAGGGTCGAGTTTGTTAACGAAGTGTTATAACTTTAGAATTGATTCTTTGAGGAATTCGTTTAATGTAGTCCATGATTTGAGGCCCTGTAATAAGATCTCTCGGCGATCTACCTCGCATAGAGCCTTCTTAGCCAAACTAATAATCTGTTTAGTAGTTTGAATAATTTCCCCATAATATAAGAGTTGGGCGAATTGTTCTGGGATAACAAATGAGTCGTCATTAGACCTAACGACCTCGGTAGATTTGTAGTCTTTGGGTTAGGAGTTGTAACCCGGACGTTACGGCGCCTCTTTAGGAGTCATATTCTTGTGATTTGGTCAAATATCACAGTAGACCCTAGATTAACTATTATTCTTTTAGCAGGAGTTCAAAGTAAGGAATAAATGATAACATACCTTTATTACTCTTGAACAAGATCAAGTCTTCAGTCAGCGAGGATCTTGAGTGGTGACTCAGGTGAACTATTCCTCTATTAGCAAGAGTGAAAGGTAAGGAAAAGAAAGGTGAAAACATGCATTTGTTATCATTGATCCGGATCAAAGACTTAAATTCTGAGATACGTTGAGTACCCTACGCGTCTCGGATCAAGTCTTAGACTTTGAGAATATCTCCAATGGCGTCTCGGATCAAGGGTAGGCTTTTGGAAAACTCTAGAGTTTGAAGCCTAGGAAAATAGTTGTAGGATGGAAAGGAAAGCTTAATTCAGGGGAAAACAGTAGAAGATATAACTTCATACCACTAACGCCGATACATTCCCAAATCAGGAAGCATCAAACGGGTGATACGCTAAACCAGATGGGGTCTTAAATTGACCTGGGTATTGAAGCTTGAATATACCCGCTCTGGCTGTGTATTAATGGAAATGGAAGGTGGAGGTCAAGTTTTGGTGACCGCGGCTTTTGACTTCGATCTGGACTTACAATACCGAGTTGAGATTCTAAGAGTTGATTTTGAGAGGCAGGAGCTGGGGAATGATAGTTGAAGGTTGAATGTTGGAGCCTGAGAGTAGGAAATTGAGTGTGGGAGGTTGAGAATTAGGGGTCAAGAGTTGAAGGCAAAGGGTTGAGGCTGAATGTTGAAGATTGAAAGTTGAAAAGGAAAGGTGGATTTTGAAAGCTCGACGGTTCCGCGTTTGCCCTCATCTAAATTCTAAAATGAGAGCTAATCGAATGAGGCAAGAGTCAGCGGGTAAGGAGGCTATATAACAGGGAAGCTCGAAGTGAGTAGAAAGAAAGGTGACATATGTAGATGAACCTACTTTCATCCTCGATCGACACTCCAACTCAAGAGCGAAGGTGAAATAGGCAGATACTGTGGCGGTATAAGCTGGCCACAGAACAGGAAAGTAGCAATCATGGGTAGAAGGAAAGTTAACTCGAAAACATCTTTCTCAACAGCTGCTGGGGTTTGTTTTTCGGTGATATCAAAAGCGTCATCATAGACTACGTGCACGGTGGCCCCGAAGCACTTCTTCCAGTATCAAATTTCAATGCAAGAACATGAAACTTGGCCACATTTTCATTATGGGCTATACCTCCGAGTCGATCTAAAGAGGGTGGCAAGTAGAGGACGATTGGAATAAGTGAACAGCCTGGTCTTTGTTTTACTCTAGAATGGTGTTGGTAATTTTGAAGGCACGATGATTGGACTTGACGAAATGAATTTTTGCATTGAGAGTAGCGCTTTGGCCAGGCAAAATATACGTGAAATGGCCCTTCTTAAAGTATTTCAAGGTTGAGCACTCGTAATTTGCTATTGTCTCCTCATCAGTTGGTTTCTGTTGCCAAGGCATGTCGGCCTTAAATGAGGTAAGTTATATCAGTAGCTAACATATTCTTAAATAAGTTAATTATATCAATCGAACCTCTTTCTCGATTGAATTGAAGTTCTACCGAACTCGAGTATTCGGATCTGACCATTTCATCTTTGGTAGATAATAACAAGTTTTTGGCACACCCTATCCACTTTGCCGACAAACAGTGCAACACATCACGTTAACATCATGACACAATAGCACTCGCTTAGCATATACCACCAGGGGTCGTCAGAATTCTGTGCGCAGTCCCAGATTTTGGCCGAAAACACACCAAAAACGCCCTACTTTACTAAATTATAACAAATCAAAGAATAATCTATATATTCTATAATTGAGGATCTGTAATAAGACAGATAATAGCTCTAACTTGTACTATTTAGAATTTTAATAAAAGAGCTACCTCTGTTATACTATAAATGTAGTAGATTTACTAGAGGTTCTACTAGGAGAAAACTTTCTACTAGAATATCTCTTAGAATATTATATTTTAAAGGAAGTTTTCGCGTATTCGATTTGTCTATATACTATAAAGAACCTATATAGTAAGTATTATATACTCTTCTAGTATAAAGTTACTAAGTTATAGGGTTACAAAAACGCTGTTTTTAGTGTGTTTTCGGCCAAAATCCGGGACTGCGTACAGAATTCTGACGACCCCTGGTGTACCAAAACACCCCGACGAAAGAGCAGTATAACCGGAGTCTCTTCTATCAAAGTTAGGCATCTGAAACTTAATTCTATAGAATTTTCAGAGGTAGTTGGAGGCGTTCAATAGTGGAAGAGCCTGAGTTATCCGAAGTAAAATTCTCCCTAACGCCGTGTGAATTCTATCGCATACATCCGCAACACCATAATACCAGAACGCGTTAATATAAGCAGCTGTGTATTTACTGGGTGCCTCATGAATGAAAGAATGAGTGAGAGCTGGGTTTTAGCTAAGGCTTAATATAGGCCATTTCTTAGCCACACGTATTCCCAAGGACTCAAACCATAAATACATAAAAGAAAGGAAAGAAAACCACAGTACTTCCTCACATATAATTCACTTCATCCTCCATCCCTCCTCCTATAATCCATGCGTGTCCATGTATCACCCTACATCGGAACTCAACAAACCAAACTCGCCGTCCCGTTTCCCCGCGCAANACTATATCTCGTTTAGTGAAAGCGAGACGGTCATCATTCTATACACATCTAGGTTACAATAATGATATTCAAAGAGCTTTATACTACTAAAATGATTATACGGACGGTTTGGAATAATTTCCACTTCTTCATTGTTATTTATCTAGGTGAAATGGTATAATGATGTTGCTTGTGATAGACTTTTTGCATAATTACTTTTGAGAATAGGTAGAGAGTATTTACCAGGCTTCTTACAAGTCTTTTGCCAAGGAATATCGAGATTTTGAAGTAAGAGTGTTATGATGAATTACGAATAGACACAAGAGATCACATTCCGACAGTTCAAAGCCTCTATGTTGCCAATCCAGAGTACAAAATAAAGAGAACTCTTTCGGGGTATACACTCACAAGCTGATAGTACGGCAACAATATCGAATTCTTCCCCTAGGCTATGTTTCACCACCCCTTCTCATACTTCCGCCAGCCACAAACCCCAGTAGCAGCCTCAAAACCCAACTCAAAATCACCAAATCAAGCAGAGAGTTCATAATTACAGCCCCCTACCCATCTAACGGCTTTTACAACTTACAAAAAAGACTCTTCGGATGGTACATCTCATCACAACCCAGCACAGCGCAAGAAGAGAAGCCACAAGACATCAGCCCATTACTCTACACACACCTACAACCCCATCGTCCCAAGAAATTCCAAGTCTCAAGATAACCAAATTGATTATTCCAAGCACTTAGGTCAACAAACATATAGCAATTCTGATTGTCCAAAATCACTCGTACAAATATTGTAGTTGTGCGGTGTTTTCAGGATAAGATTGTCGTGATCTAGGTGTAAGCAGAGTAACCACCACGTCTTTCACTAATGTAGCGCCAAGGGGTGTCGAATTATTCTTTAGGTGGATAGACCAGATGTCACCATCAAAACCAAGGTACCGATTCAGATTCACAGTCCAGAACAGATGGGAGGGAGAAAGAGACAAGAGGGCGTAGGACTTTGAATTCAGAAACTGGCAGAGATGTAACTGATGAATTAGCTCATAACCAGATAGTGTGCTAAGGGATTTGTACCAGTGTACGGTTACGATAAAAGATCGTCTTCGTCCAGGAAAAGAAATTCAGCGTGAAATCCGTCGAGCGCACAGGTCACTGTTTTGGGCAGCAATTCACCCTCATTTCCCAGAAAACCCAAATCACTGATCTTGTTATTAGGACCCCCTTCAGTGGACGTTTGTTGCATTCATCATCATGTACTCTCTGAAGCTAATGCACATTGTCTTCCTTGCCAAATTGGCGGACTCCATATGATCACAGCCTACTTTATCTGCCGCGAACAGCAAATCCCATGCAGCCATGTAAAACCCCAAAGAAACCCGTTTTTGCTTAAAATTTGCTGAATTGCTTGACGTTCTTGCCAGCTCGGGGCATGACACGGAGAACGTTAAATCGGACCTATTTTTTTCATATCAGTATTTGGAATTGTGCGAAGCCATTCTTGCACCATGGGCCATCCGAAAAAACATACAGTTTTGCTCAATGGTCGACATTGTCCAACGGTAACCTGATCACCATCTGAGACACGGAAAGCTGGGGAAACGTGTGCGGACAAGTTCTTGTGTCTCTTCTCATATCTGGCGTATTTTGGGATGAAGTGGAGGTATTCTCGGCGGATAACAAGGGTTCGGTGCATCTTGGTGGAAACAACGGTACCGGTTAAGATACGACCACGGATGGAGACGAGACCAGTGAAGGGGCACTTCTTGTCTGTAGATGGATGAATTAGCTTCGAGTTTGTTGTGCGCGTATGGATGCAGTGCAGCGCATCGCCGCCGCTGATCTAGAATCGAGTTGCAGCCCTTGCCGCGTAAAATATCCCATAACCCCTCCATGTCCCTCGAGCTGGTGCCAAACTCCCTATTTCTATTCCTTCACAGAAGATCGCGCAGGATCAAATCTCACGTACCGATGTAGCTTCCCTCAATGGCAGTCTTTGGTGTGCGGAAACCCAGACCGACATCCTTATACCATCTTCGTCCACCCTTTCCAACTCTTCTAGACTTGGCCTTTGATTTGGCGTTAAGGAAAATGTGAGGTTGCTTCTGGTAAGCGCGCTCCGATTGCACGGTAAGTTCGGTGGCCATGGTTGCGGATTTCGTCGTGTCGAGGTACGAAAGTCGCAAAAGGTCGAGGTTGGCGGTTGGTCGTTGAGAAATTGTAGATGCGAGTCGGGGCTAGGTATTTTTGAAAAATGTCGACTGTGGGTTTGGGGTCAGCTGATCGGATCCTTGATTCCGACCCCGGCCCGGTGAAAATCATGGTCACGGTCACGTGTTTAATGGCAGCCTCTGGGCGGGGCCTGTCGAAAGTCCCTGCCAGGTGAAAGGTGATGAGTCCACTGCACCGCAAGGGCCTGGCTCAAGGTCGGGTAAGGAAAAAGGTTACGAGTATTGCAGCCTGAAACCTAGGGCAACCACTCAACGCGCTTTTTTGCCCTCCCGCCCATGTTTGTTTACGTGACGGGGATGCTTGCCAATTACACGGGTACATCGTGCGTGCATCTGCAGACTCCATGATTCCTCCGTCACCAACTCTACAACATTATTGATGATCACCCGTCAACACATTTCACTGTCGTCGCCTCTCCTCCACTTTGAGCTACACGCTCGCACAATTCACAATGGCTTCTCGAAATGAAGTCACCCTCCCCGCGACGCGCCCGAAGTCTCGCAAGTCTCTGGGCTCCATCCCCTCAGCCGGCGCAATGGACCAGGAAAATATGACGACCGACTTTGCTGCGTTGGCAAGTGGAAAGAGAGCCCCCACAGCTAAGCCGCTAAAGAAATCTCGAAGTAAGAGTATCGGTCCTGGAGGTTTGGATGCGCTGAAGGATACAACTGGGAATCGTCGCAAAGTATGTATACAGCAATGAAATCTCATCGCTTCCCTCTGACGGGAAACCAGTCTATAGCTACTGTACCCCATCCCGCACCCAAATCCATTCTCAAACCTACGATGCCACCGCTTCGAGAAATCCCGGCGCATAATCCTTCGCGAAGAGGGAATCCCAAGAAAACTACCCCGCCAACCCAAAACAAAACCGAGAATTTAATCGATTTCGATGTTGGACCAACGGTTAGCGGGGCGGACAATCTGGCGAACCCATTTGACGTTGGTGCAAATGCTGCAGTCGCTGAGACTCGAGTGACACTAAGGACCGAGGAAGAACAGCAAGCTGCCGCACGAGAACGTGAAGAACAGGAAAGAAAAGCACTGGAGAAAGAGATTATATCTAGACGAGATGCTAGGAGGAAGTCATTGGCAAACCGTCGGGTATCTTTTGCTCCAGAGGCAACTCTACATACGTGGGATGTTGTGGTGGAATACCAGGACTCGACTACTTCATCAAATGCGACATCTCGACGAGCTTCCTCAGCATCCAACCCACAAACTCCTGGGCTTCCCGATTCTGAATCGTCAGAACCACCTTCGACTCCACCAGAACAAGTAGAGGAAGAAACAGACAGTTCAAGCCCTGCCCATCAACGCGACCTGCACCAAAAGAAAAGTCGCCGAAGCTCTGGTATACCTCCTATGAACTTTAACAATCCAGAAGATGAAGTGTTTTCATCAAGTCCGTTTAGTGATAATTCTGGAGTTGAAGAGGAAGAGCCGATGGATGACATGGATGTTGACTCTAATTCAAACAGCGATTCTGATATAATTGACGATACAGCAATGAGTATGGATGTTGGAGACACCATGGATATGTCATTGGCTTCCTCGAAATCCGGATCAAGTACAAGCTCTCGTCTTGACGAAGCTCTGAGGCAAGCTGCGCGTCAAGCTGGTGCTCAAGAACAAGAGGAAACTGAAGAAATTGCATTCGCTCCTTGGACGAGGCCTGCAGCACTTGAAAATCTCGAATCCCAAGGAGACCAGGAAAACGTCAATCCATTTACATCAACTTACAAAGCGAATGCGCCTCAGGAGGAAGCCGAACAATCTGAGGGTGAAGATGTCTCAATGGACCTCACGATGGATATGACGAGACCCATGGGTGGAATCATTACTGCGCAGACAAATGAAAGCGAGGACGACGAATTGTCGATGGACGTTACCAAAGCTTTTGGAGGTATCATTACGAATCCAGTATCAAATACTACCACCAAACGAAAACCAGCATCCTCAAATCGCCGCCAAAGTACACGCCGGAAATCTCTTGGAGAGGATTCATCCATGGGCGATGAAACGATGGATTTGACAATGGCTGTTGGTGGGATCAAACCAAGCATGGATAATTCATCTCCTGGCAACGATGAAGATATCACGATGGAATTCACTTCAGTTGTTGGTGGCGTACTTCCTCCGAAGAAAGCACCAGCAAAGGGCCGACGACAGTCCATGGCAGCTTTGCAAAAATCTGTGAAGAAAGCGCGGGAGAGCATTGATTCCCGTACTGGTGACACTATGGACATGACAGTTGCCGTGGGAGGAATCATGGCTACAAATACACAATATGCCGAAGAAGAGCCGGATCCCACTATTGGTATGGATATGACTGCAGCTCTTGGAGGAATACTACAGCCGCCAGTCACTTTCGAAAACAGAGCAGAAGCCAAGAAGGTTATGGAACTGGAGACCGATATCGCAAGTTCTCCATTCCGAGTTGATGTTCCAAGCTCTCCTCCGAAGCCAGCCGCTCCAGCCCATACAATTGCATCCGAAACTGGCAGCCCAAGCTTAGTGCCTTTCCGAAAGGGAGCTCGACGCAGCACTGATACCAGGAAATCCACCACTCCCAAATCCAAACTTTCGTCCAGCTTTACGCCTACAAAACCAACAACTCCGCCCAAACAATTAACACCACAACCTGTTGGCCGTCCTACGACACCAAGTAAAACGCCCCCATCCAAAAATGTCGCTGTCCGTACCTCATCTCCAAAGAAGTTATTCAAAAATGACTTCCCTCAAGTATCCACTACACCCCAATCCTTCAAAGCCAAAAAAACGGCCACGCCCAATAAATTATTTCAGAGAGACAAAACTGGCATGACTACTCCAAGTTTTATTCTTACTCCTCAGAGGAGAAGATCTTCTGGTGTTGGTCTGGATCGCGAAGGTCTTGGTTCACCTCGAGTTGCTGCACTTCTTGACCGAAGAATTTCAATAGGTGAACAGGCAGCATCATTTAGTCCCAGCCTTCCAGGTGACGCCGTCCGAGGGGTTCATTTCCTTGATCCACGAGCCATGCAGGCAGAAATTGACAAGGAGCATCAACAAGAAGAAGACCGAGAGAATGGGCGAAGTATCCTGGAGCGTGAAGCTGATGACGAAACGGATGCGACATTAAATTTGAAAAACATGATTGAGAGTTTATCGCCGAAGAAGAAATCGACAAAGCCACGAAAAAGTCTGCATGTGGGCGCTGCGAAGGGTATTCTCGGCAAACGACCCGTGGAACTAGACGAAGATGACGAGGATGAGGATGAAGGAGGGATTAAGCGACTGAAGAACCACCAAGGAAGTCCCGTCAAGAATGTTAGGCTTAGCGGGCCTCCGTCAAAAGAAGAAACCACAACGGGACGCGTGACTCGGGCTAGTCGAAAAAGTATCGATGAAGCCGAAAAACCTGTTGCGACACCTACTACTACTTCATCTCCAGCTAAAGCCACAACACCACGAGTTCAGGGTCGCTTCAAGGATGCCGAAGCCATCCCTGCCGAACAGGAGGTTGGGCCTTTGGCAGAGAAAGAGCCTATTGAAGACCCACAGATTGGCGAGGAGAGTTTTGAAGATGACCGCATTCAGCTGCAAGATTTTCTTAACATGACCAGCATTCGATTTATGGAATTGACAACCTCCAAACGTCGACACACTATTGCACCGAAATCCGATAGGAATTCAAAGGGCAGAATCAGTTTTGGGGTGACCCTCGAAGACTGTATTGCTGCGAGTGCGGCAACCGTGCCAATGCTCGAGCTTTTTCAGCATGCTTGTCAAGAATTAAGAAAGTACATTTCGGAAGGCCGTAAGACTGTGCGGGAAATCGAAACGGCAACATTCGAAGAGAACCCTCCTCTGTTCCGCGAGTATATGTCCGCCACTCCTGATATCAAGGTTGTTATGGATAATCAGCTCAAAAATGTCAAGACACATGCAAGACTATTGAGTAAGGAAATGTGGTATGACTGGCGGATGACACTTCTTGGAACTTTGAAAGAGGCGCTTTTCAAAACCGGCGAAGGAATGATGCAGGATGAAGAGATTTTAGACCATCAACTTGGTCTACTGAATTCTGTCATCCCTAAGCTCGGTCAAAGAGCCCAAGCTCTCCAGCGTGAAGAAGCTGATCTTCGGGCTGCCGCCGAAGAGCTTGCCAATTGTGATCCTGTTGCATTGACCGATGCTCGCCAAAAATTGATTGCTGTTGATTCAGAACTCGATTCAAAGAAGCGCATGATTTCTGATCTTCGAAAACAATTGGAAGGCAAGGAAGCCGAGATCAAGGCAGGGATTGAGCGAAAGCAAACATGTATCGACGAGATTAGCGAAGCAGAAAGAATCAGAGAAGAGTGCCGAGGATGGACCTCGGGTGAGATCAGCTCCTTGAAAGGTATTTGTTTCTTCCTCACCTCTTTGCGACAATTTTACTAATGTCCTTTTAGCAAAAGTCGATGCCATCGAAAAGGAGCTTGGTTGGACCATCACCGGTGTTTCGGGAACCACAACATCGATGACATACCAAAAAGACATTGAGCTCGTTTTCGACGCTGCCTCATTCTTACCAAGCGCCAGCCATACAACATCCCGCCGTAAATCGGTCAACTCTCGTATCGACCTCTGGTACATCGGCGCTAACCGAGATCTTAATCCCCAACCTCTTAACCCTGAGAAAGACTTCTTCCTCCAGAGTATTCGTGATCACATTCGCGGTTTACCCCAGGCCCAAACACATGTGAAGGATCTCCTCCACGCCGTTTCAGTCTCTTGGAATCGAGCCCAGGCTGTGGTAGATGATATTCGCTTGCTTGGTGTTAGTTGTCCGACCGAAGTGGAAAAAACCTCCGATTCTTCAATTTCGGTTCGGAGCATATTACTTATCGCTCCATTGACTACTAGAGTTGAGGTGCGAATTGGACTTGAGAGTAAGAGTGGTGAGGGAGGCATCGAAGTCGGCGTTGAATATAAAGCCAGTGTAGTTTATGGCGAGCGCTTCAACG
This sequence comes from Hymenoscyphus fraxineus, assembly GCA_900184765.1. Lineage (NCBI taxonomy): Eukaryota > Fungi > Ascomycota > Leotiomycetes > Helotiales > Helotiaceae > Hymenoscyphus > Hymenoscyphus fraxineus. The sequence goes on from LT855409.1 coordinate 3,227,702, forward strand.
AGCCGAAAATGGGCGAGTTCTTAATGAGTCGTTGTGGAAGTATCGTCGAGGAAAAGGGCAAGTCGGAGAAAAGCTCTTGGGGTGGTGCAGTGGCTGAATTGGGCGAGAAATTGTTGGCTAGGGGTCGGAAGTCATAGCTACATTTATTAGGCGTTATGTAACTGCTCTACGGAGTAGATTATGACTACTTGGTGTTTGGAGTTAATATCTGGGTTTTGGTTTTTTTGGTTTTTTGTAGCTATGCTAATGTTCATAAATATAATGAATGAAAAATGACAATGAATGGAAAATGTAATGAAAGATGAAGGTTGATGTTCCGGTCAGAGCTATGGTCTTTTCTGTTCATTTCCCCGCGTACATTCACGCTTTTTTCGCCTCGCTTCGTACAGCGGTGTGCATAACCTCTGTTAAAAACGTGATTTTCGGGAACACTAAAAAAAGTAGGTGCACCTAGGACTCTACTAACACCTTATTTATCCCTACTACCTATATCTCTATAACTATAACCTAGAACGCTGTAATATAACTTAAATATCTACTTTAATATACTTATTAAACGTAGATTAAAGCGCTAGGTAGGTAGAGCTCTTATAGATATAATAAGTCTAAAAAGGCGACGTTAGATAAGACGTACTTCAAGAGTATCTGTTACTCCTATATAACCACCTATAGTATATAAAACTAAGGCTATAAAGCGCTCGAAACTATTAAAAGATACCCCTCTAAAGGATCCTATACCTCTAATCGAAATACCTAGCGATCCTAGTATACCCGAGATAATAACAAAGGAGCCGGAATAAGCTAGTAGATAAGCTAATAAGACCTCGAAAGCTACACCTAAATCGTTACGTACTAAGGGACTCCTACTAGTATTTAACCTAAGAAAGGTCTAAGATATTACCTAGTTTATTATAATTATATTTAATATATTCGTAGACGGTAAGTAGAAGGAGACGCTACTATATAATATAAATATTAATAATCCCTTCTACTAGTCGTATAACGATTTTATTAAAGTTATCTAAGATTAATTCCTTAAAGGATAGGTAATAAAAAGGAGCCTTCGATACTCCGAGTAGCCTATTATAGACAATTAGTATATAATACTTAGTATAGAAGCTAATACTTAACGAATTCGCGTTTCTAACTAAAACTCTTAAGAGTATATTAAGATAATATTATACTAGAACTACTACCTAGGTACTTAAAAGACCGCTTATTCTATACGCCTTTAAAGCTATTTTATATACCTCGATTATAAACCTACGCTAGTTCCTACTATTAAAAAGAATAGAAAAAAGAAGGTAGTAAACCCTTATAAAATCTATAGAATATTACTATAACAAGGACGTCCTAAGAACTCGAGTAATACTATAGAACTACCTAGTAATAATAATAAAATTAAAGATAATAATAATACTCTTATTTAAGATTTAATAATAAGACGTTAATTAATAGATAAAAGAGTAAAGGACAAAAAGCTTATAAAGGATAATAAGGTAGAATCGATTTAAAAGGAGATATTTTACTAGAATATCTATATAAATTCTCGCTACCCTCGGCTAATAAAAGTATACTACGTCCTTAAAGGAAGAAAGAGCTACTACGCTATTAATATAAGTAATATAGAAATATAGGCGGATTATATTATTACTAGGGCACCTAAAGTATCTATAACTAATCTACCTTAGGAGTAGCTAATCTAATTCTAGGAAGGTTATAAGGAGGTAGTATAAAAGAAGATAGGACGTAAAATTAAAGTAAAAGAGGCTATTCCTATACCTACTCCCGTATAAGGACTATAATCGTAACCTATTATAGTCTATAACTACCTAGTACTACCTCCTACTTAATTATATAGCTACCTAAACGCCTAGGGATATAATAGGAATCCTTACTATAATCCCCTAGATATATACGGTTAAAGACTACCGCGCTAACTAGCTAATCGACCTATACGAACCCGAGAAGAACTAGCCGCTATACCGTAGTCCTCCCTACTTCGAGCTATAAATACGAACGATATAATAAAGAACTTCGAGGACTTCCTAGTTAAAGGAGTAGATAACCTAGTAAAGATAAAGGCGATTAAGAAGGGTATAGTATAGATTAATAAGGAGTTTATTAGTATAGATTAACTTCGTTAATTATATACTATTAAATCTTTAGTATAGGCTAGTAGTATAAAGAGGGGTATTATAGAGTTAATTAAGGATTCTATATCTAGATAGACTAGGTTTAAAATAATATATAAGGATCGATTAGCCGTGTAATAAGGACTCGCTTAACTATTATAACCTTAATTCGTATAAGCCTTAATTAATATAGAACCTTTAAAGGTAAGGAGTAATATATAGGACGATAGTAAATATAATAATAGCGAGTTTTATAACTACCTAGATAAGTTTTAAGGAGGTAATAGATACTTTAATAGCTATTAAATATAGTATTTTTGTTAGGTATTTATACTTTCTATTTAATATACGAGTCTTTATTTAAATATATTTCTTTATATATATACTAGTTAAATAAATAGACTATTACTTTATAAAATTTATATAATACGAGGTTAGATTAAGCGGGGTTAAAATATATATAACTTATACCTACCTACTACTTTAGTATAAATTATATATATTATATAGGGAACTTATAGTTAAATATATTATTAAAAAGTATAAATAAATCGGTATTCTACTATAATTAAGGGACTTTCTTATTAAATTATATTCGAATATATATACCCCTATAAATAACTATTCTAAAAACACTATAAAATATATACTAATCTAACTATTCCTTATTACTAAATAGTACTAAAGTATTACTAAAATAAGCCCTTGCCCTTTTTATAGCCTCTAGCCCTAATCTAACCTTCTTAAGCGCCTAGTTTAAGAAGTCCTAGTATAAGTTAAAGTCCTTCTACTTATAATAATAATACTATTAAATAAAGGCCTTTAAATTACTAAAACTCTCTTTAATTAGATTAAAATCAAGAGAGTATAGAGGTAGGAATCGAAGTAATACTCCTTTATAATTATATACTCTTTAAATTATATCTTTATTTAAGTAGTAAACAAATATATTATCTATAATTATTACTAATCGAGAACCTAGGTATATAGTATAAAGTAGTAGGATATCCTTGATTATAAAGCTATAAATATTAGTTATATATCCTTTAAAAAGTAGGAACGCTTACTCTTTAAATATATTACTATTATACGTTCTAGGAAACGTTATAGTAGTAATATATCTATCGATTATATATATAGGGAGTATAGATATACGCTCTCTATTTTATAGCTACCTTTATACTACCGCTCGAGATCCTACCTTACTCTATCTATATTATCTATCTCCTATTTAATTGTCCGAGCTATATTCGTTTATAAATACTAGTTGTTCGCCTTAGAATTTAGTAATATTATATTACTATTTATTATATAGTTCCTTATTTTACTAGGCCGCCTCTACCTTAAGGACCTTCTTAGTATATTATATCTTTTAGAGAGCCCTTAAAATAGTCGATCGATCGACTTAGATATTATATACCTTATATAAGAACTCGGCGATTTTGTCTTAATATAATTTAGGCCGTTAATCTAATAGTAGCTTAATTATAACCCGTATTTTATATATAATTATCTCTTTTAGACTACCGGTAGGAGCCTTAGAAGGAATATTATATTTAACGAGTTTCTTATACCTATATATTATCTACTCTATAGTACTATAGATCTACGTAAGGTGTTTATAAAACCGTCTATTACTAGAGCCTCGTTACTCCTAGAGCTTAGTATAGATTTACGCTACTATCTCTAGGGTAAGGTATATAAGTATAGTACTAACTATCCGAATTAGGTAATTAAACTTTAGTATATTCTAATTATTTTTAGCTACTAACCGTGTTATTTAAATACGTTATTAGATTGTTATATATAGCGGGGTATATAATTAGGTTATAGTAGATAAGAGTGTCGGACTTTTTTTTAGTATTCCCGAAAATCACGTTTTTAATAGAGGTTATATACACCGTTATATGTGATTAGTCTACTTCGTGTCTCGCTTAGGGTTTACTAGGTAGGTAGTACTTATAAATAGAAAGAGGAGTAGAGATTAGATTTTTTTTTATTTAGATATTTTAAATATTAGTATTCGAAAGGGTTAGGATAATAGAGATTAGGTTATTAGAATAGGTAAATAGTTAAAAGGGGGAAGTAAGTATTTTTTTAAAAAAAGATCTAGAGGTTTTTTAGAGGTTTTTATTTTTCTAGGGGGTTAGGAAAAAGGAATTTAAAGAGGGAGTTAAAGGAGGAAGGAGAAAGAAATAGGGTATTATTCGTCTAATAATTTTATTTCGGATTAAATTATTATAATTTACTTTATCTCTTTTTCGGATTATTAATTCCGTTAGTACCTATATTATTTATAATAAGTAGAAGGGATACCTTAGTAGAATTTACCTCTCCTTTCGAAATAACTAGAAATACCTAGGTAAGATTCTACGGTTCCTTATATAAATAGGTCTTAGCCTACTAATAAATATAAAGTACCTCGAGAAATCTTTTTATAAAAGGGTTTATATAGAGCTTAGCTATTACGAATAACCCTTCCGCTATTCGAGAAACGGTACTACGCGGTTCTATATAAAGTAGAAACTATAGGAAAGAGTCTTATTTATATTTATTATTATACTTCTAGAACTAGACTACTAGTATAAGTACTAGTAATCTCCCTTAATAAAGGTAGATAAAGCGTTAGCGCTAGCGTAGTATTAAACTTTTATATAAAGACTTTTAGTATTTAAATAAGTAGTAACTTAAAACTTTACTTTCTATTTATATAATTTACTTACTTTTAATCTAGTTTATTTATTTATACCCTTTAAACGGAATTAATTATTTAGAAGACAGATTTCGCTTAATTTATAGCCTATCTAGGGCAGTTAGTAGCGGTCCGAGAATATTACTACCTACTTTTCTTAGCGTACTAACCTACTACTAGCTATATAAGTACTATAATTACTAAGACCTACCCTGAAAAATTATAATATAATATATTTTAATAATAGTATAGCGTCTTTTATTAAGGCCTTAGAACTTTTCCTATAGGTTAGGGAGGTTAGGGTTAGGGCTAGAGTTAGGGTTAGGGTTAAGAGTTAGGGTTTATAGAATATTTTCACTAAGTCTACTACGTTATAGCTATATATATAATATTTAGCGAGATCTATCTCCTAAATAATTAATTCCCTTTAAACTCTTATAGGTTATTATATTTAAAAAGTACTTTATATATTAATTTATTAAGATTTAGTTTCTTAGAGTTAAATAGCTTATAATTCTAAAACTAAATACTATTATAAACTTATAATATTTTATAAGAGTTTAAGTAAAGTATAATTATATAATATAATAAGTTATAGTTAGTATAATTAAAGTTTTAATAAATATTCTTTAATAAGGGATATATTAAGTATTCTTTATTTAAGTAATTATTAGTTATTTATTATATTAAAGTTTTTATTAATAGCTTCTAATTTAATTTTATTAAATATATATTATTAAAAGTTAGATTAATTAGCTTTTAATTAAATCTAGTAACTATTCTTTTAATTTAAATCTATTTTACTTTATTCCTTTTAATAATATTCTAGTTAACCTTTAACTAATTAATTATAATATTATTAATTAGTTAGTTAATTAGTTAGTTAATTAGTTATTAATTAGTTTATTAATTTAATTAAATTTATATTAATCTTATATTAATTAGTTATTAAGTTTAATAATCTTAGAGGCTAGCCCTCGAACCCCTATAGCTTACTATACTTAAGAAGTAGTTTATATATTAAATACTATTATAAAAGATATATACTTTATTATTCTTACCTCTAGATACTAACTAAGCTATATAGTATAGATAGTAACTATAACGTTTATAAGCTTCTAACCTACCTTATTCTAGTTATAAATATTATATAAGTATAGAGAGAATACTAAAATATAGCTAAAACTCTTAAATATTCTATACTTTAACTATATACGTTTTAAGTATAGTTATAGCTATTAATTAGTTACTAATTAGTCTTTTACTAATTAACTATTAATTAGTTATTAATTAATTAGTTATTTATTAATTAGTTATTTATTAGTTAGTTATTAATTATTTACTAATTAGCTATTAATTAGGTATTAATTAGTTATTACTTAATTAGTAGTTTTTAATTAGTTATTTACTTAAATATATATTACTTAGTTATTTATTAGTTAGTTATTAATTAGCTATTAATTAGTAGTTATTAATTAGTTATTATTAATCTTTATTTTCTCTCGGGGGCTAGCCCTCGAACCCGCCTAGTTATTATTATTAATTAGTTTAGTATTTAGAATCTCCCCTTCGAACCTCTTCTTACTACTTTTATTCTACGGATTCTCCGTTCCTATTCGTATAAATTAGAGCGCTCTCCTATTTACTTCTATCCGAACTAATTAGTACTCCTTCTCCTTTCTAGGACCCTAGATAGGAGAGGGTAGGAGTACTTCTAAGACTTAGTATTATAGGTTATAGTAGATACTAGTAGTACGTAAGTAGTTAGTAGTAAAATAGTCTAGCCCTAGTAGAAGGAATATACGTCCTTAATTTATAGCAAGGGTAATTCTCGGGATATTACTTTGAAGATTCTAGCGAACTAGCGTACTTTTAACGAACCTAGCGAAACGAACCTAGCGAAACGAACCTAGCGAAACAAACCTAACGAAACGAACCTAGCGAAACGAACCTAGCGAACTAGCGTACTTTAACGAACCTAGCGTACTTTAATAAACCTGGCATACTTTCGAACTTAGCGTACTTACGAATAGCCTTATTTTTCTACCTTATTTTAGCCTCTCCTATCTACTCCTCTCCCGAATACTACCTCTCCTTATTTACTCCTCTCTAGATAAGTAACCTATTCTCCTCTCCTTCTTCTAGCTAAAGATATAGTTCTCCTTCTCCTCTCCTAGTAGTTAGGAGAGGAGAGGAGGGGAGATTCTAAATACTAAATTAGTTATTAATGTTTTATTAATTTATTATTAACCTTTTATTAATTAGTTATTAACTTTTTATTAATTAGTTATTAATGTTTTATTAACTTTTTATTAATCTTTTATTAATCTTTTATTAATCTTTTATTAATCTTTTATTAATTCTTTATTAATCTTTTATTAATCTTTTATTAATCTTTTATTAATTTTTTATTAATTTTTTATTAACTTTTTATTAATCTTTTATTAATTTTTTATTAATCTTTTATTAATTTTTTATTAATTTTTTATTAACTTTTTATTAAGTTTTTATTAATTTTTTATTAATTAGTTATTATTATTATTATTATTATTATTATTATTATTATTATTATTATTATTATTATTATTATTATTATTATTATTATTAATCTTTATTTTCTCTCGGGGGCTAGCCCCCGAANAGGTCTAAGCTTCTAACCTACCTTTTTCTAGCTATAGACGTTATATAAGTATAGCGAGAATACTAAAATATAGCTAATACTCTTAAATATCCTATACTCGAATTATATATATTTTTAATATAATTCTAGCTCGATATAAGCGTAGGAATATACTTTGTACTTTTAGTATTCCTACCCCTATAATATATAGACTAACTAAGTTAAGCGAGTCTAGAATATCCTTATTATACTTATAGGGTTAAATTAACCCCTAAACTAACCCTTAAATTAAGCCGAATTTATATTAGCTATATTAATTATAGGGGTCTTCTAGCTAATTAGGAGTTATATATAGGCTATTATAGTATTTTAGCTTAGACTAAATAGCGTACTTAAATTCGTATAGGAGAAGCTCTAGCTATATACCTCGAATTAAGGGGTAATTATATAAGGTAAGTACCTAATTTAAATAACTCGAATATCTAGGCTACTATAATACTAAATATTATATTCTCTTCTACTTAGATAAATAATACTCCTCCTAGAGTATTAATAGCTTTAATTCTATATAGAAAAAGCTAGCTACCCTTACTTATATTATATAGATTTTTTTAAAAAATAAAATAATTTATTTAAGATTTATATACTTATATAATATTTAATCTACTCTAAGCTATATTTATTTATAAAAGCTAAAAATATTAAGTAATTATATAGTTAAGTAAGTATAAAGTACTATAGATAGTACTTACTAAAAGTGCTATAAATACCCTTAATAATATCTAGTTTAATTATTTTAGGCCTTTTAAGCCTAAAGAATATATAAGTTTTAAGCTTTTAAAGGTTTATATTAAGGAGCCTTCTTACTTTTCTTTTACTTCCTTCTTTTAACTACTATAATATATAATATTCTTTCTTACTTATTTCTTTAATCTTCTATAATATCTTTTATCCCTTTTCTATATTCTTTCTTATCTTTAATTATTCGTTAGCGTAGCTAACGTTTTTGGTAGGTAGGGGGGGTTAGGTAGGCCTACGAGATATTTTCGAGTTAAGGATTACAAGGGTTTTATAGCCTGTACGTAGCTCCTAATTAGCTAGAAGACCCCTGTAATCGATATAGCTAATATAAATTCGGCTTAATTTAGAGATAAAAAGTCGATAGGAATATTCTAGACTCGCTTAGCTTAGTTAGCTTAGTTAGTACTAGGGGTAGGAATACTAAAACTATAACTACTACTCTCGAGCTTATATCGAGCTAGAATTATATTTAAAATATATATAATTCTAGTATAGGATATCTAAGAGTTTTAGCTATATTTTAATATTCTCCCTATACTTATATAACCTCTATAGCTAGAATAAAGTAGGTTAGAAGTAGTATATAATTATAACCGTAGGGTTAGTACCTTGTATTAATAAGGTACTTAAGTACCTACACTCCTATAAAACACTAAAACTACCTATACGTAGCTTAGTTAGGCTTAGTTAGACGGGGGTTCGGGGGCTAGCCCCCGAGAGAAAATAAAGATTAATAATAATAATAATAATTATTAAATAACTACGAATTAANTAAATTAATTAATAATTAATAATTAATTAATAATAATAACTAGGGGGGTTTAGAGGGTAGCCCCCTAAGAGAAAATAAAGATTAATAATAATAATAATAATAATAATAATAAGTACTAATTATAAACTAATTAAGAGAATTAATAATAATTAATACTTAATTAATAATAAGAATAATAATTAATACTTAATTAATAATAATAACTACTAATTATTAACTAATTAATAGAATTAATAATAATTAATACTTAATTAATAATAATAACTAAGGGGGTTTAAGGGCTAGCCCCCGAGAGAAAAAAATCTATAATAATAATATAGTAGATTTATAATAATATAGCTTAAAATACTTAATCTCTAATTTTTATTATTTATAAAGTTCTAAGTTATATTTAGTAGGTAGTTATAGGTTATTATAGGTATCTATAGCTTTTTATAGATCTAAAATATCCTATAAAATAAAACGAAGTAAAATATAATTATAAGGTATAGTATTTATTTATAGTAGTTATTTATAATAACTTAATATCTATAAACTTTATAGAGTATAAGTAGGCTAGAAAAGTAATTTATTTAAGTATAATAAGTTAAAGAATAACAAGTAATAACCTTAGAGGCTATATAAATAATACGCTAGGCCTTATCTAGGACCTTTAATAACTTTATATTACTTATACTATTTATTTCCTCTTCTAACGCCTTAAAAGCTAAGTAAGTAAGTTAGTATATACTATAAGAAAGGAAGGAAGTTACTTATACTTTAAACTATTCTCCTTCTCTTTATTCTCCTCCTCCTTTTCCTCTTCTTTAACTCGCTTACTACGCTTCCTCTTATAGAGATTTTAGTAGGGTTAGAAAGAATAGTATCGACCCTTACTACTATAGTAGTAATTAGTATAGCTATTAGAGAAGTAGCCTTTAATAATAATATAAGCTTCGAATAGGCTATTATTCTTTTAGTACTTAGTATAGGCCTCTCTTTCCTAGTACTTCTTATCTCTAACTAAAGTCTTAGTTTATACTTCTATATTTTATATTCTCTCCTAGTTAATATTAGTACTATTCTAAGTTTTACAAATAGTACTATTATTCTACTTTCTTATTCCTACTAATATAATAAGGGTCTTAGAGGAGCGTGTGATTTAAACTAGTATAACGCTAGAGAGACTATCTCGGATAGTAATAGTAGTAGTACTAGTATTTTTAGCGCGGTAGGCGGGCTTACAGGTAGCGACAGTCTTCTTAGTCTTCTTAGTTTTATAAGTAAGTACTTCTTTAACTTCTTTTTCTTTTTCTTCTTCTTCTTCTTCTTAAGGTTTAAAGGTAGGGTTAGAAAGAGAGGGAAAAGAAGAGAAGGATAGGGTACGGGTATAAGATAGTATAGTATTAATATTATTAGTATTATTAGTATTATTAGTATTATTAGTATTATTAGTTAAAGTTAAGGTTAAAGTTCAAGGTTAAAGAAGGTTAAAGAAAAAAGTATAAGTTAGGGGATAGTACTTTAATTTATATATTAGAACTAGAGCGAAAATCGCTAATTCTAGCGGTTAAGTATAATAGTAATTTATTATATTTAAGACTTAGTACTAAAAATAAATAGAAACTTAGAGATACTAGATAGTAGTAGTATTATATTTATAAAGTATAATAGGAAATAATTATAATTATACTAAAAAATATATTCCGAAAATAAACTAGAGCTAAAAGATACTACTTAGTTATAGTATTATACTTATAAAGTATAATAGGAAATAAACTTACTTATTTTAACGCTAGCCCCTAATAATACTATTCTCTTACTACTCGCTTATATATAGCTATAGGTACTTATAGCCTTTTATAGATCTTATATATTTTATAGAATACTAATTTCCTTTTTTTTAGTAATATAGAAGCTAAGATATAAAAGAATTAGATATATATAATATATATTTTTAAAGTGGGTAATTCTTTATATCTATAGTATTTAATAGGTATTTATAGTTTATTTAAGTTTTATAAATATTCGAGTAAAATTTAAGATATTTAAGAGAGTAAATAATAAGAAAATATATAAGTAAATAGTATAATATTTAGTACCACGTTCGGCTAAATATTCATAGTAATAAAGCCGTATATATACTATTAGACAAATAATTTATATTATATAATTATTTAGGAAACTTTTACTACCTTAGTATAGCAGTAAAGCGTGGATTCAGGTACTAATAGCCCTAATTATTATATCTAATTATATAATACCCTAGAATCGGCTCCCTTATAGATCTACCTTTAGATAATTTTATAAAGGGGTTATACGCTAGGTTTATACACAAGATTCGCTCTTAGGAGTTTTTCTATATATATCCTACCTACTTTTAAAGCTCGGCTTATAACAGCGAGTAATAGTAGGATATAGTTTAATCCTACAAGCTAAGAAGAATCCAGGAAGGCTAGATAACCCGACAGTAGGCTAGCGGGTCTGTAGAACTAACTACGTAAAACAACCCACCGATATATAGGTAGTAGGGCGTAGAATCACGAGGACTTGATTTAGGCTAAGTAGGGGAGGATGTAATATTTAGTGCTACGTTCGGCTAAATATTCATAGCGACAGAGCCGTATATATACTATTAGACAAATAATCTACATTATATGATTATTTAGGAAACTTTTACCGCCTTAGTATAGCGGTGAAGCGTGGATTCAGGTACTAATAGCCCTGATTATTATAATAGTAAGTATAACTTCTAATTTACTATATTTCGACTTTATAAATATAAAGGACGCGTATTACGTTATTAATATATATATAAACGTAATATTCTACCTATATACGTAATATACTCTAATAGTTAAATATATAAACACTTATTTATAAATACTACCCTTTTTTATAAATGTTTTTTTAAATTAATAAATAAGAATATATAAAATACTACTAGGTTAAGCCTTAATCTTTAGAGTTCTTTATAATATACTCTAGAAAATTAAGAAAGATATATCTAAGTTATTAACCTTAGAAGAGAAAGGTATTAGGTAAAATCGATTTAAATACACTTTCCCTTCCTTATTCGAAATAATATAGTCGTTCTTTAAACGCTTAACTAGATATTCCTAAACCTATAAAACGAGTTAGTTATCCTTCGAAAGCTTAACTAAACGTTAATAAACTTACTCCCTCCTAGCCTTTAGAACTACTATTTTAATAATTCGGTCGTCTAATAAGAGCTCTACTATATACCTCTAAACTAACTACCTTAGATACTAGGCCTATTCGAGTTAAGTACTCTTAAGTAGCGTTTATAAACTCTAACTTAGAATAAGTACTAACGCTAAGAATAGGTAGTAATCTTAGCTAAGCGCCTTCTAGGTCTAAACTATAATATAGCTTCTTAAACTCTAATAGAATCTAGTAAGAATATCTTCTTATTAGACTATATATAGGAGTTAGTAATAAAGGTTTTTATAAAGACTAAGTATACAAATAATAATAAAGCTTATACTAAATAACTTAAATAATATATATTTAAAAGAGGGGAGTAGCTAATATTCGTAGTCCCTATTATAGGTATAGGCTAGACTTAATATACCTAACTAACTTAGAGAAGGCGTATTATATCCCCCTTATCTAGGTATAGACCTATATATAAATTAGAGGAAAGTATAGTAGAACCTATACTAAGACCTTAGAAACGTAGGCGTCTAAATAACCTAGACTCTATAATATAAAAAGGTATCTATATCTTAGAGGCGAATTAGTAGTTATATAATAACTTTTATAAAGAGTTAAATACTTTATAACATAAGACTTATATATAGTATAATAAATATTAGTTTAATATAGGCCTTCTTAATAGAGTTTATAAAAACTATTAAAAGTTAAAGAAAAAGCTTCCTCTAAGGACCCCGTTTATTATATTAGTAGCGAATAATATAGACCTAAGTAATATTAACTATAGCCTCCCTTTATTAACTTAGGCGGAGGAGATAATAATTACTCCTATCTACTATTATATAAGTGTCTCTCGGGTTCGTAAGTAGTAGTATAAGTACTCTAGCTATTATATTAGCTTTATCTAGAACCGCGCTAAATTCTTTAGGAAGTTACTAAACCTTCCTAAATATATTAAAAATATTTTAGTAGTCCCCTATAATATAGATCTTAATAATACTCGCTTTAGCCGTTAATTTAAAAAATAGAATATAGTTAGAAAAAGTATAATTCTATAGTAGCTACGGTTCTTTAAGGAGTATAACCTAACGTATTATTATATAAAGATTAACCTAGCTCGAGTTAATTAGCTTCTAAAAGATAGGAATATCTAATAGCGTCTAACCCGGATTAAAGAGCGGCCTGTAGTAGAAGTACTATTAGTAGACCTAAATAATACTTTATAAAGGCTAGGAATAGACTTAAACCTCTTAGGTTATATCCTTATAAAATAACCTTTAATAAATAACCTCTACTCTCTTAAGCGGCCCCTACTAGATTAGGATCCTTATTAGGACTAACTAGAGAATATAGAGCTAGTTTATAGTACTATACTAAATATCCTCTAGTTATAAATAGAGGACTAGTAAGTACTAGATAGAATATATAATCGGCTACCTAAAAACAAGATTAAGGTTAAGAATACCTAGGTACCTTTAAATACCCTTTTATAAGTTATAGATAAAATATTAGATATAATTAATATACCCTCTATTTAAACTACCCTAATTATAGATTTATAATAAACGGACTATCTATTCTTAAGGCTCTTCCCAAGCCTGTTTCCTATTAGAGCTACGAACTTTTACACCTCTAGAGATACTACTATAAGCTTAGTAGATTAGACTAGATATATAATATAGTATAAAAGGGACCGATTTAAGTAGTATCTAAGATTTTACTTCTTCGTATATAATTTAATTATACGTAGTTATTCTTAGTAATAAGCGAGATATTATATTAATAGACAAGCTACGCTAGAGGTAGGTAGGCTCTCTAGAGAAGAGCTAGCCGAGCGATTAGAGGCTAATAATAGCTAGTTAATAAATTAGATTATAGGCTAGGCGAGTAATATAAGTAGTACTCGACTATATTAGAGGTAGAAGTCCTAGGAGCTTAATATAATTATATAGTTAATATTAGACTTGAGTCCTCTTTTCTTAACTCTAAATACCGCCGACTACTAGTAGTATAATTTAATAAGATATATACTAGGCTTTAAGACTTAGAGAGACGCTTCTAAAGAGGCTTAGGCTACTATCTCTTAGTAGATAGTTTAGAATAATCTATATATTATCTCTTATTATCTTAAGAAACGTTTTCTAATCTTTAAGAGAACAGTTCTTAAGCCTCTTCTAGGTATTAACCTCGACTAGTTCTACTTTAAGTAGTAGGCTTAGAGTACTAGCTATATCTATAGGATATTTTAAATTAAAAATAAGCTAAAGATAAATATATTAACTAAAGAGATTTAGGCTAGATTTACTAAATTCTAGGGCTAGTATATTATAGTAGTTCTACTAGATCTATATTAGTAACTAAACAAATACTACCCCTTAGTAACTCTATAGCCTAAGATATAAAATATAAATAACTAGTTTATATTATATATAAAAGGCTTTTAAATATATAAGCTATACTCTAAGGCCTACTACCTATAGTAGGATAAGGTATAGAAAAGAAAGGTATACCGGTTTTTCTACTTATATAAAAACCACTTTTATACTTAAGTTACTAAAGATATTAATAGTACGAAATAGAAGTTTATAGCTAAGTAGAATTATCCTCGAATAAACAACTATATTCCTACTATAACCCTTAGCTAGATAGCTAATACGAATACGAAACTAGTAACAAGTATATAGGGGTTATATAAGTATATTATAAAGTATACCTCGAAAAATAAGCCTAAGTCCGCGTTATATACCGAGCTATACGGCTAGATTATATTATATATTAGTAATAATACTCTAGTAGTATTATATACTACTAAAATATTTAATCGCTTAATATCTAAGTAAGACATTTCTACTTAAAAGGTCTACTACTATTTTTTTAACTTTCCTCTTATACGCTCTAATATAAAAATAGTAGGTCTAAATTATTACTTATTAGAGAGTAGATTAGTATATATATAGGATATTTAAGATAAAAATAAAAGTATTAGTATAAGAGAGAGGTTATTATTATTTAAAAAGTATCTTGCTCGCCTAGAATTAGTAAATTAGCTTATAGTAAATAACTAAAACAACTTAAAATATATTAATTTAGAGAAGTTATAAGATCTCTCCCTTCTAAAATAGCTTTAGAGTTATAACTAGGACTTATATAAGAGGCGAGTTTATAGTTACCTACGCCTTATTAGATACTATCCTAAGTATAAATCTAACCTTATAAATAAATAGTCTAAGTAATACTATTAAGTTAAGCTAATACTCTACTATTCTTTTATAGACCCTAATAAATATAAGCTTCTAATAGTTAATAATAAAGAATATAAGATATATAAGAAAGCTTAGGAGCGTTACTATAATTTATATAACCTTCTTTTTAACTTCTACTATTATTTATTAAAGGAACTAGTTACTACTAAAGAAGATATAGATATATATAATAAAGAGGTATACTATAAAGATTTACTAGATAGACCTTAGTAACTATATAACAAGGATTAGTTTAAGTAAGCTATAATATATCCTAATTATTAAGATAGAGAAGAGGTATAAGTTAATAATAACCTAGGTGCCCGTTCGCTAGACTAATAATATAACTAGAATATCTACTATAGTACTTATTAGGACCTCTCTCCTAATTTCTAGAGAGATCTAAAAAGGGAAACCTTAGATACCGAGGATATTAATCTCTAGAATAAGAATATATCTAATAGTCTAAATCCTAAATAGTATATCTTATATAATCTATTTAAAGAATATTTTCGAGATAGGCTTAAAAAAAGGGAGCTAAAGCCTTTACTAATTAACGTTAATAGTAAGATAAGAATAGGAAAGAGCTACCTAATTAAAGTTATTAGTAGCCGCCTAGCTAAGATAGCTTAGAACTATAATAGTTTGTTAAGCCCTGTTTTCTACTATACTCTTATAGGAATAGCTACTTTTAGATTATAAGGCAAGATAATCTATAGTCTATTAAGACTTAACTATAAGAAACTAACTAAGTAACTTTATAAGAAATCTATAAAATATATCTAAGCTAAATTTAAGAACTATTAGTATCTAATTATTAACGAAAAATCTATAATTAGCCTTAAATATTTTAAAGTAATAAATAACTAGCTTTGTACTATCTTCCCTTAAAATAGTAATAAGATATTTAGTAGGGTTAGTATCCTTTTTATTAAAGACTTTTAGTAACTAAATCTAGTTAAGTAAATATACCTCTATTACCCTATCCTATAGAATAAAAAAGATCTTATATAGTTTATTAAAGGTAAGTAAGCCTACCTCTCTTTAAATAAGACTGCTTATCTTATATAATAAATATAATAACTTATTAGCGAGGCCTCCTTTATTAACCTCTTAGATAGTCTATAATAGCCTAGAGAAGAAGGACTTTACTAAGAGTACTATAAGGCTCTATAATCTTAAATTATAAGTTGTCTAGATCTAGTAGAATAAGTCTCCTTTAACTACGCCTTATATCTATTTCCTATAAGGAATAAGGTTAAAGAGTATAACTAATAGAAGCTACGAGATCTCTAGTCTCTAGTTAAGTATATTATAAAAACTTATTCTAGGCTACGGGCTTACCTCGCTAGCGCTAACTAGGTAGAAGGCCTTAAGGTTTTTAAATATTACGCTATAAGTACTTAGGTATTTCTAACTTAGAATATTTAAACGTTAAAAGGCTTTATAAATAGAACCCTAAGTATAGTTTATAATATTATTTAGTATAAAAGGGTAAATCTAAACTTAGATATACTATTTTATATTATAGTTAAATTTAATAAGTATAAGGGACTATATTATAAGGACTATCTAGCTCCTATCTTTCTAATAATAACTACGTTTAAGTATAAGAATAATAAGTATATATAAATAATGTTTCCTCTCTACCTTACCTATATACTTATAATTTATAAATCCTAGGGGCTTACTAGAGATAAAATTATAGTATCCTAGGAGGGTAAGAAGGCTAGAAACGAAACTACTATACTTACTTATATAGCTATATTACGAGTAAGAATACTAATAAGATTAATAATTAATAGAGAATTTAATAGAAGTTATTTTAGATATACTAATCTATTCTTAGACTATTAGTAGCTAGATTATAATAATTGTATACTATAGTTAATTATTTAATTATATAAAATTTAGAAGAGGAAATAATATATATATAAGTTAATTAATCTATTTACTAGTCTATCTATCTACTACGCTTTATAATACTCTTTTATAGGATTATTAAGATTTATAAAAGCTTGTAAGTACCCGTTACTACCTATATTTATATATAATACTTACTAAAACTAGGTTACGTAACTTTTTTTTAAGGTAGTACTAGTAGGCCTACTAGGGACTACTATAGGGAATAGTATAGTAGACCTAAGTGCTACTAGCTCGTTTAATATAAGGGTAGACTCTAACTAGATTAGCTTAAATTATAGATATAGCTAGAATTTTATAACTATCTTATTAATATATTTAAACCGTAGCCTTAGGCGTTAGAAAAGTAAGAACTACAAATAGTAATAGGCGGCCTAAATTAATAACCTCGATATTAGTACCTAAAATAGATTCCCCTAGCTATTATATCGCTAATATACGTGTACTCGTAAGGACCTAGTATATTTATCTACTATATTACTAGTATAGTATAGTATAAAAAGTTATATATATATATTAACCTTTTAGAACCTTTAAGATAATTATCTAGGTTATCTAGTATATAATATACTATTTACTTTAGTTAAAGGTTTATTAATTCTTTAAAGTTAATAGGTATATCCTAGCTTATATTATATCCTAGCTTATATAGTTCCCCGCTTAAAAGGCTATTATTTATTTAATAAAGAGTAGTATACGTAATATCTTTATAATAGCTAGTATACCCCCTTATTTCTCTTAGAGATAATAGTAGTTAAATACTATCTATTTTTATTATCGAAAAGACTCTAACTCTTTATCGGCTCTCTAAATTAAATATTAATATAGTATAGTTTAGGTATATAACGTACTATTTACTATTTAAAGAATTATTATTAAGCCTTTAAAATCGAAGAACTAAAATAGTAAAGTTTTAATATTCCTTAGAATAATATAGTATATTTATATACTACTATAGTATACTTATACTATAATATACTTAAAGTATTATTTATTCTTATTATTAGAATTATACTAACGTCTTAAGTTATTAAGCTATACTAATATTTAAAGCCTTAACTTAGAGTCCGGTAGCTATAGCGTACCTCCCTTATAAGGAGATATAACTAGCTAGTTATACTACTATTTAACTAGAGGATTATTTAATAAAGTAATAGAATAAGTAAATAGAGTTTAAATAGTAAGAAAAGTTTAGTTATCGACTAATAATCCTACTATAGTACGAACGTTACTTAAAAGGCTCTATTCGTAAGGAACCTACTAGAGACATAGCCTAATACCTTTAGTAAATAAGCTAGTAGTATAGTAGGGTTCGATTAACTATAGAATAATATAACCCCCGATCTCTTATATAGTAAGTTTAAAATAGTCTCTTAGCTATATAATAAGATATATAAATAAGGTAGAATATAAGAAAAAAATAAAATAAAATATAATATAACCCCCGATCTCTTATATAATATAGTAAGTTTATAATAGCCTCTTAGCTATATAATAAGATATATAAATAAGGTAGAATATAAGGAAAAAATAGAAAGATAGAATGAAATATAATATAATAAGAATAATAGAAGGAAAAACATATATAGGAAAATAGTTCTAGTCTAAGAGGAGTCTAGGAGGTCTAGTCTAGGAGGAGTTTATAAGGAGTTAATAAGGTCCGGTCTAGGAGGAGTCTATAAAGTTTAGTTTAGAGAGTTTAATTTAATATAACTTAAATTTAAGAACTTAAATTAAAATATAGTTAAATTATCTTTAAAAACTATAGTATATTAAGAATAGAAATAGGATAATATAAGAATTAAACCTTAATCTACTAATATTCTNTCTTATTTATTTTTAACTATAGCGGCTAATCTAGTTTTTTAGTCGGTCTTAGAGGTTTAGACCCTACTATAATCTAAAAAGACTCGAAGGATCTAGTACTATAGAATTATCTTAATCTATTTAAAAGAGAGGATAGTATAAAAACTAAAATACTATAAATAAAAGAATAAATAATATTAATTATATATTCTAGTACGCTCTAGTAAAATAAGGAGGATACCCTCTCTAAAAGGTAAAAGATTAAAGACTAAAACCCTAGGTACCTAATTCTAACCTACGTTTATAATTAAGACGGATCGAGGAATAAGATTTAATAAGGTTATAAATAAAAGAAAGAGAAGAGTAAAGTAAAAAAAAAGAGATATAATACTAATTAAACCTCGATCTAGCGATTTTTAGTATTATAATTCTAAAGATATATTAGCTATAAGATTTAAGAGGTGAAATTATTATATTACTAATAACCTATATCTTCTTTATATATTATTAGCTACTTAACTAGTTTTCTAAAGGTTATAGAGGTATAGACCCTTTAATAGATTCGATAGATTCAATAGATTTAATAGATTTAATAGGTTCGATAGATTTAATAGATTTAAAAGGATTTAGAAGGATTTAATAGATTCGGAAGGATTTAAAAGGATTTAAAGAGGCTTTATAGTTTATTTTAAGAGAAGATCTAATAAGCTATAACTATTAGTAATAATAGCTTAAAGATATATAAGTATAATAATACTTACTTTAATCTTCTATATAAAAAGCTACCTAACTAGTTTTCTAAAGGTTATAGAGGTATAGACTACTTAAGGTAATATAATAGGTTTAATATAGATCTATATCTCTAATAATACTTAGAAGGTTAATAGTAGACGCCTATAATAAAGTATATATAAATAATAAGTCTTAATTTATATTTGTAAATAGTAGAGTACGTTTATAAATAGTAGAGAGACAATAGAAGTATATTATATAACTAAGATTAAAGGAGACTATTATTATATATTATTCTTATAATAATATAGATAGTAAATAAGTCTTAGTTTAAAGTATTAGTAAGTTCTTTTAAAGTTTATATAACTTAGCTCTAAAATAATAACCGAGATTAATAATATAGAAGGATATAGAAGGATCTCTAGTATAACGTATTAGCTAATATCTTTAAAAGATTAAGTAACTTAATATTAGATAAAATTTATTACTAAGATTAAGGACATTAAGGATATAAAGCTATTACTATTATATAGAGTTAGTTAAGGTCTTAAAGAAATTAAGTAACTTAGTTTTAGCGAAGACTAATTAATAAATTAATTAATAAGATTAAGTATTAGAAAATATAATAATAACTTAATTACTACTATTATATTATATTATAATAGCTATTATAATAGTAGTTTAAAACCGAAGGTTAAGAAGGATTATAATAGCGATAGCTAGATTAAGGTAGGTTAGTAAGATCGAGGTAGGTTAGTAAGATTAAGATAAGTTAGTAAAATCGAGGTAAGTTAGCTAGAGATTATTAGTTATACTAAATAAAGAATAAAGTAAAAAGCTAGAACTTACTTAAGTATTTCTTATAAGGTAGAAAAATATAAGGTAAAGGTAAGGTAAATTATAATAGTAAATTATAATAGTAATATCTAGGAAGTTAAGTTATAATAATAATAATAATAATAATAATAATAATAAGGAGTTAGGAGTTATATATATACTAGGATAGTATAATATAAGTTAACTATTACTCTTTTATAAGATAGAAGCCTTACTTAAGTATATCTTCTTTCGATCTAGGGAGGAATCTTCTTTATTTATTTATAGTATTAGTAGTTTAATTCGATCTATTATAATCTATTATAAGAGGGTAATTAGTAAGGTTTAAGTAATATATAGAATAGTAAAAATATAAACTATAAGATATTATTAGTTTATCTTTAATTATAAAGGTTTAAGGTTAATATTAAGGAAGTAGTAGTATTAAAGCTAGTAGTAGTAGTAGTATTAAAGGAAAGAAAAAGAGGAGGAGTTATAAGGTAAAAGAACTATTTAAATACTATAGTATTATATTATTAGTATAGCGTTAGTAATATAAATCTATAGAGGTCTTTTAAGTTATAGAATTCTATAAGTTAATCCTTAGTTATATTATTTATACTATAATTCTAGTATAATATATATACTAAACAATTACTTTTAGGAGGCCCTTAACTAACGAAGACCTTGCTTAGTAATAGCTAGCCTTAGTAGTACCCTAGCTACTAGATTTACCTAACCTCGTTACTTAGTAGAATATTTTATAAACTAATATTATAAAATCGATAATAATAATATAAACGATAGTAAACGTTTAAGTTTTTTTATACGTAATAAAAATAGCGCTTTATACTTAGTAAGGAATCTTTAATTATTATTTATAGCGACTCGGCGCTTTTTAAGAGGGCTGTTATTATCTTAGTAGACCTTTTTAATATATCTTAGTAAACCTTTCTAATTATACCTCTAATAATATTATACTTAACTACCCCTTTAATACTACTTATAAAGAATCTTTAATATCCCTTTTCGAGGTAAAACTTAAACTAAATAAGAGATTAAAACTTTATATAAAGTAGCTCTCGGATCTTAGATTAAACTAAAAGACGTTAATAAAATAAAGACATTTTCTTATAAAAATTACTAGTTGTTTTTAAGAGTTAATATTACTAGTAACTAACTATTATTATTCTATAGATACTATTTTCGACTAAAAGCCCGCCCTTAAACTTACTATATATATAGTTACCTATAGTTTATAATTCTTAAAGGCTATAGAGATATAAGGTTATACGTATAAGTTTTAGGACGCTAATATATATATAAAGGAACTTACGGAGTCGAAGATATTAATTAATATTAAATACTTTAGAGTTAAAGATATTAAAATTAGATACTCTAATAAAAGAAACTAAAAAGAAAAGAACTAAAAGATCTCTTAAATATAAAACTTATAAAGAAAGTTTTAGTCCTAATATTTAAAAGATTATTTGTAAAAATAGTAAAGTATTAAAGTAAATCTATATAAACTATATAAATTATTTATTATTAATTACTTTCTTACTATTAAATTTAAACTAATATTTATAGAAAATTTAAATAATATACTTTTAAGAAAGTAGAGTAGTAGCGATTTATTAAGATTATTTATATACCGCCTATTAAATACTATTTAGTCTCTACTCTAGGTTAAGTAATTAAATAAACGTATTAAAGCCGGGCTTTAAATTACTTTAAGGGCTTTAACCTACTTTTATAAACGACTTAAAGCTAGTTAATCTAGTTAATCTAGTTAAGCTAGTTAAACTAGTTAAACTAGTTAAGCTAGTTAAACTAGTTAAGCTAGTTAAGCTATTTTAGCTAGTTTAGCTAGCTAAAGTTATAAACTCTTTATACTATCGAGATATTTCCTATTAAAATACTTCTATTAAATAAAGTTTTATAGTAATAACTCTATTTACCTAGTATAACTCCCTTATAAAGGATAATAAATTAAACTATAAGAGCTAAAAATTAAAAATAATAAAGATATATAACTAACGGTTAATACTTTATAACTACCTAGTATAACTCTTTTATAAAGGATAATAAATTAAACTATAAGAGCTAAAAATTAAAAATAATAAAGATATATAACTAATAGTTAATATTTTATAACTACCTACTATAATTCCCCTATAAAGGATAATAAATTAAACTATAAAAGCTAAAAATTAAAAATAATAAAGATATATAACTAATAGTTAACGCTTTATAACTACTTACTATAATTCTCTTATAAAAGATAATAAATTAAACTATAAGAGCTAAAAGTTAAAAATAATAAAGATATATAGCTAATAGTTAATTAGTTAACACTCTATAATTACCTAGTATAACTTTCCTATAAAGGATAATAAGTTAAACTATAAGAACTAAAAATTAAAAGTAATAAAGATATATAACTAATAGTTAATAATTAACGTTTATAACTACCTAATATAACTCTTTTACTAAGGTTAAACTATAAGAGCTAAAAATTAAAGATAATAAAGATATATAACTAATAGTTAATAATAAGCTATCTAATTTAATTTAAGAGCTAAAAATTAAAAGTAATAAAGATATATAACTAATAGTTAATAAGTAAGTTAAACTATAAGAGTAATAACCCTATAAGGGATAATAAGTTAAACTATAAGAGTAATAACCTTATAAGAGATAATAGGTTAAATTATAAAAGCTAAGAATTAAAAATAATAAAGCTATATAACTAACGGTTAACGATAAGCTATAAAAGTAAATAAGATTATTCTCTTAATAAAAGGTAATTATTATTCTTTATATTTAATATATTCTACTAACTATTTATATTTAGATCGTAACTAACCTAGTCCTTATAGGGTTTAATTTTATAAGTACTTATAAAATAGGACCTATAGTTCCTATACCTATTAAGCTATTTCGAAACCTCTTTTGACCGTTAATTAGATCTTTAAACCTAGAGAGGTAATATCTAAAAGTTATAAATATAATATAAAAAACTAACCTAATTAATAGTATAGATAATAGATAAAAGTTTAATAGTAATAATAATAATAAATATAAATTATTCGGATTTTAGAATAATTCGGATTTTACTAGAATTAGCCTATAAAATATAGCTTTCTAGTATAATATAAAGTTGTAACTACGCTAGTTAAATTTATTTTTTAGGTAACTATTAATATAAAACTACTATTTTATTCTTTTAGTTAAGTAGGTTAAGTAATTAAATAAACTATTAACTATATAGTCTTAGATCTCTATAATATCCTAGTATTAGGTAGTTAATAAGTACTACCGATTATATAGCCTTATACTTCTATAATATCCTAGTATTAGAAAGTTAATATTAGCTATTTACTATTAATTATACTTTTACTATTGATTTTTTAAACTTTGTTCGCTTAGCTTCTATTAAGTAAACGTTTCTATCTAAGGGAGGAATATCTATAGTAGTAGTAGAGTAGGAAAGCCGGCCTAGAAAATCTAGGTCTTAGGTATATAGTAGTAGATAAGGCGCCTTTTTTAGATCTTTTTTTATAATTTCTTTAGGTTAAAGATTTAAAATAGAGGGATAGGAATTATTTACTTAGATTATTTTTAAATATACTTAGCTATATAAGGTTTAATAATTATATAAACCTTAGGTTTAGCGCTTATAGCGAATATATATATAATACTACTAAATATAGTACTAAAATCGAGTATAATTACTAGTTAATCTTTAATATTATCGATAAGAGCTATACTAAGATTAGGTAATACTATTTTAAAATAGTAAAAGAAAGGTAGGTAGGTATTTTTAAAGGGATAGTTAAAAAACGTAGTTGTTATATAAAGTAAGTAGCGTATTTAGTTATAGATAGAGAAAGATCGAGAGCTTCTAAGGTATAGGTATATAGAGTTACTAGAAATATCTACCTATATATATTTATAGATGTCTATAAGTATTTATAGTTATTTATATATCTTCGAGATCTATAAATATATAGAGAAAAATAAATATATATAATACTAATTATAAAAAAAGGAGGGGTAATAAAAGATAGGTATTTCTTTTCTCTTACTTATTTCTTAGCCTACTAGATAAAAGGTTTTAAAATTTTAAAGGTAGTTTAAATATAAAATATTAGTTACTACGCTCGCTTAATTTAATAAAGGAATAATAATAAATAATTATCTATACGTAATATATTTAATATAACTTATTCTAATATCTAAATACTTAAAAGAAAAGGATATAGCTAGAACTAAAAAAGAAAACTATCCTAATAAATATATTTAGTATAATCTTATTATAACTTAGATATAACGCTATTCTACGGTTACGTATAAGGAGGCTTATTACTACTAGTCTCCTCGCGGTAAATAGATAGGGGCCGATTTCCTCCTACTTTAACTTACCCTACGTCTAGTAGGAATCTATTAAAAGTTATATATAATTCTTATCTTTTAATACTTTATTTATTTAGAAGTTAAGTCTTTTTAAGGCTTAACTATATTTTAATATAACTTAAACCTTATACGTTTATTAATATACTACGCCTAGCCTTACTATAGGCTATCGAAAGTTAGGTATTATTACTATACCCTCTTAATAGAACTTATACTTATATTTATTAGAGGAATATAGTATTTTTTCTCTAATCGATAATCCCTTTCCTTCTTATATAACTAGTAAGGCCGAATAATCTACTATATATAATTCGCCCTCCCCTAGAGTCCTCTAACTTTCGAACTTTATAGGCTAGTAGATTTATATAAACGTAGTATATAACCTAGCGAGTACTATTTATCTCTAGGTAGGGGATATATAAGAT
The DNA here is from genome assembly GCA_900184765.1 of Hymenoscyphus fraxineus. Taxonomy (NCBI): domain Eukaryota; kingdom Fungi; phylum Ascomycota; class Leotiomycetes; order Helotiales; family Helotiaceae; genus Hymenoscyphus; species Hymenoscyphus fraxineus. The sequence continues at coordinate 3,253,241 of LT855409.1, forward strand.
ATACTCTAAAAGGATACCTAGATATTTTATATTAACTAGAAAGAAAATAAAAAGCTAGGAAAGGACTATACTTAAGTAGAGGCCGTAGTTATATATACTAAAAGAATATATAACCTAGGTATAAATTAGTATTCTAATTATAAGGAGGGATAAGGTTCGTTTAAGTCCTATATCTCTTTTAGTTTAGGTACTTAAAGTAATACTACTAGAAAAATATCTATACTTTATAATAGAGCCTACTTATACTATAGATTTACTTAGTAGAAATATAATATATATATATTACTTTAGTCCTATACCTATTCTTATTTAGACTAGTCTAATCTATTTATAGTATTAGTTACTAAAGATAATTCTCTAGTTAGAGAAGAATAGTTATACGTCTTTACTAACTTAAATAAACGTTACCTAATATTTCTTATTAGTATAGTTCTCTATACCCTAGATAGTACTAAGGAAGCCCTTAGGAAAGCCTATATAACCTACTACTAGTTAAAGGCTCTCTAAGATAAATATAGGCGAGGCGCCTATTAGAGTAATTATAATATATATAATTCTAGCTCTAATTATTAGAAGGATTAGAGGGGATAAGTAGCTATAGTTAATATATCTTTTTTAAAAATATAAAGTTATTAGTATAGTTTCCTTTAAAGTTTAGAAATCTATAGTAAATCTTTTATTTATATTAGTAAATTACTATAGTTCTATAGCTATATATAGTATTAAATAATCTAAGCTTATAGCTTCGAATATATAATAGACCTAACGCGAAAGTACTAGACTATACTACTACCTACTTTCTAGCCTCTACTTTTATAAACGTAGTTAATAGTTAAACCCTACTATAGAGTAAATAGACCTACCTAAGTTAACTAAGGTATAGCCTTCGAATACTACTTCTAGACCTTTACTCCTATCGATTATACCTTATAACAAGCGAGAGAGCCCTACTATAAGTTTAAATCTAGATTATAAGGATTAGTTTAAAGATAATTATTCTCTTAGCTATCTACTTATACTACTAAGCCCTTACTACTCCTATAATACCTCTTAGTTAAACTATATACCTCTAGTAACTATTTCCTATAACTATAGTAGGAGTAATAAGAAAGATAATATAGAAGATAAATTTAAAGATACTATATCCTTATAAAATACCTTAGAATCGTTTACTAAAATATTAACCTTAGTAAATTAATATAGTACTATAATCGTATACCCGAGTAGTAGTAACTAGTAGTTTAGAGGTATTAGTACTTTATACTAAGAGGCCTTTAACGCGTATATAAAATGTCTAAAAACAAAAGGTACGTATAATACCTACCGAAGTAAGTATAATTACTAAAGTAAAATAGAAAACAATATTAACTCCGAGCCTAATTATAATTAAGAATACGTTAATAATTATAATTATATTAAATCGTTTTATCTAAATACTAATAAACCCTAGAGCTTAGAGTATAATCGACTTTTAAGTAAAAAAATAATATAATATCCTTATTATAGAGATATTCGAGCACCTAATTATAGTTAATAATATTAATAAGAAGCCCTTCTAATTTAGTTAAAAGGCTACCGCCTCCCTAAATAGTATATATATATAAGCTATATTATAGGAGAAGGGCCTTAGTATAAATATATATTCTCTAAGTTCTTTTATAAATACTATAGTAATTATTATTATACTCGAAGTAATATTATAGACCTAGATAAAGTAATTAAACCTTAGTATAAGTTAAATATAAGTATCTTTAGTTATACTACTATAGCTACTTACTAATTTAGTATTATAGGTTCTAAGAAGTTTTTACTTTATATACTAAGTAAAGATCTAGTAGGATTATTTCTAGTATAGAGATTATATAAGAACTTAAAAGATAGTTTTATTTATACTTTTATTTCTTAAGTATATAAATTAATAAATAGTAATATTATCCTAGATAATAGTATACTATATAATAATAACTTTAATTAAGGTTATAACGTCCTAGCTAATTTTATTACTAGAACTAATTAAGAGCGAGAAATAGTTTAATAAAAGGCTATAGTTCTTTTATTTAATAAAGAGGATCTTTATAATATAATACCTCCTCTACCTACCCTATATAGGCTAGATTCTACTAACCTTGGCCAGGTCGTCCGCCCTATAAATCCTACTTCTAATATAAGTTAAGAATAATAATAAGTAGAATAATAAAATACTATAGTTTTTCCTTTAGATAAAGAGAATCTCTATAATATAACGCCTCCTTTACCTACTTTATATAGGCTAAATTCCGCTAACCTTAGCTAGGTTAACACCTTTATAAATCTTGCTTCTAATATAAGTTAAGAATAATAATAGGTAGAATAATAAAATACTATAGTTTTTCCTTTAAATAAAAAGAATCTCTATAATATAACGCCTCCTCTACCTACCTTATATAAACTAAATTCCGCTAACCTTAGCTAGGCCGACACCCCTATAAATCCTACTTCTAATATAAGTTAATAATAATAGATAGAATAACTAAGTATACTACTTCTATATTTCTAGAAAGACTAAAAGGCTCTTAGTACTATATATAAAGAAACTAAGCTAAGCTTAAGTTTATTAATAAATTTAGATTTAGACGCTAATAATTAGTTAGTATAATAATATAAGTAAAACTATATAAATACTACTAGNGATATTAGTATAATAAGAATAAGCTAGTAAAAGTTAATTCTAAAGGAAAGCGTATTAGACTAACTCTTATAGATCTTCTTTATATAGAGGGCCGTATATATAAGAATTAACTAGCGAATTAGTTTAAGTAAAAGAAAGAGAAGCTTTATTAAAAATAGTATATTTTATACTATCTTTTTACTAAGAAGACTAATAAAGCTTAGTAACCGAAGGAATAAGACTAGGCTATTAATAGTATAGAAGTTTAAGTATAAGTAAATAGTAAAGCTCTTTAGAACTACGGTATAAAGGACTAGGGATAAGTAGATAGTAATACTTAGGCTTATAGTATAAAGGTTTTAGTACTAGTAGATAGTAATACTTAGGATTAACCTATAGAGGCTTAGGTATAATTAGATAGTAATAATTAGGATTACGGTATAGAGGTTTCGGTACTAGTAGATAATAATACTTAAACTTATAGTATAAAGGTTTTAATACTAGTAAATAGTAATACTTAGGCTTATAGTATAGAGGTTTTAGTACTAGTAGATAGTAATACTTAGGATTAACCTATAGAGGCTTAGGTATAATTAAATAGTAATACTTAGGATTATAGTATAAAGGCTTAAAGTTAACCCCTAGAGGCTTAGATACTAGTAAATAGTAATACTTAAGCTTATAATATAGAGGTTTTAGTATAAGTAGATAGTAATACTTAGGACTATAGTATAAAGGCTTAGGGTTAAGAGATAACTAAGAAGTATAAGCGTAAGAATAAGAACTACTAAGCTAAACTACTAGTAAAGTTATCTAGATATAAATTATAAAGTAAGAAGTAAATAAAAGTATAGTATAGTAATTTACTTAATTCCTTATATCTTTACTATCTTAAATTTAAAAAAGGGTTATTCTAGCTAAAGTAATTATTATAAAAATCGAAATAACTTCTACTTAATTACTAAGCGACCTTTATTTATAAATGTATTTAGCTCCTTCTAATTAGATAACTTCTACCCTATACTTCGAGCCTAGCTATTCCCTATATAAAATATATTTATAGGCTTTAAATACTTAGCTATTTCTAATTAGATAACTTCTATCTTATACTATAAGCCTAGCTATAAGTACCTATATAAAATATATTTATAAGCTTTAAGTACCTAGCTATTCCTAATTAAGTAACTCTTACCCCGTACTATAAGCCTAGCTATAAGTACCTATATAACCCTTTCTATAAACTATATATTCTCTTATAACTTACCCTACTCTTTAACCTCTATCTCTTTACCTCTTAGCTATAGCCTTATTTAGTAACTATAGTATTTACTCCCTTATAACTTCTACCTTTTCTATATTTACCCTTATCGAATAGTAGTATTATAACTATAGTATCTACTCTTCTATAAAATACGCTATTTCTACGTCTACCTTCTTTAAACGCCGGGCTTTCTCTTATAAAGGACTTTAATACTAATTATAACCTAACTTTATATACTTACTATAATAAATTATTATCTCCCTATTTTCTTACTTACTACTTTAGTATTTATAGGGTTCTAGACTAGTATATAGATTAGAACGTAGCTCTTAGTTTAGAATATATAGCTTATACTTTACGCGAATTCGAAAAGGTAGTTAAAGTAGCTATTCTTTATTAAAATAATAAACTAAAACCTCTATATTTAATAGTATTAGAACTATATATTATATTATATCTTTCTAATCTTATTAAATATTACCCTTAACTACTATTCTAAGTATAACTAACCTTACTTAAACGTTTACTCTTAGGAGAATAGCCTATTCGCTTTTTAGAATAAAAGAACTTTATAGTACTTAACCTTTATATTAAATATTACTATATTATAAAAATAATTTAAATATCTAGTAGTAAAAGTCGACTAAACTATATCTATCTTAATTATTAATATAAGTAAGAACCTTAGGAATCCTATATTTAATTACCTTACTTACTATATTATAAAAACTACTATTTCTATTATAAAAGATAAGTTAATATATATAGTAAATATAGTAAGTTTAAATTAAGATATAGCTTTTTTATATACTAATAATTTCTAATTATAGTATTTACTTATATAGTAATTAAGTAAGAAAAGTAAATAAATAAAACTAAGATAAAGGAAAATAAGATAAAGGAAAATAAGGTAAAGGAAAATAAAATAAAGGAAAATAAGATAAAGGAAAATAAGATAAAGGAAAATAAAGCGATTTAATTTAAGACTTACTTACTTTCTTATAATAAAGTAAGGTATCTTTCTTTAGTAAGTAAGCTAGCTAGTTATTAAAAGAATATAGTAATAAGTATTTATTTTAACCCTTAATACTATTAAAAATATAATATAAGTATTTAATATATTTAATTAACTTAAGAAGTAATCTAAAGAGAATTACTCTTTACTTATATATATAAAGGTTTAATTTAACTTATATTATTTCTCTTATATAACCTAATATTTAATAAATACTAAAGTAATTATTAACTATAAACCCTTATACTAATACTAAATTATATATATATATAAAGTTTACTAAGTAGTTTTATTAAATTATTTTAGAATTTATACTAATAATATATAATAAACTTAATATATACTTTTATAACTTTAAGTAACCCTACCTTATATATATACTATAAACCTAACCTACCC